>JAODKC010000001.1:34439424-34461848 GCA_026777985.1 Mormyrops attenuatus
CAGCAAGGGGCCCCGTTCTTTTGGAACCCCCACCCCCTTTACCGGTCCCCCCCCCCCCCCAGCCCTCCTTCCTGCCATCTCAGGAATGTGTTGGGTTACGTCCACTGGAGGCCTGCGAGCCAGGCAGGGATTAAGGCCCTCTGTCATCTCACTGATAGAGCCGCCCAGCTGTCCTCTGCGTGCCCGTCGCACCTCACCTGTAGTCCGGGGCCACAGCGTGGGGCCCGACGAGGCCGGCCGGCCACGTCTGCAGATTCGGAACTTCCCAGCTGCGGCACGAAGCTCACAGTGAAGTGGCAGGAGGGTGATGGGGAATTTTAATCCACCGTGACTGAAGAACGTGTCGCCCGACAGGAAAGTGGAAGGAAGAGATTATTAATAAAAGCAACTAGCAGATTACAGCTTCTCCTATTTCTGTCTTTGCCAGCAGCATCTGTGTAAGACCTCTCTGCATGAAACAAAGCACACATGACCTTCTGCACCAACTGAGGCCAGTAAAAACTCTAATTAAACAATTTAGCGGTCAAACAGAACAAAAACCAGAAACAATAGCAGGTGAAAATGTCAGGGTCACCTAACCTCGCCGTTACTGCTGTTATGGAATTTTAGAGGCCGCTTGATGAATAAAAAAGCAGGTTATGAACACCAATTAAAGTGAGACTATCAATGCCGCATGTCAGGTTAATTACACTAAACCCAGGTCAGTTGTGGGGAACATCACACAAGCACATGCCAGTGCTGCATTCCATCTTCGCTGCAGACAGCACCAGACTTTTACCATGTGAATTGCACATTTGCTGATTAATGTTTACATCCATCCATTTTCTGTAACCACTTATCCTATCCAGGGTCGGGGGTCCAGAGCCTATGGGTGCAAGGCAGGGAACAGGGATGGGGGCGAACCCATCACGGGGCACACTCACACACCATTCACTCACACATTTACAGGCAATTTGGTAACTCCAATTAACCTCTGCATGTTTTTGGACTGTGGGAGGAAACCAGGGTACGCAGACGAAACTCCATGACAACACGGGGAGGACAAGCAAACTTCACACACGGAGCCATGGAGGAGACTCAAACACAGCTCCCAGATGTGTGAGGCGACAGTGTTAACCACTGTGCTACTCCCTTGTGCTTACATTTCACATTCTTTTTACATTTTACAATGTTTACATTTTACATTACATTTTATTATTGATTCAATGTAAAAACCAAAAAAAGAAAAACGATTTTACTATATGAGCTGTCTTTGCACTTTGAGCGTGTTTCTCTCTTTGCACTTTATGGTCCTCAGCTCCCCCCCTGGGATTAATGAAGCGTCTCATTGTGGAAAAGTGGAAAAGATGCATGCAACGTAGAGGCAATGCAACACAGTCCCCGATGACAGGCCGTGCACATCACGCTAATGCTAACTGGTCATGGGAGGTGCAAGCAGACACCGCACTCACCTCCAGGCACATTTGGCTGTACAGGGCAGGCCTAATAGATTAAATAGCTATAAAAGATAGATACAGGACAATGAGAGCATGTCTGTGGAAAACCATAAACGTCATGAGCCGCCGTAGGGTGTAGACCTACACGAAGCAGCAGGAAAGGAGGAGTGCAAACTAGCACAATGGGTCAGACGGTTTTGACTGAAATCAGCTTCCCTACTGAAATCTGAACCACAAGAAGCAAGAGCAGCAGAGAATCGGGGGCCGAGGCTGTCACAGCCTGACACGAAGATAGACAGGAACAATCAGGGGGAACCTCTGGCTGCAACAACGTTGTGGATTCAAATCAGGCTTGAGCTCCATGTCGTCATGGAAACTGAGAAGCAGCAGTGCCAGGGCACAAGGTTGTGACTGACGGAGGCCATTGTTGCGGAGACGATTCCGGCTGGATGGGAGCAAAGGTGCACATGGCCTAAATGAATTGACAGTGTCTCCATGGACAAACAGTCGGAGGGAGGGAGGCTGCCTCTGGCCGCTCCAGGGGCCAGAATATCGCAGCAGGCAGACCCGGGCACCTGTCCCTGTCCGGCAGGCAGGCCACACGCTCATGCCAATCATTCTGATCCGTGTGCTGTGGTGAGACACGCAGCCAGGAGAGTCGCTCCGCTCCCCACATTCATAGGCGCCAATGTCAAACGGCAGGCGGGGTAACCTGAGTCACGTCTCAGAGTCGGCGGACTCCTTGTGAACTCGGGAATAAACGGGGAATAGTGCCTGTGAGCACATGGAATGGAGGGTTTAATATGGTATGAAGGTTGAGGGGGTGGGGGGGCAGACAATGGGGGCATTAAGGAAGCGATGAGTCGGGGGGGCTGAAAAAGGAATGAAGGACGAGTTAAATAGTTAAATAAAACATGGGCTGGCGAGCAGCAGCCGCCCGCTTCAGAATATAAATGTTTCTCATGGCCTTTTATCTTTCTCCTTGAGACTGGGGAGCTTATTAAGGAAAGACAAGACTCCTCTCTGGAGTGCGACCCTCCCCCCAAACTCTCCCCCAAGTCGTCCCCTCACCTCTTCCTCTCACCTGCTCCCACCCTTCTCCCCGTCTTGCCTTTCGTCCTCTTGATTCCTCTGACCCTCTGTCTCCACAGCCCCAATATGATTCCTGCGTGCCAGCCAGGCCCTGAACCCGAGCTGTAGCGGCGCTGTGGGCAGTCAGTGCTCAGGTTACATCATCGTCTGAACCCTCAGAAAATGAGCGAATGAGCCACGATGCTTGAGTGCGAGGGCCCCAGCAGAACTTTCCACGGCCATCTCCGGACACTCTGACTAATAAGCTCTTGCCTTGAAAACACACCAAAACACCTCCTGTGAACAGGAGCAGAGCAAAGATGCACACCCTCCTCACACCAGTGCTGGGGGGCAGCACGGTCCAGCGCGGTCCAGACCTCCATGTTACTTCCTCCTGTGCTGCATTTTCTGGCCGTTACCTCGCTCATTAAGCCACGCATGACTCATGCAGACCGACACATGTCAACCCATCAACACATGCAAACAAAATATTGCATTCCCCATGCAAGAGAACATTCTAGAAATCAGAATGGAGCTGCACATTCAGTAGCCAGAAATACCCTGAGCTGTAAACTCACCTGGTTCGTGCGCTGAAGTAGGTTCTGGAAAATGGGAGCAACCGGCGAGTCAGACACATCAAAAGCTCGGGCAGATGGGTGGAGAAGACGACTCAAATGCAAGATCCTCACAGCCCTGTTTACTACCACTAAACCTACGATACCCCTATGAAACACCAGAGAGCTCCCAGCAGGATCCCGTCCCACACAAAGAACAGCCTTCAGACTTCACATAAGGCTTTCTCAGCAGCCCCCCCCCCCGCTCGCCAGCACTGTGGCCCTCAGCCCACAGGCCTGTCACATGTCCAAGATGACCACTAGCGGCAGAAACACAGCTTCCCGCTCATGGCTAGCTGACTTTAAATGTGCACCCTTTGTGCAGCATAAATCATTCATCCAGCAGCTCCCTGTGCCATTGGCTGTACAACGAAATTTGCGGTAGAGATGCACTGTTAGCCCCTCTGCTGTGGTAGCGCACGCTAGCTGCCACCACCACAACAACCCACCAATATGCACCACAGGCCACCCCTCACTAACCCTGAGTACATACACCTCATTCATTCCATACAAAATATTTCACACGCTTTTACAGTAAATCACAATAATAGTCTACACAATTATTTGGCCTAATTAGACCTAAAAGCATCTCTCGTACTATTGTTGGGACCTTATAACTGCAACATAGGAATATCACAGCTTCCCTTGAGTCTTCCTTCCACCATCCATGGTCTGGACAGGGCTCACGTCTTCCGCGGGGGAACCTAGCTTACACAACTAAGGTAGCTGGGTTCTGTTTCACCTCAGCAGCTGATAATACATCAAGGAACCTCGTGCGGAGCTCCTTCTGCCCAACGAGTCTGCCTGACAGTCTCCTTAAACAAGACGCCTAAGAACCTGCAGCCTGTGATATGGGCGTGTGACCGTGCCTGAGTCTGTGTGTGGACGAGGACGTGTGTATAACAGACAAAGAGTCGTCTCAACCAGGCCCCTGACTCCAGCCTTTGATGGCCCACGATTCTCTAAATGTTTCCCATAAAACGTTTCTTGGCTGCCAGTTCTGTTTGGGTTAGTGGCCTGGCATGTTTATGTTCCCAATACATCCCCCATAGAAAAAAAAACCTCAGGATGAATTAGCAGATTATCATGGTTAGACGTGCTGCCCTGCAGACGGGTACTCCGGCCTGACAAACGGCAGAAGGCCGCTTTGGGCGCGACAGGCAAGGACACAAATGGATGTCCACTCAGTCCACACTGCACACATTACAGAATATAGTCAAGATTATTCATTCATGCATATAATAACTGTGGTGCAAATTCAAATGTGTTAATAGCACATCGCATTTAAATTGCTTTACATGAATACATGGTAAAGGTACACTGTACCGCTTTGTACCTTTGCTCATCACTGGCACTGTACCCTCAAGGGTCTGCCAGTTGTACCGTAACTGTAGATAAATGTACCTTTTAGTGTAATGAAAGGTATAGAAATGGACTCTGAGGAACATCCCCAAGGTACAAACAATATTAATGTACCCCAATGGTACAAAAATGCTCCTTATAGCCCATTTCTGTATCTTAAAAAGTACATTTACCCTTGAAGGTACAGCCCCAGTGACAAGCAAAGGTACAATTTGGTAATCTTTTTTCTGATAGTGTACATGAGTGAAGTGAAACGAATGAACGTGATCAGTTGTCATTGTCAACACACCACGCCACACATTGCACTACAACAAAATGCGTCCTCTGCGTTTAACCAATACGTGACATCATGACATAGCAGGAGCTAATTCAGCAGCCAGAGAGCAGCATCTGGCTCAGGGTACCTCACTGGTCGGGGATTCAAACCAGCAATCTTTCAATTAGAAGTGCACTTCCCTAATCATTAAGCCACCACTGCCCACCTATGATACACTGCCTGGCCAAAAAAAAGTCGCACACTCTCATATTTCGTAGGACCGCCTTTAGCTTTGATTATGGTACACATTCCTCATGGCATTGTTTCCACATGCTTAGGCAGCGTCTCAACATTTTTTTCCCATTCAGATTTGCATTAATTTCTCGTCAAGATCTTGTATTGATGATAGGTGAGTTGAACGACTCAATAACGTCTTCCTCAGCACATCTCAAAGACTTTCAATGGAATTAAGGTCAAGACTCTGTGGTGGCCAAATTATGTGTGAAAATGATTCCCCATGCTCCCTGAACCACTCTTTGATGATTTGAGCCCAATGAGTCTTGGCATTATCGTCCTGGAATATGCCCAATGCCTCTAGGAAAGAAAAAAATCCATTGATGGGATAACCTGACCATTCAGGAGATTCAGGATCTCAGCTGACTTCACTTCATTGCTGCATAACGTTGCTGAGCTGTAATAATGATCCAGTCATTGGCTCTTAAGTACTTGCTGATATAAATTCAAATGGTGACCTTTCTTTTGGCCGGGCAGTGTAGTTCCATCCATCCATTTTCTGAAACCACTTGTCCAATTCAGGGTCACAGGGGGTCCAGAGTCTATGGGCACAAGACAGGGAACAACCAAGGATGGGGCACCAACCCATCATAGGGCACATTTACACACCATCCACTCACACTTACATAAAATTTGGTAATTCTAATCAGCCTCAGCGTGTTTTTGGACTGTGGGGGGAAATCGGAGTACGCGGAGGAATCCCCACGGCGACATGGAGAGAACATACAAACACACATGGAATCCTGGTAGAGACTTTAACCCAGGTCCCAGAGGCATGAGGCGACAATGCTAACCAGTGCACCTCTATGCCACCCCAAGTGATAATTCCATGATATGGAAATACATTGAATTATTAAGAATATTCAGTATGAATGATGAGGAAGAGAGAGAACATTGCCACAGAGAATAAAAAGGACAAAACTTTTATACAATGTAGAAGAGGCTGCCAAGTGTCACAGTGCCAAGTGTCCCACGTCTGCAGTTCACCACCAGTGAGAAAATGGCGGAATTCATCCACAAAGAACACCGATGAGGAGAGCATGTGGTTTTTGGTGGAGAGTGTCTGGGAGAGAAAATAGAGTTCCTGGCTATTATTCCCAGTGAGGGGAAACATCAGCAGGGCAGATGGCACGGAGTAAGAGAACTGGCAAAGAGAAACAAGGGAAACAAAGTCAAATTAGGTTATGCGGAAATGATACAATGGCTCACTGGCACCTCATCAAGACACTGTCCAGAACTGGTCACCATTATATAAATCAGTGTTTCTCAAACTGGTCCTTGGGGACCCCCAGACAGTCCATGTTATTGCCCCTTCCCAACTCTTGATAGGGAGCTGGGAGGGAGCAAAAATGTGCACTGTCTGGCAGGGAGTTGGGAGGGAGCAAAAATGTGGACTGTCTGGCAGGGAGCTGGGAGGGAGAAAAAACGTGGACTGTCTGGCAGGGAACTGGGAGGGTGCAAAAATGTGGCCTGTCTGGTAGGGAGCTGGGAGGGAGCAAAAACCTGAACCGCCTGGATTACCCGTGGATAGGACACTGATATAAATGACCCAGAACACTGAGACTTATGGCATGGTTACTGTTTACATTACAGTTGGCTAAGAGATTATTTCATTGTAGTACATTTGCAACTATGTAAATTGGGTAACCTAAGCAACATCCGAGACCAAAGTATTTGGTGAGCAAATAAGTTGCTTTGGACAGCTGTGGCAGAGAAAGAAGTAAATGTTAAATCAAAGCAAAGACTGAAATGGGTAAAATAGGGGGCTGAATGGAATTTAAACAAACTGGAGCAAAACTTAAATAATGCAGATGAGCCTGTGGCTCCTCGGGCAGCACTGGGAGGGCATGTGTTCTGTCTGAAGTGAGATTCTCCCACACGGCACATAGGACTGCGGCTTTTGCAAAGAACCGCATGTGTACATGCTATATACACATATGTGTGAAACACAGATACATAAACAGAGGGAATGATATTCTTTTATGTTATGCATAAAGCAAACTCTAGTTCTATAAAAAGAGAGTGCTTTCCCAGCTAGACAGGGGTCACGTGATGTCATCGTCATAAATATTTTCACACACATTCTCAGGCGAAGGGGAGATGAGTGCTGGCAGCCGCGATGGAAGACGCTGTCATCAGATGCCTCTGTGAAACAAGAGGGCTCTTTCAGGGGCACAAGAGACCCCTCCAGCCCACAGGCTGGGTCCCCTCAAAGCCTCACAGCTGGCACCTCTCCCCCATCCATCAACACCACCTCTCATCCTTTCTGCTTGGAGTCACCTGTATCACAGGAACAAGAAAAGCCAGAAAACTGACACATGATCACCTTTCCGAATGTGGTGCCCTTGGGCTCAGCCCTAACCTATGTCTGCTGTCAGTCCCCATTTGACCTGTTTTCCCAGTGACTCGTGGAGCCACCAGCAACAAGCTTTCAATTCTGAGTATGAGTGAAAACCGGGCTGTGAAGGGAACAGATTTGTAAACTAGAATTTCCCAGTTCGGGATTCAGCACAGTCTCTGCTGATTGATGCATTATCTTCTTAGCAGCAGGTAAACAAATACTGAAAGTGTATGCTGTGTAATGTTTTTTGGGAAACACATACGTTGCTTTCAAGTTTACTCAGCTAGACATTTACCAAAACAACCCAAGTCCTTGTATGAGGACACGACAGTGTCCCTTAACTTTAGACTCCCACAAACAAAACATTTGTTTAGAAATACAGCTTCTAAATCCTGTAATACCTGCTGCCTTAATATAAGATTAAATGCATTTTAGTTTAAAAAATATTAATACTGCAAAACCTATTGCTAATAACTTACCATTTTACACCTGACTTTTACACCAGTTGATTGAAAGACATTGTGATACATTTAAAATATACAGCATATAAGTGACATAAGGGAGGGTTTCTGGGTAACTTCATGAGCCATGCAAGCACTTTGGATTTTGAGGATGCTTACTCCATAATGCCAGATTAACAACATTTACTTTCATTTCTTTAAAAAAGCATGAATTTGAACTTTTGGCTTCTAGTTAAACAGCCGGCACAGTGTTCAGACTTCAAGGATTTAGACAGAACAATTTAGATTCCGGATAGTAAAAATACAATAAATTTTAACACTATTGCCACAGTTATTCATAAATCCTACTAATATTTTCTAACCCTTAGCAGATGCACGGGGCTTAAGGTATTCAGCAAACCATAAATTGCATAATGTAAGCTTATAATGACAGTGTAATAAATATCCTTAAAAAATCTTTTATGCATCCACAGACCTAATCCAATAACTCATATATTCTTTAAGATGCTAATTTAACAAAAAGTAACAATCCCTTCTTAAATCAATTTATTTGAATTTCACAAGTCTAGCTTAGGACATGCTAGGGAAGACTGTGTCTTTGTGCCTTGTGTATCACCATTTGCTCGCATACTTCACAGACATGCTGTTCTGGGGATCTGTAGGCTAAACTGAAATGAGTGTGTTACTGTGTATGAAAGTGTGTCTTCTGATGTACAGTATCAGTCAGAGATGGCCAAAACAACTCTACCAGAACCAGCAGGTGTATTAATCTTTGCTCACCATGCTTCTGAGTAGAAACTCCACATCAGTCTAAATGAAGTGTTTGTTGAAAGTGGATAAATGGGTAAAGACTTACACTGGAGCAAGTTAAGTTGTATAACTGGTTCACCTGCTGGGTTCACCACTGGTAAAGCTGTAGAGAGCTAGCAAAACCAATTGATTTTGTAGCACTCTGTCCGGCAACTTAACAATGGCCAGACACTTATATTTTATGAATTACAACCATTTACCAATAAACTTATGACTATAACTGTAACACACCTATATATGGCTAAAGATCACTGTCACTCATCTCCATTTGTGACAACATAGAATACACTGTAACCATGCCTGGGATAGTCTCATATTGTCCATTCTAACTGCGTTAGGCGATAACCTAATTGTCTACACCCAACACCCAAGACAATTTAAATGTCAGAGATAAAGACTGCATTCTGTGCGACAAAAGGTACAATGACTTGATCGTAATGATACCGCACCCACAAAAATACTCGCTAGTTTTCCACTTTAAAAAGTTTGGCGACTATATTTTATCAAATGAGCCATTTTTCGTAACTCGACGAAAAGCATTTAATTCTTAGGAGTTTGGTTGTCCGCAACATTGCTCGACGCATCTATTCTCCGTTATATAAGTATACTGTGTTTTATACAGTTGCTTTGATTTGAAAGCGAATGGTTTCTCGAACAAAATAGTCACGCAACTTCTATAACCGTATTTTCTGCAATAACTTGTGCACAAACAACTATTTGGCGGAGGAGTGGTGTAACGCGGTTGGTAAACCTATATTTATAAGGAAAAAAAAACAAAAATAAACGAATAGATAGCAAAGCTTTTATAAACGTAATGTGGAGTCATTTAAAAAATAATCTCTCGCTCGAGAGTTAAAATTCAACCCCAAATCTGTTTCTTGTAGAGTTATTAATCATTTTATTAAATCGTTAAAGAAAAGCGTGGAACGCAACAGTATTTGATAGTTATTTACTTGCATTTTAAAACAGCGCTTCATACACTTCATGTATTTTAGATTTGTGTTACTTTTGTAAGAATATGCATACATTAAAACTTAAAATTTATGTGCATATCTTTGAGTATGGGGTCAAACATCTCTTTGTTAAAAATGTATTTCTTTGTTTTCAGAGTACAAAATATCTAGTAAACAAATACAAAGTCACGGCATAAAAAAGTTAATTTAGAAGGCGAAGTAGAAAAGAAATAAAGTTTCCGACACTCCGCCTCTCCAGTTCCAAGTCCTGCATCCAATCACGGACGTGGCGCTAAAGAAAAACAAATCGTGGGATTGGTCAGTGGATAATGGTTTCCAGGCGCCCCGTGGAGAAACACTACTGCTTGTGAATGAGGGGCACCTGGAAACCGACGTAACATTATTGAGTATGTCTTCAGTGTCTTCGGCCAAACTTTCCAGTGAGGCGCAAGTGGTCATTGCAGAATCAGAGCAACTTAGGAGTGCAATCAATCAAAAGAAGACGGCACTTCGAAAATCTACAATGTAATTTGGATAGTTAACTTTTTAAATCGTCAGATATGAGAACTTTGTTTTAAGGATTTTTTTCCTGGCTGAGACAGCGAGATGAAAATAGCACTATTATCCATCTATTTTAAACGCGTTTTTATAAACTGAGTGAAAACAGTGGATTTTTTTTCTCCTGCATGCTGCTGTCGGAACCTCGAAACACTCAAGGACTGTCGTTCGGTTTGGTTTGATCTTGAGAAGGGACGGTCGTCTTACTCAATAAGTTAATCGATTTACATGCAGTGCTTTAAATGCATGGTTAAAACATAAAGTAACGTTGAGACCGAAAATCAGTCCACCGTTTTCTTTCTTTTTTGCTAAGAAACGGAATATAGATTTCCCCCATTTTTTTGATTGAACTGAACATATCTGATTTAATATGGCAGCACCGAAGACCTGTGTCTGGTTTCCGATCAGCAGCTGTGTTTTTGCCACTTTGTGTGCAGTGCTCCAGCTGTGCTCGGGTCAGTATCACGGAGAGAAGGGCATTTCGATACCCGAGCACGGCTTCTGCCAGCCCATATCGATACCACTCTGCACGGACATCGCCTACAATCAGACCATCATGCCGAATCTCCTGGGTCACACCAATCAAGAGGATGCGGGACTTGAAGTGCACCAGTTCTACCCTCTGGTGAAAGTGCAGTGCTCTGCGGACCTCAAGTTCTTCCTGTGTTCGATGTACGCGCCCGTGTGCACGGTGCTGGAGCAGGCTATACCGCCGTGCCGCTCGCTGTGCGAACGGGCCAGGCAGGGATGCGAGGCGCTGATGAACAAGTTCGGCTTCCAGTGGCCGGAGCGGCTCCGCTGCGAGAATTTCCCGGTGCACGGAGCGGGCGAGATCTGCGTGGGTCAGAACACGTCGGACCCTGGAAGCCCCACATCGTACCCAACTGCATACGTGCCGGAGTTCGTCACCTTGCCACCCAACACTGGCAGGTCTAGTCATCCCTTCTCCTGCCCCCTGCAACTTGAAGTGCCCTCATACTTAAATTATTACTTTCTGGGGGTGAAGGACTGCGGGGCACCCTGCGAGCCCCAGAAAATAAATGGGCTGATGTATTTTCGCGAGGAAGAAGTTAAGTTTGGCCGCCTCTGGGTGGGTATCTGGTCCATTCTGTGTTGCGTGAGCACTTTGTTCACCGTGCTCACCTATCTGGTAGACATGCGCCGGTTCCGATACCCCGAGCGGCCCATCATCTTCCTCTCCGGGTGTTACTTTATGGTGGCTGTCGCCTACTCAGCTGGATTCTTCCTGGAGGATAAAGTGGTGTGCATCGACAAGTTTAAGGACGATGGCTATAAAACGGTAGCCCAGGGCACCAAGAAAGAAGGATGCACCATTCTCTTCATGGTTCTGTACTTCTTCGGCATGGCCAGCTCAATCTGGTGGGTGATCTTGTCTCTCACCTGGTTCCTTTCTGCTGGAATGAAGTGGGGCCACGAAGCCATCGAAGCAAATTCTCAGTATTTTCATCTAGCTGCCTGGGCAGTTCCGGCTGTTAAAACCATAACGATCCTTGCCATGGGACAAGTGGACGGAGATATCCTGACCGGCGTGTGCTACGTGGGCATCTTCAGCGTGGACTCCTTACGTGGCTTCGTCCTGGCTCCTCTCTTCGTCTACCTTTTCATCGGCACGTCGTTTCTGCTCGCCGGCTTCGTATCGCTCTTCCGGATCCGGACCATCATGAAGCACGACGGCACGAAGACGGAGAAACTGGAGAAGCTCATGGTTAGGATCGGTGTGTTCAGCGTGCTGTATACGGTCCCGGCCACCATAGTAATAGCGTGCTACTTTTACGAGCAGGCGTTTAGGGAGCAGTGGGAGAAGACATGGCACATGCAGACCTGCAAGCGTTTCGCCGTGCCCTGCCCCGTAAACAATTTCGCGCCGATGACCCCGGACTTCACCGTGTTCATGATTAAGTACCTAATGACTATGATCGTGGGCATTACCTCCGGATTCTGGATATGGTCCGGGAAAACGCTGCAGTCGTGGCGCAGGTTTTACAAAAGGTTAAGTAATAGCAACCAAGGCGAGACGACCGTATGATCTTACATTTACAGGAGCTGGGGCAAGTCGACACGGAATAAAAAAGGGGGGGAAAACTCAGATCTCTCTTCCAGTCATCGGTTCCCTTGTTCATAGTGATCCGGTTAAACTTGGTCGATCAGACTCCTTGAACACTTTCAGATCCTTTTAACGTCGGGAGTTATTCTTCAGCTGCTTCCCAAGGTTTTACTGCTAAACAGGACGAAATGTCTCTCTAAATCAATGCAAATGAACGAATACCTGACACTATTTCCGACTTTGCTGAACTGCCGTTTTGTTTATAAGAGAAAATTACTGCCGCTGTCGGGTTTATTTTGTAGAATGAGACTGAATTACACGTGATTAATTTACCATGACATGACTTTTTCAAGGGCTCATCCTTCGTATTGTCGGTCTTCTCGCCATTAAAATCCTTGTTTATAATCTGAAACGGTTTTGTAACATTGCTGAAACGTACGAAATTGAGTACTGTGCATTTTTGCATTGCAGAATGATTTTAACAGCGAAGTATTTTCCACACTTTACTTTATTTGTGCAGTCGAGTCCCCAGCGTCATATTTTTGCACACAAAATGTTTACCTTATCACTTTTTTTTGTTTGATATTTTCAGTTTATTTGATATCTTGTAGCCACTCCCAGACAATCATCCTTGTAACTGAGCACGAATGGCAGACGGCCCTATTTGTAGTCTGATTGGGTACTATTGTATGCATGTATACAGCTATAAAGTCATTCAAGCTACTACTGTATACATTTTTGTAAATACTTGTTTTCTACAAATGTATTTATAAATGTTATTGCATTTTTTACTTGATTTTTAAAATACAGTAAGAGCCCTCTTGTATCTGTACAGTTTCACTGAATAAAATGATTAGATTTTTAAAACTTTATGGTACTTGTGATCTTTCTGAAGCATATTGTTTGCCTCATCGTTAAATTTAAAGTTACCTGTACCAATTTAGCAACTTGCATTAAAAATAGATTAGTAGGCCTCTCTCGCTGCTTGAGTCGAAATCGATTGAATATCTGCCCTTAAATATGTGCATAGATAAGGGACTCAGACACCCCCATCTTTACAAAGCTGTTTCAAGACGCAGTAGGTGCACTGTAAGGAGCCAGTCAATAAGGTACCTAACTAGGATTTATGCAATGAAATGTCCAGCTGTGTAAACAGGTAAAATTTATTTGGGTGAAAACATCACCTTGGCAATGGAAAATATCAGGGAATTTAGTTGTGAGCAATAACACATCTTTCAAGCTTACGAAACATAGACGTTTAGCATCTGTAATTTCAATATTCCCAAATACAACCCCCAATACTCAATCATATTAGCTTTACAGATGAATTCAAATGGTTTCAGTTTTACATTAGCATCTGGTGTTTTATCTTGGGGAATCAGGTCACTGATCTCTTCAAATTTTAACAATAAAATAATCTTTTAGATCATTCAGACTTTGTTGTGTGGCAGTAATGTTTGGGTTTAGGTACTGATCATCTGTAGCCATTTAGCATTACACTGATCTTGTCATTTCCTTAATTGACTCATTTAGCATCGTCTTGGTACGGTGGCTGGTAAATGGTGTAAAAGGTGTCGAAGTACCTGCCCATGTACATCAGCCCACCAGAAGCATGTGCTACCCTTGTGATACAGACCATTCTGCTCAGCTGAAATGGAGATGGCTCTCTAAGGGTTCTGCACTTTAATGGAAGCTTGCTGTAGGGTGGACCTGTAGCATATTTGTGGCAAATAAGCTCTAGTGACTGAACAGGTGGAGGGATTGGAAAAAGTTATCATGTGCTGCAGGAGAGAGGAGGCAAAGGGAATCTTACGCTGTGCTCTGAGATGTTTCTCAGCACGTTAGCCACAAGGTCCATTTATTACAATGTAAGTCTGGTGAGGAGATCAGTGTGCTGTTTTTTTTAATCTTGTGCCATTTCCAAAACCGAAGCTGTTACCTGTTTAAAGAGAGTTTATAAACTGGCACACATTACATTTCGTATGCATATTTTTTAACTAACATTTTTCATAAGTTTTATTTAATGTGATTTTATTCATACCACTGTTATGGCTGAACATGTCTGTTAAGATGCTCCATGGTGTATCTCAGCTTTGTGTGCAGTGCTCCCAAGCATATTTTTTACTTTACAGTGTTATTTTTTAATTAATCGTGTTTAAGTGATAATTACGGTAGTATAGTAGTTCTCAATCAGGTTCTTGCCCCCACCCCCCAGAATGTTTTCATTCCAACCCACACTGCTTACAACCAGCCTCATTCATTATTAGCCTGTTAAAGGCCAAATAAGCCTGACTAAGGTAGGGTTGGAATGAAAACATTCTGGAAGGGTGGGGGGTACCAGGAACAGGATTGAAAACCGCTGCTATAGTGAGATATAAATTTATGGGAACTTTTATGTAACCTGTCCAGAAGTCTATGTTAACAGCATAAAAATATTAAATCTGTAAATGCTTAAGCACCTTTGCTTTCTAAGTATCCCATTAGATAGATATATATATTTTTAATAAACTTTTTGTTGAAAGGGGAGACTGTTTCGCACGTACTCCCTGATATACATACGGCACTGGCTTTCCCCACACGCACCTCGGGAATGAAAAAAAGTTACGACAATGGTGCCACCTATAGGTCAGATTTTGTTTTGTACAGGGTGATCTTATTTTCTATATCTGTGAAGCCATTTTTTGCACAGGCATATTGTCTGTATTTGCATGTATGTTTTTTCCATCCGAATATACAGAACACAATATAAAAATGAAACCAGTTTTATCTGGTTGTGCACACAGACTTGCAAATGATTTGTAAGCCAGTTTGGGTTGTCGTTTGCTCGAGGGATTGAAATTAATTTTTTAAAATTACCTCATGCCATAATTGACCTAATTACTGACTTAGTTATGTAATATGTTAGTTTTTTTATGCTTATTTTTTCTCAAAACATTGCAGTAAAAAAGCACTTCGATATATGAATGTATATGATATGTATGATATATGCACAAATGTCAGAAATCCTAATACATACTTTGTCTACAAAACTTTGTGCTTCTCTTGGGCCACTGACAGTCATAATGTGGTCAATCTATGAATAGGAGGCTAGTTTGTTTATTTTAAAAGTTTGTATTGATCATGTGTTGGGGAGGTGTTTTGTTCTCTGGTAGCAAACACCAAATGGTGCTAGACATTTCACATTTAAATTTTTGCTGCCCCTGAGTCTTTCGCTGAAGTAGTTCAGTCAAACACAATGGCAATGGGGTAATCTCCATTAGGGCTAAGTTAGCCAATAGGATTCATCCTGGCCTAAATGTGTTTCTGAGCTACTTCGCATGTTCAAATAAATAAGAAATACATGTATTTGTATTTTTCCTGTCTTTAGAAGAGTATGTCATATGCTGTCGTGGAGATGTCTGCTCTTCCTTGCTTTGCTTCATCTGGAAGCTGGTGTACTGTCCCTGTGTTGCCATGCAAAAAAATTCTACTGTCTTAACAAACATTTGCCTCAGGTAAATGTGATTTTCACAGACCTACGTTCCACTTCAGAGTTAGTAATGGCTTTCCAACTTTCAGAAGCAAATGTATTGCATTTGCTTTCATCTTCTCCATTATTTGTGTTCTTTATTTATCTATCAGCATTACTTATATAATTTGTTTAGAAGAGGTTGTTTTTATCCAAAACAAAATACAATTGATAAGCCACTGTCAGCCAGTCCCTGGAGAAACTTGTGCTAAGGGCCTTACTAAAGGGGCCAGTGGTGACGTCACTCTGCCGCTCACAGGATTTGGACCAGTGACCTTATGATCACGGACACAGAGTCCTACGCCACAGAGCCAAACAACAGACCGGGGGGTCTTGAATAAAGTTAAAATACTCTTTTTAGGAGTACTTACAGCAATCACTTCACTGAGTGATTGCTTCATGAGTATGTCACTGAGGGTTCAGAACAGTTAAATGTGAGAATGGCTGTAATGCACTAATGGAGCTCATTCATAGGACAGAATTCTCTGCCACTAATATACTGATTGTATTGTACTTCAAGTAAATCCATGCAGGTAATCCAAAGCAGGTCAACCAGATTGTCAATCACTGTCTACACACACGCAGAATGATTGCTGTTCAAAGAAAATGTCCAGTCCTGTTCGATTCACCATCAGCCGTTTGTTTGGACTGTGTGAGCTGTTTGATCAACACAGTAAGGCGTGACACTGTACAGACTCTGCCATCGGGAACTTCCCCAAAACTTGTCTTTGAAGGTAGAATTTTAGAGGTTTGAGTACAGCAGGAGATACCCGTCGTTAGTTTTGTTTTGATCTTTACAACGCGTAAGCTGGACTGCGGTATTACCCCTGGCGAATGGTGATGCGGAGGCATACGAGCTAAGACCAAGACTGAGGATAACCACAGCGTAATCCGAAATGGAGGACGGTTCTTCTCCGTTGTATGAAAATCACAAGGAAGAGTGAGCGACTGTACTGTGCTAAACACATGTAGATGTAGGAATTCACTGATGAGGAGGCAAACCCTCCAGGGGATCGCTGTCCAGTTTCATGTATTCTTCGGCAGTGTAAGAATATTGTGGGGATTATTGGGTGGTGGGAGGGGGGATATTTCAGGTTTGCTACCATAGCGACAGGGAAACACACTCTCTGTGTTCAGTCAAGGAAGTTTGTGGGACATAGCAACAGTAAGGTTTTACAAACATGGATCTTATTCTCTAGTTTCTTCAAAATCAGGCCCTTTTCCTTTTTACAAAGCATCCTTTTGGAAGGGAATGAAACAGATGCATCAGGTAGGATTATCAGAGTGTTCTTTCAACAGTGGTTATGCTTTCGGGTGGTCCAGATCACAGTGATTCTATCCAGACCCGCTTTCCGACTCTCAAGAATTCTGCTCTCGCTCCATGTTTGTCTGTTAGCAACACTATGTTTACGCCAATTATTCTTGTTTATTTCTTTATTTTCAATCTGAATATTGAGCTAAATATTTTGTTGTTACCAAAAAGTATACTCCACAGAAGAAAACCAGGAGGAATAAAATTAAAATGAATAAGTTTGAGGGTCATGTTAACTTAGCAATGATAAAACTTGTCTGTTTTCTGAAGACTGAAGGGTCATCTTAAAAGGACATCGCCAGGAGGTCAGTGCTCTCACTGCCCAAGCAGCTGTGATTAATAGAGTATTCATCAACGGGAACAAATAAACTCAGTCTTCATTATTCACAACCTGTTTCTTTTTTTTCAAAAGAAGGGAAAGAAAGCCTTTGGAGTAGTGCACCCCAAAAAGGTGGAGGGTAGTTGAGGAAGGCTCCACCCCTTGACCATGAAGGACTTTGTTCTATCATTACTGAGTCGGGGGTGTGGCCAGATGGTCCAGGTAGAAGAAGATAGCTTTGGTGGAAGGATTGAGGTCTGCCTGGAGCCTGAGGTAATGCCGACACCTTGTTTTGTCCATAATGTACATGGCAAGATGTTGTAATGATCTTTATTCAGCTGTGTGAAAAATATAGAGTCTGCAGAGTCCTAACTGTCACGCTGCACTCAGTGGGGGGGGGGGGATTTCCCCTGCCGGAAGGGCACTGAGACTCCTGTTTTTTCTATCAGGACTATTTCAACTGGAAATCCCAACAAGCCCTGCTTCGCTTGTCCCACAGTGGTCATGTTTGGACAGGAGGGGAACCCGCCCCCCCTAAAACCTACAGCACCAGGAGGGGGCCCCTTATCTTATATTCTGAGGACCTCGCACTGTCACCTTTACGACCTGATGATGTCAGCACTAAGGCGCCAGAGTCTGGGCACCCCCAGCATGGAGCAGAGCGTCAGCTCCCTCCTCAGTGGCACCTTGCACACCCTTTAGTGGCTTATGGCAGAAAGCAGGTAAAACCTCATGTCCATCCATCCATCAATCTTTCATATTTTTGTAGGTAAATATTTGTGTGCCTTGTGATGGACTGGCATCCAATCCAGGGTGTCCCTTACTTCGTGCCCTCTATTTCCTGAGACTCCAGTCTCTCTGTGAACAGAATACACGGAATCATGGCATTTAAATCCTTTAATTCCTGCCCCTGTACCTGCAGGTATCACAGGTTCTTCCTCCAAATTATCCAGTTATCTCCTACATTCCTGAAAACATGTGACTACGTTTGTAAGTGGGTCAGTCCTAAAACAAGAGTGCAAAAGCTACAATTACATCAAACTATTAGTTATATAGTCATTTGACCCTTTTAGAACATGTGTCATATTTCCACAGATGAATTGGGATATTGAGAAGATGTGCTAAATGTACATAAATTTTGAAATGTCTTATAGTTTTTCCATATTGCCACATCAGAGTAGACTGCGCAGATAGATTATATAACCAAGACCAGCTACTTAAAGTTAATAATAGGAGAAATGCCACGTTGAACATCACACACCAGTGACAACACAACTGTATGATATGAACCTCACAGGAAGCACGGGGTTGTTAAAAAACACCATCTTCTTTTCTTGTTTCACTCCAGATGGTGCTGTTTATGTTTAATTTCAGTATTGTCTGTTTTTATTGTGGTTTTCACAGATAAACTGTGGCTCCTCTGTTTGTGCAGCAAACTAAATGAGAAATAGTAAATGAGACTACAGATTTCCTAAATGCTGAAAACTATGTTTGCCTGTCAGTCACATCTTGTTTGCTAGCATTGTAATACATTCTGCTGTTTACCCATGTCTTCTTTTTTAACATTACCACCATTGCTATTCTTTCATAGCATTGTTTTAAGTGAGTTTTGTGAACTTTACTTCAAGTGATTATGTTCAAAAAGACAAAAAGCAAATTTAGGAATCAAACTATTATCATGTTTTCAATGAAACATAACAGAAATGTCATAAAAGCATAAACATGGTAGAGCAGATGTGCAGGGACTTGCAATCTCAAAGGTATTTGACTCGGCCTCAAGGTTCATGGAAAGGAAAATACTCATGAGAGATGATTCATCCTTAAGATGAATTTCAGCAACTAAACCAGACAAACTGTTAGCAGGGTGTTAGTCTCAGTGCCTTTCATATCTATCAATTTCCCTTCAAATCTATTGACACGCCCATTGCCTCACCTTGATTACAAACCCAAACTTGGTGCTATCAAGAGCAGAGAAGAAGAAAGTAGCGCTGAACTCTCATATTCTCCATTTTCCCTCCTCCCGTTGCCGCAGCAGGGTATAGATTCCCTTTGTGATTTTTAGGCTTATATAATTATGATTTGGGAATTCATCCAGCTGCAGCTTTTTGCCTCTCTGTGTCTCCTGCTCAGGCTCGGAGGTCCTATGTCGCGGGCGATGTGCACCCTCTCCTTTCCACCATCCCCTCCAGGCTCTCTCTGCCCCGATTCAGCACCAAGCGCTCCCTGGCTCCTCTGAACCCTATCTACAAACCAAAGGTCGTAACCTCTGACTCTGAACTCTCTCCAGGTACAGATCTTACACCTCTCCTGTAAGGTTTCACGATCTACAATAAACATTGCTAACTCTCATATCTGTCCTGTTCTTCAAGGTGCTGCTTGGAATAATACATGTATTTTACGAGTCTTTTTTCTCTTAGGAACAAAAGCAAGAATTTGGGGTTGCAACATTATGCAACGTTAGCTATTCTACTCATAATTCTGTCCATAATTCTGCACATAATGCCGATTTTGATTGAATTTAATTAAATATTACATATTTTAACAACATATTTAAGTTAAGCCTATATAATATAAAATGTACAAATGGAAAAAATATTAGGAATTAGTTTTTGGCACTATTAGTGCATGCATTCACAGACAACATAGAACATAAAAATTAAGAAAAATAAGTAGAAATAAAATTTTAAAATAAAATACATTTGAGTATGGAACAAGTACTGATTAGAACCAGGTCCCCAATATATACAAATACAAATTAATAGTGTTATGCATTGAGTGCAGATGTACACACACATCAGCAGCAATTAGCAAAAAGTCCAGGAATTTGGAGATAGCTTGTGGACAGAGTTCCAATACAGAGCATGTAATGTGAAGATTAATGCAAGACAGAGTGATCAGCATTATTGCAGGTGAAGAAGCTGTTTAGGCGACACTGATTTGCTATATAACATCTGCCAGAAAGCTGTCTTTGGAATAGATGATTGTCTGGGTGGGATAAATATGTATTGCTAAAAATATGCTTTGTGTTATTTTGTCAAACTGTTACTCATGTACGTGAGTGAACAGAAAGTTGTATAAAAACTTTCACAGAATAAAACAAAAATAAGCTACTATGTCTAATTGGGCTTTTACACAGCCAGCCTTTCCCCAAACTTCCAGAAGGATGTTAGCTCTCTCCCATTTTGAAAGTCTCTTATCACTCGTTTGGGCGCCTGGCATACGATGGCAGAGCCAGCAGGAAAATCTTTAATGCCTGAGGATGTAAGTTTCTGCTTAAGGAAGCTGTCAAACCAAGAAAGGGGAAATCAGATATCTAGCAGCCGTGTTCCATTGTCAGAGATGAGGAGGGGAACCACTTGCTTTTTGATTGTTGTGACATGCAAAAAGTGCTATCATACGCTGGGCACAAGTCTAGACCTTCGGGGCTAAACGCAAGCAAATCAAATGTGACGACTGCACTAAAAATGAAACAACACGAGAATGTGTGGATTTTGTTTGTGCAGATCTATGACCTTTTGAAAATGATCTTCGTCACTGCAAACATGATTACTGCACTGCATGGTTTCACAAGACTAAACTGCAGTGCCCATGTACTGAACTTAATTCTTGCACATGCAGTCTCGTCGGCCTTGATGGATAAAGCACCCGAAGTTGCTCAGCTTGTGAGTGACACGAAAAATTTGGTCACATATTTTAAAATTTCTGGCATACAAGCCAAGCTGAATAAGTTTGTAAAACAGTCAGTGGTGACACAGTGAAATTTGCAGCAGTACGATGATAACACGGCAATCCTGCTAGAAAATAAGCAGTATGGTAAAATAGGGCACATCAACAAAAACAAGCTTACAAACTTGGTGTCTTTTTGGAAACCATTTAAAGATGCAATTAATGATTTGGAGTTGGGCAATACTGCCTTAAGACATGCCATGGACAGTGAGTAAGAAGTCATTGTGTAGCAGCCAAAGTCGACCCTGTGCTCACTGAAATTGCATCAGTGTGTGTGCAACGTTTGGATGAGTCTCCTATCAGCTTGAGATCAAATAGCATCCATATGTTGTACAAAATGGCAACATTTCTCAGTCTGAAACTGCAGCAACTGAAGATGCTTGTGGGAAATGAGAAGCAACGTGTGATCGATGCGGTGAAAGAGATGGCTGATGACTTGGGGTTTCACATTATGGTCGGAGATGATGACCACGAGGTCTCAGCTAAAGGGACGATTTTCCACGAGTTCCAGGAAGGTGAGCATGTAGGTACCATGGAGAGCAGCATTTCAGAGATCAAGGACTATCTAAACATTAAGCTGGATGCAACTGAAACACAACAACCCCAAAATATTCTCTGGTGGTGAAAGAACCAGAGTGACGACTTTCCAGTACTAAGCCAATTTGCTCCCCATGGCCTTTGTGTTCCTGTCTCCAGTCCACCGTCAGAAAGAGCTTTCAGCATTTGCGGATGTATGCTGGAGCAGACGTGCAGCATTCTGAAGCATTCATCACTGAATCTCCTATGTGGAAATTATCAGAAAATTTCTTAGGTCCACTTTACTTTTATCTTTAGTAGCCTAGTCCATGGACTCTTATTGCAAACGTTGTACTGTAGGTGAAATATGCCTACGTGTATGACTGTGAAAAATGTAACGTGTTTTATCTGTTATGAGTTGAACATAGGCTGTTTGTAGAATCTACAGGTTTGTTTTTATTCTTCACCCAAAAATAAACATACAAAATATATTTTTCCATTGTATTTAGGAGTGAGGCGAAACTTGCAGGCAGGGGCAGGATAAAATATGGCAAGCTTTTGTGGGAGTAGGCGAGAGCGGGACAGAGTCTGGTGGGTGCAGGCGGGTGCGGGACAGAGTCTGGCGGGTGTGAGCGGGAGCAGGACAGAGTGTGGCGGGTGTGAGCGGGAGCGGGACAGAGTCTGCCGGGTGTGAGCGGGAGCGGGACAGAGTCTGGTGGGTGTGAGCGGGAGCGGGACAGAGTCTGGTGGGTGGGGCGGGAGCGGGACAGAGTCTGACGGGTGTGAGCGGGAGCGGGACAGAGTCTGGGGGGTGGGGGGGGG
>JAODKC010000001.1:34463634-34473935 GCA_026777985.1 Mormyrops attenuatus
AACCCTTACTTTCTACTATGATTTAGAGACCTTCTATCGCATCTGAATGAATAAACATCAGGATATCATTGCATACAGAGTGTGGCGGGTGTGGCGGGAGCGGGACAGAGTCTGGCGGGTGTGGGACAGAGTCTGGCGGGTGTGAGTGGGAGCGGGACAGAGTGCGGCGGGTGTGAGCGGGAGCGGGACAGAGTCTGGCGGGTGTGGGACAGAGTCTGGCGGGTGTGAATGGGAGCGGGACAGAGTGCGGCGGGTGTGATCGGGAGCGGGACAGAGTCTGGCGGGTGTGAGCGGGAGCGGGACAGAGTCTGGTGGGTGGGGCGGGAGGAGGACAGAGGCACACTGTGAAGCAAAATATCCTTGATTTCCTCAAATGAATGACCACTTGACTTTTGTAGAACACATTGTTATATATCAGTTGTATTTATCAGTTTATTAATTGTCTAAGGCTCTGAAAGTTTGCTTGCTGTTCTGCGGTGGCCTGAAGTCTCCCCATGACCAAGGGCTGGATAAATGGCTGGATGATGGATGAATGGATGCTGGTCTGCTTATTGTTGATGGTCTGGTATAGTCTGATAAACATTCCTGTACTTCTCGATGTAGGTCCCACCAGTAAATGTGCCCCAGCACACCCCCGCAAGGAGGCAGAAACCTGTTCCACCCCCAATGCCTGCCCGGCATCAGGTCCCCTGCCCCCTGTATCTGAGGGAGGGGCCACATGCCTGGGGGATAAAGAATCCCTCCTGTACTCCGCAGGTATGGTGCCAGCAGCATAGACACCAAATGAGCTGGTAATATTCAAAGAGTGTCATACATACAAAGGTCAAAGGTCAGCTAGCTAAGAAACACATATAAACATCGTCTAATGTATAATACGTCACATGAAAAATCACAAACTTCCCAATAATTTTGTCTTATTAAAAAGGGCAATTGTTAATGACTTACAGGTTAAAAACTCAGTGGAAACAAAATACATTTCTCTCATGATAGTTTGAGTTATGTTGTTTTTTAGTTATGTTTTTTAATGTGGACTCACGAAATGAGTTTCATTTTATAATGAAAATGGTTCATTTTATTTTAATGTTTACAGAAAATGAAACATTTCAATTATCCAGCATGGAAAATCAGAGAAAGGGTGACAATCTGAAGACGTTTAGCTTTAGGGTTATCATGGGGACCCCTGGGTCACACATGAGTCCAATTCCAGAGACGGAGGAGAATTTTGACAGCACTGTGGATGGAAAAGAGGCATGGGTATGTTGTATTTAAACTGTATGAGGATATTTTTGCAAAAGTTGTATATGATCATACAGACATACATCTGTATGTGTGTACATCATGCGTATATGTTTATTTAATAAAAGGACTCGTGTTAAGTGTTGATTTTAAGGCACGTGGTATGTGTTCATCTGCACAGTTGGCGAATGCTTACAAACATGATGGAATCTGTGTTATCCTTGTTTATTCATCAATTCCCTGCCTTTAAGCTGAATATTACTTTCAGGTCATGAAACTGGCAACTGACATTTATACTATTATATGAGGATTAATGGGGATTTATGCCGACTGCACTTCCCATTTTATGAAAATGAAAGATGCAAATTTAGCAGCAAAATGCCTCACAAGTTATACCTGCTACAATAACTATCGATTGCAGTAGGTCTGTTGCTGAAACTTTGGTGTGAGAATGACGGCTAAACATCCTAGCGATGTCTTATTAAGCAATTTCTTTGGGAAATTGATGAACTGCTCCCCCAGCCCCAATAAGTTAGGCTGAAAAGAGGTTTGGGAAGGGATCACTACTGCGTGGGATCTCACTACAAACAGCCTTATGCATCATTCTGGCATAACACTTTTAATTCAATCAGGCTTAAGAAACATTCTCAGTGGGGAACAACTGGTCACTGAAAGGAATACAGAGATACTCCAAGCGACCAGTATAATGAAGGGCATTTTACACTGACTTCATACAGGAATATGATCTGTAAGGCAGGAAGCCGCTTTGGAACAATTTACAATTGAAGTTCTGCATTATTCATTATTTTCAAATTCCCCCCAAGGAAATTGTGCTGTAAATTATTCAGAATTACTCAAAACATCCCACAAGGCAGCTGTATTTCATAAAGCCTTTAACCAAATGGGAATTAAGCTTGCAAAGGCTCTGAAAATGATATGGCCAACAGATTTAACATGTGATATTGACAATGATACACATATTGAAATTCTGGCTGATGCAGGTGCAAATTCCAGAGAACCCAAAGGAAATCTACACTCCTGGGCAAAAAGGGGCCAAAGCTTAATGTTGTGCAATTTGGGATTGGCTCATTTTTTGCCCAGGGCTGTACGTATACATGTAATGTAGGATACAACGTAGATCATTTTGGATAATGATGAGGCTTCATGAGATCAGTATAGTGGGTGATAATCAAGTACGTGTGACACTGGCATGCTTCATCATGCAACGTGACAATGTGCCTTCTTTTTCTCACTCTGGATAAATATTCCCAGTCTTCGGAGATTATGACGACGTCGGAGATAATGGCAAATCTGGCTTTGTGACACCAGTTGTCATAACAGATGTCAGATGAATAGTCACAGATCTCAGATCTATTTTACACTAAAATTAGCAATTTAATTATTAGTTCTGCTTTATGTGGTAAGACAGACTTGAGGAATGGATTGTAACACTTGCAGGAATCTAGGATATTTTTTTGTATTTTACTGCCTTTTGACTGGACCTATGGATTATGAAAACCTATGAGTTTTGAATTTTGTGTTTGGAGTCTGCATGTTCTCCCCATGTTTGTGAGAGTTTCCTCTGGGTACTCCGGTTTCCACCCACAGTGCAAAAACATAGTCAGACAAATTGAAATGTCCTAAATTGTCCACAGTGTGTAATTATGTGATGGCCTGACATCCTGCCTAAGGTACTCCCTGCTTACTGCTCTGGAGAGACTCCAGGTTCACTGCAGCCCTTCACTGGGTATGTAGCTCATAAAACATACGGGGGAATCATGTTCTACCTGTGCTCTTTTCGGTTGATGTGCAAAAAAAGAATAAAAACTACTAAGGGTGTAGCTTAGGTAAATATGGCAGCATGTATTCATACAGAAAGTCGTTAGCAGAGAGGGAGAATCTTGTTCTGCTAGCTTTGTTTGTGATGTTCGCATATTTAAATAAGCATCGATGTGAAGAAAAGATTGCGGGAGCATTTTTGTTCACTGCAAATTCGTTAAAAGAGAAGATAAGAATCGAAGGCATCCCTGGACGAAGAACACCTTCCTCTAAGCAGGACTGTCTAATGATTCCCAGATGGCGCGACGCATGCTTGGCTGCCCTGGACGCATAGGAGCTGGTGGGATATGTAGCACAGCGGCGCCCCCAGCTGTCAGGGAGGCAGCATGTCCTCTGAGGACCGCCAGTGTGGACTACTCCTGGGAGAGCAGCCCCGTCTCACACATCACCTACTATGGAGGTCACATGGGCGGTGCAAGGGCCCGGGGCAACTGTAAGTGCATCGTGTTATGCTGCCAGCAGACAGCGGACAGCTCACAGCACGACTGTCTTTAGGGACGTATCCTCACTGCTGCGGCTGTGCTATGCTTGAGTTCAAATGTTCATCTCTCTTTCTTCGTACCACTGAAAAAGTACAGCATGTGTGCTCTGTGGCCGACTGTGCTATTCTCTCATTGTCTGTATCTGCGGGCGTATTAACAAATCGGCACATGGATCAGTGAGGCTGAAGAAGGCAGACCCCCCTGACAGACGGGACGATGCCATCCCAGACCCTGGCTTTTCTAACATACGCTTACCACCTCTGCCCTTGGGACCCTTGGTCGCATCAGACCAAGCTAGGAACACAGACGTGGTGAGTCATTTAGCCACCTGAAAATATTCCTTGTATTCAAGCTGGCCTCATACCTGCCATGTGATGAGATTTAAGCGTAGTTTATAATGCAGGGCTGTAGCCATCTGCTCTTTGAGTGCTAATGTCTTGCTGTTGATGAGTTAATTAAGCATTTGGGAAATAAACACCAGCCACAGAAATGGCAGCCTTCAAGAGCTATAACTGTGAATCTCAACTCCAGAGTAATCAAAGCACCTTCAGAATAACTAAGATGATTTGTTGAGTGAATTCAAGCAGCCAGTCAAAACCAGCTTGTGTTCTTTGCTGTCACCTGAAGTTTGAGCCTGTGGCAAGACAGGAGCCACGGACGTGTGACATCAGCACTGCAGTCCCTGCTCACGGCCACTTGGAGAGACAAGTTCACAGGAAGCTGCTTCTGCCCATGCTCATCCCTGTGCACAGAGAGCGGCAGAACATTCTGGAATTCCACGGTATACCTTGGATGTGTTTGGTTGGTTGGCCCTATCTTGTGGGCACATGGGTATATATGATTGTGTGTTTGTCACTGGATTCATATTTGGCAGTGTATGCTGAATCCCTATGAAGTTTCAATGCTTTGTATCTGTATTATTTCAGGTGGTGTCTGTGACGACAATGTTGCAGATAAGCAGAAGGACCAGCCCTCTAAGCAATCTGGACGGGACAAATCCAACGTCTGCAACACGAGCAGTGTAGGTGCAAGTGCTGCAAAGATCGGTCCTATCCTCCACTGTAACAGGCTCAACCCAGACGGCTTGACTGCGCTGGAGCCAGCAGAAGGTAACCATAATACTGTGCTTTCAGGGCTGCATGGATTCGCCCATGCCCTTGATTTACTGGGAAAACTGATTTTGTCGTAACCAAAGTGTACAGTGAATGATGTGGTCACGCCCCAAAGCTCAGAAGACGGAATGGAATTAGATCTCACGTTACACAGGCAGGATGTCGTCATAGCCAAAATGCACAGGGCTCAGAGACAGAAGAGCTGTGTCACATTCCATAGTACTGGGACAGGATACTCTCACACCCCAAAATAAATAAGTCAAGCACAGTATGACCAGACCCCACAAGATGCCAGGCTGGAGGCAAACAGGCTGTAGTATATGTTTGGGCTTTAGCATAATGCCGCTATTGTAAACAAAGCAGGAGGCAGTCAGGACAGACTATACAATATCCTCCAGCGAAGCAGCGATTCATTTTAATCTGCAGAGGACATTGTGTCTTCGCTGGTGTCTCTCATACTGTACATGCTATTCTATTACGTCTTGTAATTTCTTAAAAAGGACAGTTAGGGCTTTAAGATGACATCACATGCGTGGGGGTGTGACTGTGGCAACTCTCAAGGTTTTAATCAGGATTTCAAAAGTTGCCTGGATCTCAGAAGGATATACAGTATGCAAAAAAGTAATACACTTTGGTGACAGGAAATCCCAGGGATCAGTATGTGAATTGTTTTACAGTATTAGTGTTTAGCTATGATTTAAACAAAAAATCATGCTTAGCTATGAGTTAAACAGAAAGTCTGAGTGAATACGGACTAATTTCTCATAGGTTTCTGATTTCTGACATTCTGTTGGTCAGGTGTTGTTCCCTTTACATACCGTATCCAGGTATGTGACTCTTCCTGTCAATGCAGATGAAGGCCGCCCCCTGGGTGTCCTACCCCCCCTGGCAGGCCGCAGGGGTCCTGGGAAACAGAGCTCCATGGCCTTCCACAAACACAGCCCTAATGATGGTCATGACCTCCTTGACCCCCACAACCCCGAGAATGAAGTGGTGAGGGGCAGTCTTCCTGTAGCCCTGAAAGGTATTTATTACTACTCTGCTCTCTGCTCTTCACTTCTTCTTGTCCTCTTCCTGACTAGGCTAAATTCTGACAGTTCAGTTATTTTCAAAAGAAGAAACTAAGGGAAAATGTGCAAAGATTTAAACGCGTTATACAAACACTGTAGCAAAATACCTTGTTGCCAGAATTGCTGCTTTTTTTAGTTTTCCTTCAAGTTTTCCTTGCTCAGCTGAGGGCTTTCGCTTGCAGAGTGGGTCAAAAGTGGTGCCACGGGCAGCCTGGTCATGGGTCCTAATGGTGAAATCATACGTCTGTCCATCTGGGACCCAGCCACCGATGTGCAGGAGCCCCAGCCGCTTGATAACATTATCCGAGAGCAAGGTGTGTGGTCTTACTTTACACCAGCAGGCGTGTTCAGTGTATGGGGAGGGCGTGCTGCGTGTGGGGTGACTGAACGTGAAGGCAGCAGGCATAAATACAGCTTAAAGGTAAGCGGATAGGAATCACTTTGACTAGACATGCCTAAAAGGAAAAAGTAAACACTAGTGGTGATTTTTGTTATGTATCACACAATATGAGATACACTATTCCTCTGTTTAATGCGCAGGCTCTCTAAAGATATACTAAAATTGTTAGGCTGTAGATATAAACATTATTAAGGGTAGGGACCCTAGCTCAGGGCGTCATTTATGAGTAGGACATTAGTCAGAAGCTGAAGAATAAGTTAATTAAAAAGTGACATAAATCTGTGAGGTGAAGAAAAAACCTCGAGTCGGCTTTTGTGCTCCCAATGGAAAAGCAGCAGAGATCTGACTGAGAGGAGCCACAAGGAGCCTGAAATAAGCAGGCTGCCACTGTGGAGGACCGTCACATCTGAGGGGGGGCTTCTTTGTGTTCGTGCCCCTGACTCTGTCCGCACTGCTGATGACTCTCCCTCTCCATCTCTGCTCAGCCCTAAGTGCTCTGCCCTCGGATGCAGTGCTGGAGGAGCCCTGGGCCATAATTCTGCAGCCAGATCCAGGTAATGCTTCGTCCTTTCGCCAAGCCTCCCGCTGTCCACCATTTCTCCCAGTATGAATTTGCCCCCGTTTCTCCCAGTAAGAACATAAGAACATAAGAAATTTACAAACGAGAGGAGACCATTCGGCCCATCAAGCTCGTTTGGGGAGAACTTAATTAATAGCTCAGAGTTGTTAAAATCTTATCTAGCTCACATTTAAAGGAACCCAGGGTTTTAGCTTGCGCTACACTAGCAGAAAGACTATTCCATACTGCAACTACACGCTGTGTATACTGTATGCTGTCATATGCAGTACTTTCCAGTGTCTTCCAAGGTCCTCCAGCATCCATTTCCAACTGGCCATTATTGTCATCCACATAGGCGGCTGAACGAACAAAACAATGTGTAATTGCACATAGTGCTCACAGGAAGTTTTGGGATGCTTGCTTAATACAGGAAAAATATTGCTAATTTATTGGGTTTGTAACAAAAATAATAACTTTATTCATTATATATATATATATATTATATATAACATTATATATATATATATAGCATTAGAAACAATCAGTATTTTTAAGGCAAATATTACTTTCAAGTAGTAATAAGTAAAACAAAATTATAGTTCATAATCATAGTCATTCAGGAAACAGTCATTTTTGTCACTAGGAGTACCTTGACAGTGTAATTGCAGTATTTCAAAAACCTCCTCACATAAAAGAACTAAAGTTAAAAAGTTCAGTGACAAGCAGTCTCACTGGGTGCTTTTCAGTTAGTAACACCTTTGCAATAACAAAAAACACCAAACACCCCCCTTTGGGAGCCAATAGCTACAATTGCAAGAACAAAATTTAATTTGCAATGTTTTTGCAGGATTAGGCTTCCCAAGACTTTTTGTGAGCACTGTATATATGAAGATGATGGTATATGTACCAACATACATAAACAAAAAAGAATAAAGGCCTAGTTTTCAGTAAACAGGTCAGAAAATGTGGACAGTTGTACAAATTTCTCTGTTTGTATGTTTTGGAGGAATGCTTTTGGGCTGCAGTATCAAAGACCAGTTGGTTTCTTTGCTTGACACTTTTAACATGTGATATAACTTGTTTGTAAAAAGAGCTATAATTTTTAAAAGCAACATTATGTGCAGTAGGAGTGGATTTTACAGCTCGCTCTCTCTCTGTCAGATACACACACACATACACACACTCCTGCCTCTACACACTGTATGTATTTTACAGTTCGTTCTCTCTCAAAGTCAGATATACACACATACACACACTCCTGCCTCTACACACTGTATTTATTTTACAGCTCGCTCTCTCTCAGTCAGATACACACACACAAACACACACTCCTGCCTCTACACACTGTATGTATTTTACAGCTCGCTCTCTCTCAGACAGAGACACACACACATACACACACTCCTGCCTCTACACGCTGTATGTATTTTACAGCTCGCTCTCTCTCTGTCAGATACACAGACACATGCACACACACTCCTGCGTCTACACACTGTATGTATTTTACAGCTCACTCTGTCTGTCAGGTACACACACATACACACACTCCTGTCTCTACACACTGTATGTATTTTACAGCTCGCTCTCTCTCAAAGTCAGATACACACATCATACACACACTCTGGCCTCTACACACTGTATGTATTTTACAGCTCACTCTCTCTCAGTCAGATACACACACACATACACACACTCCTGCCTCTACACACTGTATGTATTTTACAGCTCGCTCTCTCTCAGACAGAGACACACACACATACACACACTCCTGCCTCTACACACTGTATGTATTTTACAGCTCGCTCTCTCTCTGTCAGATACACACACACATGCACACACACTCCTGCCTCTACATACTGTATGTATTTTACAGCTCGCTCTCTCTCAAAGTCAGATACACACACACATACACACACTCCTGCCTCTACACACTGTATGTATTTTACAGCTCACTCTCTCTCTCAGTCAGATACACACATATACACACACTCTTGCCTGTACACACTCTATGCACATTTATAGACACAGTCTCTGTGCCGCCTTCTCTTATGCCCCCCCCCGTGCCTGGCTAATCCACATCTGGTTGTGTTTTGCCCTACTGAGGGACCACACCCACAGGGCGCCAGGTTGGGCCTTAAACCCGCTTTGCGCTGGTGACGGACACAGGCTGTTTTGGCAACACGAGGCCTCTCACAGCTCTCTCTCCTTTATCCCGTCACTACTCTGAAACCTGAGCCCCATCTACCCCTCCACCCAAAATCTGGGCCTCTTCAGAACCTGACACTTTCTAAATAAAGGTTTCTCATGTACAGCCTGTCCACCCCCCAGCTCCCTTATTCCCTGGTTCCCCAGGTTGGTAGTAAAAAGCTGGATGTGTCTGAGTCACAGAACTTTCCTAACTGGTGAGCTGATGCTGCTTCAGTGAGCTTTTACTCCAGTTTCCTGCTGGACTTCTGACGGAGAACATGGGGAAAGCAAAGAGAGGCAGGGACCCTCTGGTGTGTAGGATGTTTTATAATATTGTTTTAGGTCTTGATTAGCTGATCCATTTATGAAAAAACTTTTTGTTTGGCCACGGACCATCTATGTCAGGGGTGGGCGATCTTATCCAGAAAGGACCATTGTGTATGTTGGTTTTTGCTGCAACTCCCTAATTAGATTACCAATTAGAGGACTGGTTGGCTGAAGAGTCCTCACACCTGGGGTTTGAACAGCTGAACTAAAGGTTACCTCAAAAACCTGCACACACACCGGCCCTTTGCGGATAAGATTGCCCACCCCGAACTATGTAGAGATGCCAGTCAGTCAAGAGTAATAAAATGACATTTATTAAGCTTAGGCCTATACATCCTTAAGAATAATAAAACACACAAATGCTAATAATGAAACAACACATTATCAACCTTTGGAGTTCAACAATTAAAAAGGAAAGTACTGACTAATTAGTTTATTGGGTGTGCCTATGAAGTTTGCTGTTAGACTGAGCCTGATTTGATAAATGTGAACAATGGGGGGGTTGTATTGTGCATATTACCATTGCTGTTGTCAGCCAGTGAGGTTGGGTTGTAGGAGAACCACAGTGCAGAACATTGCAAGACGATTGTGAAGCTCCTTCAGATCAAAGCATTCTGTCCATGGCACCTGCTCTTTGGCTCCTGGTTTAACAAGGGGGGACTTTCTAGGTCACGGATACCATATATCTTGTTACCCATGATCTATTTCTCCCTTTTTTTTGTATGCCACGGATTGCCATGTACAGGTCTGTCAGCATGTCAACCAGAATTGGGTCAACCATCAAAGCAGGGAACTGCTGCCCCCTGTTGGCCAGCTCTGGTACAGTTACTCTCTTTGGGAGGCTCAGTCCACTCTACCCCCCCGCCCCCCCCAACATCAAAGGCTCCCTGGAAACCAATATGGCTCAGCAGAAAGTAAACGTGGAGAGAAAATGGAGAGGGACTAACCCCCTCCTTTTGGGGAACAGTCCTGGATGGTGTTCTGGTTCAGACTGATCTGTCAGTGAGCTACATGAAGACAGCACACCCCCCCCCCCGGGGGGGGGCTCGTGGGGGTGGTGGGGGGGGGGGGGGGGGGGGGGGCGGGGGG
>JAODKC010000001.1:34483131-34497289 GCA_026777985.1 Mormyrops attenuatus
ATGTAGGTATTCTGATAACATACATAACACAGTTTTCCAGCTTGTACATCTTGTTTTAAGCGTTTTGGAAGCATTTGCAGTTCAATATGAACATCTCCCAAGCGCACTGATGAATGCTTAAAATGCCCCACAATTTCTCCCACTGGCAACGGCATCATTTACACTGTGTTGCAATAGCAGCTCCTCATGTATGACAAGCTGTAGCGAGTGTGCAGAACAGCCAAAGCCAGCAACTCCCAAATCATCCATTGCTTTTTTTTCATATTACTTGTGTTATCTCACACAATTGTGTGCATTTTGTGTAGTGGGATTTTCCAATAAATGCTACTTCTACTTCTCAAAACTTTGTTTTTATAAAGATTGCAAATAGCTGTTCTACTAGTTATTGTTAAAAGCTTAATACACTTCCAGATCGTCACCCTCTTATCTGATGTTTTTCTGCTCCCTCGTACTGCAAAGGGTATGCACATGACATCACTGCAGGCAGAAGTCACTGTGCTCATACCCACCGAGTGGCAAAAAAACTGAGTGGCACTCTGTTTAACAAGAAATAGGAGTTATCAGTCTGTAGACTGACAAAAACTAAAAAAGTAAGTACAGGACATGGATAGGTGACATATGGCCCATACCCGATCCATCTAACAGGTCTGGATTGGTGCCGATCCGAATATCGAATCGGTGCATCTCTAGTACACATGGTTCACTGAAAGGATTTAAACGTACAATGCTATCTTTTCGCCTATGTTTTGTTTTCTCAGAATCTTCACTAAGGGTTTGTCCATTCATACATCCACACACCACTTACCTGTCCAATCACCTTCAGCTTTATGTACTCCCCATCCTTCTTGTCTGCAGAATCTTGGCTTGAGGGTTTTGTTTCCTGTGATAATTTTAAACCATGATATTGTACACAATAAAACCGTTAATCGTGAGTCCTTAACAAGACAGTACATTAGCAATACACACTAACAACAAAAATTAATATGGTAAAATGGTCATGTTTAAACTTTTTATGCTGATCTACCTCAAAAAGGGTAAAAAAAAAAACAAAAAAAACATGATTTTAGCTTGTTCTGTGATTCTACTACAGGACAAATGTGACAATGGATGGCCTTGTGTACAGTGAAGATATTACTAAAAAGCAGACCCCGACCACTCAAAAAACTACTTTCGATTCAGTGTTTACTTTTACCACATCCTCAAACCAGTTTTAATCAGTGAAGTTGAAAATAATGGGGTAATATTTCAGTAAAGAGACACAGTAGTTTTTTTTTGCTCTGTGGGTCACCAACAAAATGCAACCAAGAAACCTCACGGCTTAAATGGGAGAACTGTGAATCCATAATCCATATTTTATATTAAGCAAAACCCCACTACTACCGTGACACTATACAAAGCACAGATTTGTGATTCACATCGTACAAAACAGATCGTACACAAAGCATGCCAGGCTGTATTTTTCAGGGTGAGTGTGTAAGAGACTGGGAACTGATTGCTAGCAATTACAATCAAAATACTTAAGTCAGTAGTTTCAGATTCGTTTGTTCTGCCAGCCGCTCGACAGCACAGCAGCCTGCACCACACCTCCGCAGTCAAGAGGAGAAAGTTAACGCTGTTTTTGCTTACAGAAATCTGTTTAGCTAGCTACAAAGACAACTGGCTGAATAAGTGGGGGTTCAACACAGCTTTCCCCATTTATAAAAAATACTTTTTACAATACACAAACGGGAACGTGTAGACGTCCATAATCATACTTAGTTAAGTCAATATAAAAAACATTTAGTTACGTCGTGCATTCACTGCTAACAAGCTATCAGTAGTAGCCTAGCTGGCTACCCAAGTTTAACTTAACACCCATCACATTAAAATGCAATTCGACATGCAGCTCTCACTTACCGTGTCTGACATAGTCTTTGTCCTTACTGAAAACCAAATTTACAGCGCAAAATTGATATTTAAAGACGGCACACTTCTGTTTATCTCTGATCACCAATACAGACTGAAGGTCTGACCTGATTGGAGTCGGGGCGGGACTTCCGCCGGAAATTTCGTCACCCGCACGTTACGGAGCCCGGGAAGTTTCAATTGCAGAAAGCGCGTTGCAGTGAACTTCCAGGTTTAACGGTAAGTCTTACAGAGGAGTCTGAGCTGCAATGTAGTTATGTATATTATCTTGTAAAAATTGAGGCAGGTGGGTAGGACAAGACTGATAAATAGACCATTGTATTTAAATTATCACGAGTAAATTGTGCCCCCTCATATTTCTCTAACACCATTGGATTGGGGCATTAAAGCTGCCATATAATCTGTATATATCATTGTTTAATATATTTCTTTAATACACCCGTGATTAATTTGTAATATAATTAATGTTTGATGGTTTTGTATTTGGTTATTAAAATAAAAACACGGATATCGGCACGTGCGTTCCACCTATTGCTGTGCCCTACATAATCAAAACAAATGTAGTCATATTCAGGAATTAACTAATCACTGAAACTCGCCTGACTAAAGCATATGTGACATTTTATCAGAAATGTTTACACATAAAAATATTATGGAAAAATCATGTTCTTAAGTCTGAATATTGAGTCATATGGAGTACACATTTGCAATAAGTCAGTTTGTGATATTTCTTCCCTGCTAGACAGTCCAATCAACTGCAAGTGGAAGCATTTAGGAAGAGCAGCAACTCAGCCACAAAGTAGGAGACCACATAAAGTAAGATTGGCGTTGTTGAGTGCTGAGGCGCTTAGTGTGTAAAAGTTGTAAACACTCTGTTGATTCAGTAACTGCAGAATTCAAAATTTCCTCTGGCATTAACCCCAGCACAAAAGCTCAGTGCTGGGAGCTTCATGGGATGGGCTTCCATGGCCAAGCAGCTGCATGCAAGCCTCACATCACCAATAGTAATGCTAAGCATCAGATAGAGTAGTGTAAAGCACATCGTCACTGGACCCTAGAGCAGTGGAAATGTGTTCTGTGCAGTGACAAACCACACTTCTCTGTCTGGCAGTCTGATGGACGAGTCTGGGTTTGGTGGATGCCAGGTTTGGTGGAACGTCACTTGCCTGATTACATTGCGCCAACTGTAAAGTTTGGGAGGGGTAATAGTATGGGGTTGTGTTTCAGGGGTTGGGCTAGCATCTCGCCATATACCCATACCCCAAAACTCTACAACACAGGGATACATGGGGAGGTCCTGTTACAAGTGGCAGGTTGCACACACAGTGAGAAGTTACACATTGTAAAGAGACACATGAGAACAAGGCAAGGATCATACGCAAACATGGGTCAGAACTCGTGCGACTCACAGCTATTTACGATGACAGCAGACAAGAGTTATATATAACTTATACGGAGCATGCCAGAAGATGATAATGACCTCTGCTAGTGGAAGACAGCTCACTGACGCTACACAGCCCCCCCTCTTCAAGGGTTGACCGTCCCTGGTGACCACCACAAACAGTCCCCACCTCAGCTCCAGATGAAGTCCCAGAGGTCTGGTGACAGCCGCTGGTGCGCTCCCCCTCCGGCAACTATGAACGCAAGCTGTTAATGAGTGGTGGAAGCTGGGGACTGCTGGCAAAGCTGGGCTGCTGAGTAGGTGCTGGCGAGACTGTGTTGACAAGATGACTGGTGGACTCTGTGCTGCTAGTGAGAGATAGCGGTGCAGGCCCCCATAGGTGTGGGCCTTTGGATTGTGCGGCTTTGAGGGCACCTGATGCTGACCGTCAGGCTGTTTTCCCTGCTGACACTCCCGCTGATCTTTGCAGCCTCAGCATGCTGCTGCTGCTGCTTGTGCCCCGGCTCCCTGCAGCTGATGCACTGAAACGCCTCTCTGGCTGGGAAGCAGTCGGAGCCCTCTTGAGCTTCCGCCCTTCTTGGTTACCAACGTCGTCTCAGGTGGCTGTCCGTCGGGCTGGCAGGGGAGACTTGAGGGTGGATCCAGGGCAACTGTGACTCTTCCGATCTGGGCTCTGTTGTGGTGGCGTGAGGAACCATGATTCCCCTCAGGGTCAGGCTGTTGCCCCCAAGATTGAGAGCGGCCCTCTGGCTGGCAAGGAAGCCCATCCCCACAATGCAGTCGTCCTGGATGGGGGCAAGCCAAAACTCAAGTACTGCCCCCAGTTGGACCTGGAGAGGTTGACAACCCTGCATTGGGTGGCGGCGGGTTTCTCTGTACCCGGCAATAACCCTGCCCTGATTATGGAGACAGTTGAGCCGCTGTTGACTCCAGCAAGGGTGCAGGGCAAGAGGGGACTTTGCAGATCGCCAATTTGCCCAGTGGGCTAGCTGATCCTGGTGCGGTTGCGGTTCTGAGGGGAATCACTGCAACGGGGCGGTGTCTCCCTCACTGCCCCCCATTCGCGTCCCCACATCTTGTGGGCTGGCTCTGGGCAGAAGCATGCCCAGTGGCCCCTTTTTCCCATAGCGCCAATGGATGAGCATCCATTCACGTCACCAGAGGATGATGGCGGTGATGTCCTGGCAAGGCCAGTCCGGGACCAGATAAATGCATATTATATGCAATAAAAGTAATAAAGACAAACTATGCATTCATGGGTAAGACCCTGTCACACCGGGCTGTGATGGGGTCTGATGTGACAGGGTCTGACAGACATTTCAACCGCCATTGCTCAGCCTGTTAGCATGCAAGCAAGGAATTTCAGTAACCATTTTAGACATGTTTTGCATTTACAACAATTTAATTCTTTTCTGGGGTATTTTAGGGCCTGACGATTTAGCTTGTCCTTTTCAAAAAAACAAAAAGAAGCTTAAGACCATACAGTTCGATGACAGAACTCACCGTCGATCAGTATCAGCGTCACCCAAGTCAAATGATGTCACATCCTTTGAGTCATAACCTTAAAGGTAACCTGCACACTTTTTATGTTGAGTTTCATGTACATGTGATAGGACTGACCAAAAGCATATGGACAGATGTAAAATACTATGTATTTGTTGAATTTGTGTATAATTGTTCAGACTGCTGAAGTCAGGGACACGCCTCTGGAGCCTCAAGGGCCAGATGGAACTCTTCAGCTGAAGTTTTTATCAAGCAATAACACTTCTTAACAGCATATAAAATGGACAACCAGAAACTGCACACACACATAAACACTCATTCTCTCTCCTCTAATCTATCTCACTCCTTTTTCACCTACCCTTGCATATTTGCACCGACCGTCACAGAAAGTCATGTTGTTTTGTACTTTTGTCTTATTGTTTTTTGATATTTCTCTAGTTGTACATTTAGTGTATTTTACCACATTCTGGAACCTGCCAGAATACAAATTTCACTATATGATGTACAAGGACGACTGCATGTGACAAAAAAAGTTTTGAAATTAATTTTCATGTTATTAATCAATTGATGTGAATCATGACGACTTAAATTTATCAATGCTGTCTTTTTCTACATAAAAGTTTTTTTCTATCATAACAAACTGAGTGATGTAGCTCCAATTTGGCTGAACAGTCCATTTTTCAGGATTTATAATTTTCAAAAGTGTTTTTAATAAAGAACGAACATCTGAGAAACTAATGAACGACATATTGCTTTACAGAAACACTCACAGAAATGAAACATCTAGTAAGTTTGAGACATTTTTGGGTTTTATTCACTATAATAATCCAAGACAGATATGCACGTTTCTGGTAGAATGTCCCAAACTTTTATCCTCTAATAAAAAAGGTTTCCATTTATATCGCTAGAGTGAGTCATAAATGTTTTGTACATTATGATATCGCTATAATTAAAATTTGAAATCAAATAACTATTTTAAAATACACCTAGGCTGCAGCATTTTCTTTTGGCTTATTATTTGTAACTTTTACAAACTCCTCCCACAACCAAGTGTTTGCTTCCACCACTGCTTGGCCTGTTGGCTAACCAAAAAGGCTTCCTTCTACACCCTGATAATTTCCTTAACTGCTGGTGTCCACTACTGGGTTCAGGAGTTGCCGTCGCAACAGGCACCAGCAACCTTATGGTCGCAGCTCTGCATAGCCATCTCAACAATGGAGGCACAGAACATGGCCCTTTCGGCCTCAATGTCTTCAGCCTCCCTTGGAATGCAACAGGAGTTCACCTGGAGGTGTGAACCGGAGATCTCCCAGATCGGGGTATCATCAGTTGGCAGCTCAGTTCCTCTCTTCACCCAAGTGTCCATGACACGGTCATGATATAGTATTCTCTAAATCCACCACGTGCAATTACATTTATAAGTATTAATACATTTAACAAAATAAACATTTTAAAATATTTATAAAATAGAATTAATGTTGACTGTGTAAGCTGCCATGTTGAAATGACGTCTCAGGGGAATCTCAGACAACAAAACACTCTCCGACATCAACATCGGAAAGGTGGTGTGTTTCCGTCAGGAAGTGACAGGGCCATTAGGACCAGGACCAATAGGCTCAGAGACAGTTTTTTCCCACAAGCCATCGCTGCACTAAACAAATACATACCACCTCCACATAAGGATAATGTGCAATAACCGCAGAATACTTCACCTGCCACATGGGTAATGTGCAATAGCTGCAATACCGCCACATGGGTAATGTGCAATAACTGCAATACCGCCACGTGGGTAATGTGCAATAGCTGCAATACCGCCACATGGGTAATGTGCAATGTCTATATATATGTCTAATGTATTTGTCTGCACTTTATAAGTAGCCACTGCAATTTCGTTGTACAAGTATCATCCGTGCTCCAGTATAATGACGATAAAGGCTTTCTATTCTATTCTAACTCAGTAGAACAATGGAGTTCCTAGTGGGGGCACCATCCAGCGCCCCACCCAAGGTCTCCGGAGATGGCTGGATACTCTGAACTGATGTTCAATGCATAAGCACAGGCAGCAGTCAGAGCCCTTCCCCCGAAAGGAGGTGACCATCTCGTTCACTGGGGTAAACGTTAACGTACAAGCACCAAACTTGGGGGGGGGCTATGAATAAACCCACAACTGTCTGACACCTCTGACCCAGGCCAGCTCCAGAGCCTGTACTGTGTGTCAAGGTGAATCCGGCCATATATATAATCTAGGTGGTATCTCCCTATTTCCTGCACTATGTTAGGTTCCTGTCATGTTCTGTCATGCTCCATGTCCCTAAAGATTAAATATTAAATTCTTTATTTGCTGTTTGCACAAGTATGAGTAGAGGTAAATTGGAATTCTTCTCTTTGCCTAACCCATCTTCCTCTTCATAGCTTGGGGGTCACAGTACTGGGTCAGCCACCCTGTGGCACCCCTGGAGCTGGGGGTTAAAGGCCCTGCTCAAGGGTCCATGGACAAGGCCAGGGCTTGAACTGGTGATCTTCTGATCACAGGCACAGAGGCTTAGCATGGTGAACTACTCCCCATCCCCAAAAAACAACAACATCTTCCAATAGCAGATAAGAACAGACACTACACTTGATCTTAGCCAAAAGGCCAAGAAGTGAGAAGCCAGTTTTGGTAGCTGGTAATCGGTCCATCAAGGCCCCTGCCTTTGACTGCTGCCCAATCCACGAGGCACTGGACTATAATCAGCAGCAATAAGATTCAAGAATTTTATCTGTCACATGCACATATGTACCAGTACAGCAGTGAAATAAAATCACTGCTCCAGACTTTGCAACAAACAAGGCAGAAGGATAACAACAAAAAAAAGTTAATAAATACTAAATATATAGAAATATATAAAGTACAAAAAAGCTTTAAAAATAAAATTGCTATAAGAAAAAATTTTGCAAAAGTACAGGCTATACTTGGTGTAGTTTGGTTTCAACATTGATAGGAACCAGGGCTGTGCAGAGACTTATGGGTGCACGACTGAGGGAGGGGGGTCCCCTTGGCAAACTGAGTACCGAACACAGTGACAGAGGCAAGAGCTCAGTCCCAGGTCCTTGAGCTTAATTATCCACACCTTAATAATTAATAACAATAAATAATTATATGAGCTTTTACAGTACATCTTCTCAACTTGTCCATACACTATTAACTGATTTGCTTTGTTTCCAAATTAAAATGTCAATGGATTGATGAATGGATTCCAAACCAAGTGAGCCATATCGGAAGAATAACGCTAGGCTGATTCTTTCGTGACAGTGGACCTCACAAAGATGGTGGATCCCTCGCGTCTTTTGGCGCGCACACACGTGTGACGTAAACACGCACCGACTTAGCGGCCTCGTGGAGGTTTGCAGGCATTTTTCTTCTCCAGCTAGGGCTTGGAGTAGCGTTAGAGCCCGGGGAAGGAAAACAAATATAATTGAAGATGTTGGTGCTCTTTGAGACTGCTGCGGGCTATGCTATTTTTAAAGTAAGTTATTATTTTTTATATATAAAAAAAAACCTGTGTGCATAACTTGAAATAAAAAGAAATGTACTGATTAGCGGTTGTCGCTAACACATGTGGCCCACGTATTTGAACACGTGAGTTCATCCTTGACTACTTTCGCGTATACTTATGCGAAATGCAATAGATTTTTTTTTTTTTTATCGTTGTGTAAATGCTAATCGTATATTATATGCTTTAATAACACAATAAAAGATATATAACAAAACTTTATGAAAATGCGGAATGGATGTTCGAGAATGTTGGCCATGTGGTTAGGGGTAACTAATTCTGATTCAAATGTCGTTATTCAGGTTTGTCGCAATACATCGAAACTTTCGAGAGTTACAGATTTGATTTAGGGTGCTGTAGGCTTTACAGCGATTATGATCGTTTACTTTTTATAATTCATTGTCATTTATGCCTCCTGGGAAGGTAAGATCCAAGCTGCATGTCTCTGTACAATCACATGGCGCGAGGGAACGAGTTAACTGAAGTATTTTCTTTTCTAGGTCTTAGATGAGCAGAAGCTACAAGAGGTCGACAGCCTTTGGAAAGAGTTCGAAACGCCAGAGAAAGCGAATAAAATGTAATTCATTTACCACCTCATCTTCTTAAGCAAGCATGTGATTTTGAAGTGTGCAGATTGCATTCACTGACTTGCCCTGTGATATAATTTCGCGATATATCATTATTAAGATTTAGGGGGAAATTTTGAAAGCATATTTTCAAAATTTCAATAATGGAACCCACATGTGCTACAATATGTATTTTCACATTCAAATAACTTAATGCTTCCTCTAGTTTCTGTTGTTCCTTAGTTAACTGCTAACCAGTTTTTTTTTTCCCTACAGAGTTAAACTAAAACATTTTGAGAAGTTCCAGGACACCACAGAAGCATTAGCAGGTATCAGTCATTTTACTGTCTGTCCGTATTTCTTTGCATTCTCATTACCGAGAGGCCAAAGGTCATTTTCTCTCTCATCATGCAGTGTAACTGTTTCTGCATGCTGTTCCAGATGTGAAACTTTAAATCATCACTTGGGTTTAAAAGTCTGATTATTTGGAGTCACCTAAATGTGAAAATTACTGAAGCAAACATCCTCCCTTATAGCTGTTCTCACTTCTGTGCATCACTTTGTATTTTTCCTTTGTCTCTGCACTTGTGTGCTGCATGTCAAGCAGCTCGGGTATACTGGCCTTATGTATGGGGTGTTCACGCTTGCCAGTGGGAAAATTGAAGATGACCGTGGGCACATTTAGTCCCGAGTGCCTTTTGAGTTGGAGTCTGTACACCGTTAATGTGGATGCACCTTAGTGCCCCTGCCATTCCACTGGGGCTGTCATCAGTGATGTATCTCTGTGTCTGAATCAGTCATGATGTAATTCAGCAGTATTCGTCACTACCACTGAGATGACAGCCAGCCACATGTGGAACTGTTGAGTAATATATGCAGTGGGGCTTTCAATAATATTATTGATTTATCTTTTTGTATTCAGCACACATCATGCATGAAATGTTGCTCAAAGTGCTTCACATATGGGTTTAAAATAAGAGCCAAAGATTGGCGATGTGCCGTCCTTCACGTAGTCTGAAAGTCTCCTTTGCACATTTTCTCTGCAGCTGCCACAGCACTGGTGGAGGGGAAGCTTGGGAAAAGCCTGAAGAAAGTCCTCAAGAAGGTCGTGGCCAAGGAGGCCCACGAGCAGCTGGCCATCCATGATGCCAAACTGGGTGGAGTCATCAAGGTAGGTGGACTTTTCTGTTGTAAATGATTTCTATCACATTACATTGGATGTAACATCTTTGTACCTTGGTAATTGCCCTCATACGAGGGGTCTCCAACTCCGGTCCTGAAGAGCTGCTCTCCAGAGGTCTTCTGTCCTACCTGGCTTCTGATGAGCAACGCCTGTTTGTGGTATTTACCTGAGAACGGTGGCCTGTATTACGAAGCGGGGTTACTGGCTTATCGGGGTAACTCGTCGGATTTAAGGTAGTCTGGGCAAAATGTAAGTGAACGAATATGAAGTCCATTTAAACCGTGATACCTTAAATCCGACAAGTTACCCCGATAGGCCAGTAACGCCGATTCGTAGTACGTGCCACAGGGGTGGCTCATCAGAAGCCAGTTAGGATAGAAAACCTACTAGACATTAACACAGAGTTGGAGACCTCTGCCTTTTACTAACCCAACTTATGGTGTTTACCTCTTGGAACCAGTTATTTATCAGGATTTAAGGCACTGCAGCCACTTTTAAGGCTGGGCGGTCCAACCCTGCTTGGCTTGGGTGCAGCCTTAATTGAACACACCTGATACAGATAATCAGGCCCTTCAGCCGCCTCTCAAAGCCACCTATGTTGCAGCTAAGCTGGCTCTAATACTGTATTTTCAATTAGGGTTGTAACTAAACTCTGCAGGGTGCTGATCTTCAGGAGTAGGGCGCCACTACTTTAGGCCTGAACCTTTGAGTTGACTGTATGTACTCACTGTACTGGCTGTCTGTTGTGATCTTTGTGTTAAGAGGCTGTTCTTCCCTAATAGGAAAAGCTGAACCTGAGCTGTGTGCACAGCCCCGCTGTCGCCGAGCTCATGAGGGGCATTCGCAATCAGATGGAGGGGCTGATCACGGGGCTGCCCCCACGCGACTTCAGCGCCATGTCCCTGGGTCTGGCGCACAGGTGCGATGCGCTCCTCTGCTGTAGCCCGAGCTGCTCTCTGTGATTAACTCTGCTGGCTGACAACTCGTGAAGATTCCCTTCAGCATTCGTCACTACCACTGAGACGGCAGCTCTCATTACTCGCATAACCTGCTAATCACTCACTGGGATTTGATTCTCCATTACCCCCCTTTTCACTCGAACCCCGTTTCCTTCGCAGCCTCTCTCGATACAAGCTCAAGTTCAGCCCTGACAAAGTGGACACCATGATTGTGCAAGCCATCTGTAAGTACATCACGCACAAAGATACTTTGCCCATAGTCAGTGTTAACAGTCTAAAACTGAATATAGTCTTATTGCCCGCGAACACCTCGCTGTTCTAAGGCTATATGTCCAGTGTAAATAAGTGTTCTGCTTGCATCTCCTTGCCTGGAACCCTCCTCAGCTCTTCTGGATGACCTGGACAAGGAGCTGAACAACTACATTATGCGCTGTAGGGAGTGGTACGGCTGGCATTTCCCTGAGCTGGGAAAGATTGTAACGGACAACTTGGCATACTGCAAGAGCATCCGGAAGATCGGTAAGAGCCTCATGTTGGCCTCATCTCTTGAGTCCTTTCTTCCAGTTAGTAGGAATGGTTGACTTATGGTTCTGGTGTGATTGTGTATACATGTGTATATTTGACTTATAGCCGTATAAATTATTGTATATTTGTCTCATTTATCTCTGATTTAGCTCTTTGTTTTGCCACCTAGGGGACCGCACCAATGTGGCGAGTACCGACCTTTCGGACACCCTGCCCGAGGAGGTGGAGGCGGAGGTCAAGCTGGCAGCAGAGATCTCCATGGGGACAGAGGTGTCTGAGCAGGACATCTGCAACATCGTGCACCTGTGTGACCAGGTGTGTGGTTTCAGGGGTGGAATATCCGTTTTGTCCTGATCCCCCGATTGCGCGCGACAGTGGTGATGATGACGACTTAAGTCTCTACCCCGAAAAGTACGTGTGGGTCTTTTGTCACTACCTCATCTGAACTTCCTCTCGTCAGTCCAGAGGAGCCTTCTCCCACAGCTTAGCTGGTGTTTTCTCGTTGGGGCAAAATTTAACGGTCGGCGTCTGTGCAGGTGATCGAGATTTCAGAGTACCGTGCCCAGTTGTACGACTACCTGAAGAACCGCATGATGGCCATCGCCCCCAATCTGACGGTGATGGTGGGGGAGCTGGTGGGGGCTCGGCTGATCGCGCATGCAGGTAGGTCCGCAGTAGGCAGCCGGAACATTATAGATGTGGGACAAGCGGTGATGATAAGGACATACTGTCACAACCCCGAAACAACATGTGGGTTTTCTGTCACTACCTCATCTGAGCTTTAATCTGCTTATCTGTCATAGGCAAGTCCTGTTTCGTTTTCCGGTTCTGCTTTGGATGGGTGCTGTTGATTCTAAAGCCCTCCCTCTGTTGTTGGCAGGGTCTCTGTTGAACTTGGCCAAGCACCCGGCCTCCACGGTTCAGATCCTGGGGGCTGAAAAGGCCCTCTTCAGGGCCCTGAAAACCAGGCGAGACACCCCGAAATACGGGCTCATTTACCACGCCTCTCTTGTGGGTCAGACCACAGCTAAGAATAAGGGCAAGGTGAGGTCTTGCTCTGCCAGGGGTTAAGGTGCTGATGTGATTGCTGGGGTTAAGACCCGGGAAGCCCGGAAACCGTCACGGTCCCGGCTTTAGCTTCAGGTGTCGTCCTTCTGCAGATCTCCAGAATGCTCGCTGCCAAGGCGGCGCTGGCCATTCGCTACGATGCTCTCGGAGAGGATACCAACGCAGAGATGGGTGCCGAGAACCGGGCCAAGCTAGAGGCCAGGCTGCGGCAGCTCGAGGAGAAGGGGGTACGTTTTGCTCCTCCTGTCACACTTGTATTACATGCAGAAGTTAATTGTAGTCTTATCCAGAATTATGGGTCAACCTCAAGTCAGGGGTTCCTGTGATTAACTGACCTCCTCCTTCAGATCAGACGTATCAGTGGGGCAGGAAAAGCACTGGCCAGGGCTGACAAATACCAGCACAAGAGGTGAGTTTCCAGTACCATCCTGCACCTGGCAGGTTGCTCTCGCTTTCCCTCCCTGAGAATGGCAAAATTGTACAGTGAGAAGGATAGAGTAGTTCTGTGGTGGTGGTAGATGGCTATAATGCATTGATATTAGAATACTACTTTGCCTTGTAACCCTTAAAGGTTACTGTAGTTTATTACTGCAGTGTGCAGTATTGGCCGAACGGTTTTGTCCAAACCTCCTGCGTGTGGCGCTGTAGGGTCTCTGCATCCTCTTCATATCCCAGTGACAGTATATTAAAGGCTGCCATACTGCAGTGAGCCTGTGCATGAAAAGCGCAGCATGGGGGATTCTTCACGCTGTGTTTCCCTTCAGCGACGTCAAAGTGTACGATCCCTCTGCCGACTCCACGATCCCCACGGCTTCCAAAAAGAGGATGTTTGAGGAAGTGGAGGAGAGTGAGGAGCCAGTGGAAGTCAAACCCAAGAAGGCTAAAAAGGAATCTGTACTGGAAGGTCAGCTGCTCTTTCTCATTGGCTGTTTCTTTGACATTAGAGTTACTTGAGTCTTATTGCACAGTACATACAACATACAGCTGCTGACAGTCATATTGGGATTATAAAGGATCACTTTTGCAACACTTGGAAAAAGCTGGCTGTACAAATAATGTAAAACATCAGCGATGGATTATGACCGCTGAAGACTTATGGTAGCCATTTTTGCTCAATTTTTTTAGTCTCAAACCAGCACTTAGTCTTTGGTGTTACTGAGATCGCCTTCCTTTTACAGAAGCCGAGGCAGCAATGGAAACGGAAACTCCAAAGAAGAAGAAGAAGAAGAAGAAGGAAAAGGCAGAAGTGGTGGAGGAGCCTGAGGAAGTGGCAGAGGAAGAGGTCATCCCGACCAGTGAGGAGGTGAGTGCCCTGAGGGGCGCGCTCTGGCTGAGGGATGTTCGCCGCCTGCATTCCTCGCGCAGTCGGTGTGCGGGCCGCGCGCAGCTGGGTTCATCGTAAAGATGCAGCGCTGCCATTTTAACCCTCTGAGCCTAGCTGCATCGTCGACGATGTAGCGCACTGTTCGCGTCTATTTCCGTTTATATCTCACTGAAATCTTCATGTAGAATCA
>JAODKC010000001.1:34497389-34540007 GCA_026777985.1 Mormyrops attenuatus
TGATATTTGAAGAAATGTGTGATCATGCCCCAGGCAGTGAAAGTGTGTTTTCTACCCTCAGGGCTCAGAGGGTTAACTGTGTATCAAAACGAGCAAATGTGCCTTGAGCTAAAAGGTATCTCCTGGTCTTTCAGACAACAGAGAAGAAGAAAAAGAAGAAGAAAAAGAAAATCAAGGAGGAGGAAGAGGACTGAGCGAAAAGCGACTTTAGTTTTTGTTTGCTATTGCACATGCTCAGATATTTAGGTGAATTTTAGGACCTGAATATCTGGGTGCTGAATACAGGACGTTGGGAGGATCACCTTCTAGATCAGATAATACATAATCAACAGTACTTGGTTTTTTTTTGTGTTCAGTGGACTGAAAAGCATTGTGTGAATGACCTTTATGCCGTGTCTTACTTCAGAAGACTAGATGTGGAGGCTCATGTCTTACTTTGGCCACATTTTTAAATATATGTTTTGAGAACTTTTTTCCCTCCACAATGTGTCCTGACCTCTTTTGGAATGTTCTGGGTTGTTTCAAAGGCTTTCATTTCACGGTGAATGTGAACAGTGTTCAGTAAATACGGAACCTCCGTTGTTTCAGTTTGAGACCTCCAGTCTGATCTCCTCCTGGATCGGTGGGTCTCCTGAGACCTGGAGTGATCATTCGGAATTTAGAAGTTGTAGTGTACAGGCTGTCCGCCAGTTAATGTCCAACTTACAGATAACTCATACTTACGGACTGCCATAAAGCCTAGATTATAAAAAATCCGAGTGAAGTACAATGGTTCATGAGGAACCGCCACACTTTGACAATCATGAAAACATTCCACAGCTTCAACGGTTCATCAGCTCGAGCTGCAGCACATTACCATTACTGTTATGTGCTGTATTGTTCCAGTTTAGCTACAAATCTGACTTGGAACAGATCTTATTTGTTGTAAACTGTCCCTAAGGCTATAAATTTAAAGCTTTTTCAGTTGACGTCAGGTAACAAGCTAGTTCGATCTGAACTACCTCCAGTATTGACATGGTTCCAGAATAACTCCTTTTTGAATATTGTGTTGTGACATTCAGTGACGTACCAAATGACATTAACTTAGACACCAACTTTTTGCCACTTTAATATTAAGAAGGCTGCCGGGCTGCAGCAGTCCAAGCGAGGTGCCCGACTCCACGGATAACCCTTCACCCCAGTGTTTCCCAATCTGGTCCTGAGGGAGCAGAAATGTGGATCATCTGCGAGTCTTCAAAGACCAGGTTGGGAAACACTGCTTTACACTATGAAGCCAGACAGGAGTTAACAGTTCACCCGCATTGTGTATCTTTGGGAGATGGGAGGACATGATGCTCCAGCACTAGTGCAAATCAGTAATAGGAGTAGGGTTCAACTTCACATGGATGGCACCATCCTGGGGGGCCACGGAAGCAAAGTGGAGAACCCAGCTATACACAGGGACCAGACACTCGTGAGCCAAGTCTTCCAGAGTCAACATCTCACTCATTTTAGAAAATCCACATTTATCCATACTTGCTTTATAAAAAAAAACTATATATCAGAAACCCACTAGCCTTTAATAAGATGAAAGATGAAAACATACACTCTATGGCCAAAAGTACTGGGATAACTGGCCTTTGCACCACTGTTTCCCAACCTGGTCCTTGGGAACCCCCTGACAGTGTACGTTTTTGCCCCCTCTGCACTCCTGTAAAAACATGGCCCGGCTGGTGGTCCCCACGGACCGAACTGAGAAACACTGCTTTAGAAGATCTGCCGCACCCTACCAAGCTTCCAGGACCATACCAGTGTACGACTCCGCATCACACAGCTTCATGTGCCATTGACCTTCATAGCTCAAACTGCAAATATCTCTAAAAGTCCTTTTTGAACACATAGGGTAGGTGTCCTTTGCCAGACGTCAAGTTATAAGCTTGAGTTGTTTACGGCGCTATAGATGCCAGATTGGCAGCTGGAGGAATTTATAGTCTCTGATGGGCTGTGAAGCAACATCTTTACCAACAGACTGTGAGGAAGAAAACGTATGACAAACGCCACTCCATCTCTGCGATAGCAGGAGCAGAATGCAGTTGCATAGTTCATTGGTTAATCCCTCTTTCAGCAAGGCTGCCCGCATCATCACTGCAGACCACTGGTAGCAGTGGCCCCCTAACATCCCAGATGTCTGGTCCTGAGAGGAGTGCCGCCTGTTGTCTCCGCCATGCCGTCGGGGTGGGACAGCCTTCCACATGTTCACCCCGCCCCCCCATGTGTGTCCGATGCTGAGCCTGCAGCTCAGTCACACCGCAGCTGCTTCTCAGTCCCCAGGAGAGTGTGGCGGGTAGATCCTGCCGTCTTCGGTCTCCTCCTTCACCTGAGTGTGTACCAGCTCATGCTGCCCTGCGTAAGCACACGTGTGACAATGATTTTCATACCCCCAACACACAAACTCAAAGCACTTACAAACAGAGAAAGTATTTTTGATTTTCATCCGCCAGATCAGGGTTCCCATCCCCTGGTCTGCAGACCGGTACCAGTCTGGTCTGGGGCCAGTATTACACCGTACCACAGAACACTGGGGGTGTGGTTGCCACCCATCCCATGTACCACGGGATCATCTTGTATTTAGAAGGGAAAAAAAGCCATAATCCACAAATTTTCGTACGTATTTTGTACCCCACTTTACCAGCCTGCAGACAGCCCAGATCACTCAGACATGTTCCTGATGGCTGCTGCTTCCAGACATGGCAATGCCGCCCCCTGGAGGGTCAGCCCTCACACGCAGCCCTAACGCACTTCCAAAGACAGTGTTTCATCATTTAAAGCTATTTGCTCAAATTCCCCCCTTAACGTCTACATTTATTTCCTGCAGAATATCGTCTCTGTACTGTCTTTGTACTTTGTTTTTACACTGTGTTCATATCGGCACACTTTATGTACCTCGTGGCTGATCAATAAAGTATATATCTTAACTCCCTCTGCCCTCCCTGTGTCATCACGTCATGGCGGAATGCACTCTGGCTCACCGACGATGACTGGCTCTATGATTTGTACTGGGATGGTCTGCGCATCGCCCAGGAGGACCTGCTGCACCCCGGCGTCGACACCCCCTTCCCCGAGGACGGACACGCTCACTAGTTGGCTCATGCCCAGCAGTGTGGAGGTGTCTGTCAGGGAGACGCCCTCAGAGAGGGAAGCGCTGGACTGCAGGAACTGGGTGGGACTGGACGGGCCCAGAAGATCAGATCCAGAGGATGGTGGTGCTGAAGGTGATTGAGCTGGATGTCCTTCACTTGGACATAAGACAGGCTGCAGCTGAATACCCTGTTAGAGCAGGAGCATCGAGGTAACTGAGAAGCCGGCAAGATCAGCCGTGATGCTGCATCTGACCATAGCCATAGAATCACCAGCAGAATGGTAGTAAGAGACCTGGGACGGGGTTTTACTCACACGCAACTGAGCAAAGATCTTTGGCTGTAGGGAGGTGAGGGAGCTGAACAGCTGGACAGCCTCCGGGGACAGCGTGTCACTCCCCTCGAAAACGGCAGCCTTCTGGCTCACTGACACACACCGAGACACAGACAATGATTCTGAGCAGTGCTGCAGGTTTCTTTCACTGTTTGCTGTATTAGACTGAGCGGGAGAAGCTGACCTTCCACAGGAGCAGAGGTCAGCGTCAAGGTCACAGTCTCAGCCAGAGGGTTTTCATTCTCTGCTGTCCACTAGAGGGCAGAGCAACAGGAGAGCTGGATCATTCAAGGCATCAACAGTTGGTAGAACTGTAGTGTAAAAGTATCACTTTTTCCTCTAGAGGACAAAACCATCCAAAGGGTTAAGTGCTCTGACCTGTGTGTCTGCGGCAGCAGCATTGTAGTCAGCCCCGCTCTGCTGCAAAGCCTTCTGGGCCTCGTGTATGTGGTTTTTGATGTCATTGACCGTAGGAAAGTAGCAGAGGTTGTGCCTCTCTGGGACCTCATCTGACTTGAACATCTCTCTCTCCACAAACTTCCTACAGCACAGCAAGCGAAGGGGTTGTACCAGCCAAAATGTTTGGGTCTACAGAGCTTCGGGATTCCAGGTGGTGATGAGGATGACAGATAACCGACCTGAGCTGCTTGCGGACCGTGTAGACCTGGTGGTGACCCTGTGCCACCAGCTCGCAGATCTTCTCCGCGACGCGGGGGTGCAGCCGTGACGGCACCTCCACCTGCTCACCGTCACCCGTCTCCTGTTCCATCCTGCCATCTGGCTCCTTGTCTTCCTCCACCAGCAGCTCCTCTTTGTGAGGCAGGGGGAGCTGCAAGGGAGGTGGGGGCAGGGCCGGTGCATCCACGTCATGGTACAGATGGGCCTTCATGGTGGGCAGCTGAACGTAATACCTGTGGGCATCCAGCACACCTTCAGGGGTGACATCATGTGACACGTACGCCAAAGGTGACCGCCGACTCCAGAGACTCTTACGTCCTCTACCTCAGGACTCCGCCCGCTTCCCACAAGTTTTTCTTCAGGTTGAAAAAGGCTTTCTCTTGCTCTTGACGGACCACCTTCTTGTCTACCTTGGGATCAGTGGACACCCTGTATTCCGGAAACTTCCGGACCTTTTTGATATAGATCCTACAAGAAAAAACAAAACATTAAGAGAGAGAGAGATTTTGCTTATTACTAGTCTGAAGGGACAACTAGCTTTTTGACAAGTTTTTAAATGAAAATTGCAAAATACTCCAAGTAATCATTAAGTAACCTGTTTGTATTCATACTAATTAAATTAATTATTAGTACAATGAATTTAGAAATTGATGACTGACTAGAACATGCCCTTTTCTTCCCTGCCATACAGAGATGTGTGTGAAATGTACCTGGCAGGACAGGTAGCCTTGTACTGATAATTCTGGCCATCCTCTGGCTCAGCCATCTTCTTGGGCTGGCAGCCTTTCCTCCGAGGGCCGAACTGGCACTCCATGACAATAGCCCTGCTGCCTGGAAGGTCACACATATGGGACACAGGCAGACCCGTCCTGGCACCACACGAAGCAGCCATACATCACTGAGCGGGACCCATAATCTGAGTCTCCAACTGTGACTGTTGTTCCAAGTACAGGGACTGTTCACACATAACCTGGCACTGAGTCATAAAGGTGGCAGCAGCCCAGTTACTCTGGACCCATGACTGTCAGTATGGCCCTAATGGCAGGCGATACCCGTCATGGCTGCTAGCGGCTCACCTGCGTTGACGAAGGGGATTCCGTCATAGGGCACGTACTGGGACTTCCACATAAGACGTGTCGCAGGCTTGGCAGGGGATGGGGACTGGCGAGTCCCGAACACACTGTGGGTTTGCTGTTTGTGCAGCATCAACATAGCCTCCAACTCCGCCTCGGTGGTGCAGAAACCCCGGTAGGCCTCCCCGATCTTCTGCTCGAGGAAGTACCAACAGAGGGGTAAGCACACATACCTCCCATTCATTACATGCGCTAGTGAGTACAGACATAGAACACTGTGCACGTGTGCAATTCCCTGGATGCGTCTGTAAGCAGTGCTCGCATGTGCTGACCTCACAGCCGCGCAGTCTATGAGCCCAGCTTGGGGCGCTGGGAGGCAGGGGCCGCACTGGGGCCTGGAAGCAGTCAGAAGAGCTGGGTGACATGGGAAAAGACAGGGGGCGTGAGACACCTGCCATGCCAGTGGGGCCATTCCCAGCACAATATACACCCAGCGGCCACTTTATTAGGTACACCTAGCTAATGACGGACTGAGCCTTCACAGCAGTGACTCTGCACACCACTGCTGTAACCGAGCTGCTATCCTTCCTGCTAGCTTTAATGAATCTGCCCATACTCCTCTGACTTTTCTCATTAACAACGTGTTTTTGCTCACGCAAATGACAGTCACACCATTCTCTGTACACTGTACTCTACAGAGATCCTGAATTATACAACAAAATCCCATTTAGGATGGCAGCTTCTGAGATGTGGGACCATTACGCCTGGCACCAAGAATCAGGTTATCAAAACTGGAACAGTAAGTGAACTTCGGGACCTTGTCTTTTGCCTGCATGTATTCAGTTGCAGCCGCGTGATTTGTTGTTGGCATTAGTGTACCTAAAGAACGGGCCACTGATTGTATTTAATTTGGTTAAAATTCACTCATGCACGTACTGCTTTGACTACCATCCTGGTACATGTACTGCTTTGAAGTTTGGCCAGTTTTACTAGCATTAACACTGCATAAAGTATTAGTGATTTTGGAAAACAGAATGAATTGTAGGCACACCTTGATTCAGTCTTGGTGGGGGTGACGGAAGACGATGTCACGGTTACACCGCAGGCGCCCTCAGTGACGGTCGTCACAGCACCTGTCTGTATCTGTTCTTGAATCGGCCTCTCATTACAGGGCCCTGATATGTAACAAATGATAGGGAAACACAAGATTTGGCCTGAACGTTTCCATCACATGAGCAAAAAGGGCACAAAGGACAAGATGAAGAGGGTGGTACCCGTCGCTTCGGCAACATTCATGGGCTGTCCTTGGGGAAGCAGCACCGGTGCCTGCTCCAGCTGGCTGGAGGGTATCACATACAACCCGCTCTCTGGCTGCCCTGTTAAGATCACCTGCATTAATGGAGACTTGGTTAAGCAAAAGGCATCAGCAATCACAGAAGGCTGGGTTTAAAACAAGTGTCTCTCTATACCATCATACCACTATATACCAGAAATCAACTTGTCTTTAATGACCAAGATGGAAACTTCATGGACAAAAGTACTGGGACACCTGGTCATTACAGGAACTTTTATGACATCCCATTCTAAATCCATAGGCATCAATATGGAGTTGATCCCCCCCCCCCTTCGGAGCTATAACAGTTGCTACTCTCCTGGGAAGGCTTTCCACAAGATTTTGCAGTGTGTCTGTGGGAATTTTTACACATTCATCCAGTACAATATTTGTGATGTTAGGCACTGATGCTGGACGTGAAGGCCTGGCTCGCAATGGCCGTTCTAGTTGATCCCAAAGGTGTTCAGTGGGGTTGAGGTCAGGGCTCTGTGCAGCCAGTCAGATTCTTCCACAGCAAACTCACCCAACCATGTCTTTATGGACTTTGCTTTGTGCACTGGGGCACCGTCATGTTAGATCAGTTCCCACAAAGTTGGGAGCATGAAATATCTTGATATGCTGAAATATTAAGAGTTCCCTTCATTGGAATTAAGGGGCCTAGCGCAACTCCTGAAAAACAACCTCATACCATTATCCCTTCTACACCAAACTTTACAGTTGGCACAATGCAGTCAGACAGGTAACGTTCTCCTGGCATCCGCCAAACCCAGACTCGTCCATCAGACTGCTACACAGAGAAATGATTCGTCATTCCACAGAACAAGTTTCCATTGCTCCAGTGTCCAGTGGCGGCGTCCTTTGCATGCAGATTTTACATCACTCCATCCAGCACTTGGCATGGCGCTTGGTGATGTGAGGCTTGTATGCGGCTGCTCAGCCATGGAAGCCCATTCCATGAAGCTTCCAGTGTAGTTTTTGTGCTGGAGTTAATGCCAAAGGAAGTTAGGAATTCTGCAGTTATTGAGTCAACAGAGCACTGGCGCCTTTCACGCAATAAGTACCTTAGCACTCAGCAACCCCCCTGTTACTTTATGTGATCTGTCTCTTCATGGCTGAGTTTCTGTTGTTCCTAAAACACTTCCACTTTGCAATAATACCGCTTATAGTTGACCATACAGTTCATATTTGTGTGTTTCCCAAGGGAACACTGAAAAGTTTTATATAATGTCTATTTGAATTTTATCTTAACTGTTTATTGTAATTTGATAATACAAGGCTACCCTTGGAATGAAAAAAGTATCATAATTATCAGGAGTTGTAGTCATAATGGTGTTTTATTCTTCTTCATTGTTGTTGGGTATCTGGAGAACCAGGACAGTCTCATTATGTGTGTGCTACTGCTTGGTCCAAATATTAAGGTTCACATACTTCAGAGAGATGCATTGTTTTAATTCCACTTATAGCTGTTTGATTTTATACACCTTTGGCAATGGGTCTGAATGAAACACCTGAATTCAATGATTCAGACATGTGTCCCAATACATTTGTCCATACAGTGCATCTTCATAATAATCCTCACTAAATAAAAATTAAAATAATTTTAGTTTCTTCTTCATAGTCGTGAGTATAGCGTATCTATTTTTTCATATTGAATTTCAATGTTCTGCTTCTGAAATCTCACCATGTGTTCGTACTGCAGATGCTGCCCATTCTGATCAAAGACGATAAACTGCTCCGAATGGCTTCTCTGATCTCCACGTTTGACAAGTTTCTGTTCAGATGGGAGACTCTCGGAAACCAGCAAGGTGACGGGGAGCTTTTGGGAGTCAAGACTGGCCTGTGCGGAAATCTCACCAGCCACCTATCGTGCAACATAAAGTCAGTGTCTTAAGGGTAATTTACACGTCTGCGTAGAATTTACGCTGTTGATCCGAGGTAGCCTCATACCCGACAGCATAGCCTGACACACACCTCAGAAATGTCACTACAACATAGTACCGATGGCATACTTTCTATGCAGAAGTATACTTCAGCCTTGATTATCACATAATTAATGAATGAATTTTAAGATTAACCAACTCTCAGCATTTTTTTTATATTATGAATGACATTTATGAATTCACTTTAATATTTAGATTACAGTGGTAAACAGCAGCGGCTCACAGGCTCACTGACAGGTCCACAGCATGACTGAAAGTGTGGCCCGTGCAGTACCTGTGCAGTGCTCTGCCGGCCGGCCGTCGCTGTACTGGTCTCCGTGTCTGGGTGCTCCTGGGCTCCCATTAAGTGCTCCTCATCCATGTCCTGCACCTGACCAACAGCCTCGCTGCAGCCAGTCCTCACAAGCAGTGGCCAATACGCAGAAGCATTAATGAACCTAGATGCAAAAGGGAAGGAAGCTTGAGGATTCCACATCACCACGGTGCTCACTGCTATATTAACAGGCAGCACATTTATAAACACCACCAATACTTTTTTTTTTTCCCATGGAAAGCAAATTCACAAAAGTATAAACTCATTCTCCTTGACTAGTACTGGTCACTTGAATTCGTTGTGTCTTTCAGAAATCAATTTTTAAATTAAGTGTTCTTAATATCCCCCTTAATTCTAACGCTATGGTCAATTACCATGGGGTACATTAAAACCGACATGATCGAAATCTATATCACAGATCATTTGGCGTTTAATTCAGTATGCGAATATAGGTAAATCAAAGACACGGACGATAATATAAATATTGTATTTTAGCCAGATATACAGGTTTTAATATATTAATGTGAATATTTGCAACGCATATAAAAGGGCGAGTTACGATTAAAAGGGAGGAAACTGGGGTGCATTTCTCGTCCTTCACCTAATGACGATGTAAGCAAGCTAGCGATCATGAACTAATTGTACTTTATATTATTAAATCGAGACACAGAAAAACCTCTTTAGACAACAAAACACACATTCGTAAGAACGCCATGTTGGATTTTACTATAACTTAAGGGGCAATGCTGAATGACAAAGAATAAAGACCGAGAAAGGAAATAGATGCTTTCAGCAAATTCGCCTTTCTGACCCTGTCTCTTTAAACTGCTCCCTGGGTGTAGTGCGGGAGTGGAAATAAACAGAGGAAGGACTGAAAATTCAAAACGAGTCTACTCAACCTCGACTTCGCCCAGACTCCTCTCCCCGCTGCTCTTTCCCACCATAGTGAGCGCGAAGCGTAGCTCTGTCTGTTACCGGAGGCCACAGAACTATTTTGATACTCGGAGGCCACCGTCGTTCCTCCTTAAAGGGACATGGCTTTAAGTGACGGCTACGCTTTGTCTGTATAATAGCGAATGAAAGCCTTAATTTGTTTCAGCACTTCTCAATGCACACTTGTACACAATGGTATGACATTCTGCCATATGTTGCTATTTAGAAAATAAGTACAAGTTTTGTTTAAATAGAAATCCGACCTTCATATTTTTTCCCTTTAACAGATCTTGACGCATACGGTTTAACTTGATTTAATTGAAAAAAAAATGCTCTGATGCAAAAGTTACGTTTGTTAATATTTAAGTGTGCAAGTCCAATTTTTGCCATAAAACAATGCACGTATAATAAATGTTCGAATTGAAATTCGGTTCTTCTATCAACGGAAGCCGATTTTTTTTGAAATCATGTTTTTGGGCCGTTCTCGGATTCCGTAAATTAGTGTTTGTATAACATTAACTGCAATTAACTTCAATTGTGAACTTAATTCTAATGATCGATCACGTAATTGTTCTGGGTACGGATGTTATTATGTTATCTTTAATAAACTGAAAATCTTGGGCTTATTACTATTATATTTAAAGGGAGGTAAAAAAAAAAAAAAACCTCAATAATACATCTGTACATAGATTTTTTACTAAGATAAATCTGTCACAAATTATTGATGAAAATCTTGTAGTTGATGCATTTAAAAGAAGGACCTCAGTCATCTAACCATCTTCCAACTCTTCAGGACAGGAAAGGGTTTTTGGACCCGTTTAAGAAGTACAGCCACCCTTTGCGTTCAGATCATCCCCCATCTTCAGTTCGCTGAGGGATGAAAGAGAAACATAAAAACACACACACAGTAGAGATGGACCCTACTTTTTAAACAATGTGTGTCACTGAATAAGAGCAATTATCGTACCTAGTGACCCCTATGAGATGCTGCCCAAACTAACAGACATAGTGGGTTGAAGGCATCCTTTGTTCTTCCGTAAATGTGAACCTGTGCAAATACAAGAAAAGATGAGTAACTTCTGTTCTGTTTTAAGAAGGTGTTTGCTCCTTATATCGGGTTGTCTTTATGCATTAGCTTGGACACTAACAGTTTCCACATAGCAGCCTTCACACAAATGACAGTTGCATGAAGTTCATGACATGCAGGGTTTTATTCAGACTGAACCCCAGATGTGCTGATTTAGCCCTGGGGTAATTTGCTGTGCCTTTGGGGTATTGAAAACTACTCTAGTAAGTGACGGTCAATTTCTCCAACTTGGGGCTACATGCTTCTCCTTTTTTGCTAGTACAAATTGTCCATCCATTCATTTTCTGTACCTGCTTATCCTATTCAGGCTACAGGCACAAAGCAGGGAACAACCCAGGATGGGGCACCAACCCATTACAGGGCAGACTCACACCTATGGGCATTTTGGTAACTCTACTTAAACTCAGCACGTTTTTTTGTGCTGTGAGGGGAAACCGGAGTACCCAGAGGAAACCCCATGGGGAGAGATTGCAAATTCCAAACACATGGAGCCATGGCAGAGGATCCAGTCCTGGTCCTAGCAGCGTGAGGCAGCAGTGCTATCCTCTGCACCATCCATGTGTTTACCACTGACGCATTAAATAAACGTGTATGCACCTGTAATTTCAGCACAGACTGTTTGGCCTGTTTCAAACTCCTTTTCCTCAGACTGCTTTGAAAATACATATATGCTAGTGATTGTTCACCTGTGTATATATTACTAAGTTAATATGACTCACTCACCTTTGTATCTGCTTTTACATCAGGGACCATCTATTCATTTCCATGGGGAAAACCCTAATCCCAACAATGACAACTTTAACCCGGACCCAGCCGTAACCTTAACTGTAAGTAACCAAACAAAATACAAGACTTTTGACAGTTTTAGTTTTTTTTATCGCATTCACAGATTTGTATAAAATTGAATTTCCTTAACAAATTGGTCCCCACAATGTCAAAATAACAGGTTCTGGTCCTCACAATGTAATATACACCCCCCCCCCCCCACACACACACACACACACACACACACACATTGCATATATAGGAGGCCACAATGTACATTATGCATTTTTCTTTCTATTGCTTTACAATTTCCATGCAACCCTTTTGCAGATGAGCAGTAATAAAGTGAGACTAAGCAATGCATCATATAATCATATAATAAGACATGAATTTCCGTGTAAAACATCTTCCTCGGCCGGCCGCCTCCTTCAGATGCTAGCTCCACGTAGCGGTGCGGATGAACGGTGACCTTGTACATCCTGGCTCTTCAATGCTCAATTCACTGAATGGGAGCTGGCGGATACAGTAACCTGCGGCTTTAACAACAAGGTAATGCCTTGCCATTCAGATAAATGAATTTATGTCTAACGCGGTTACAATGTGCCGGTTCTTGCATTAGATCTTTCGAAAACATCATACATTGACGCCGCTTGGAGGTGACGTAATTCCCAAACAGCGCAGTTCCTCCGGCTGTCTAGCTAACACTGTCCCATTTCACTAGCCATTGTCATCACTAGCCTGCTTAGCAGCGCACAAATGACACGTCGGGCAAATTACTGCTCTAGTTTACTTGTTTGAAACAAGCTTAATTTCGCTGTTATCTTTCTTTGCCCAAGTCACGATTTCCTTCTTTTTGTATCAGGCGAGTGTAGGGTGATTTCGTACAACGGTCTCTCCTTTATTAAATTTTATTGGCGGACACATATGCATGATCACTTCGGACGAAGACATCCATTTTAAACAGCTGTTAAAAGGGTAGGACTTTTATCCCCGGAAAGGTGCCAAAAAGCAGTGTTTTTTGGTCGGATCGTCAGCAGCACGTAGCTGTCAATGTGAGCTGAGCGTCTCTCGGGAATGCGGCGTTTGTTTTAAAATGTGCATCTGCGGTGTACCCTGTAAATTGGTGGTAACATTAAATAATCATTTGATCGTCCTCCTTTATTAGGAGCTGCATGTTAAGGTCAGGAGCGAAGGATCTCCGTTATCGACTTTTATGGAGAACACTTGTTTTATTTATATTAATATTAATTGCATATGTTTTATATAACGGTAAATAGGAAAATGTGATAACGAATAATGTGATTTTTTTTATAGGAGTTGATTAAAATTGTTCTTCAATATCATGTCTATTAAATGCATTGCTTATTAATGATTGAAATTGCAAGTTAGAGTTGTATTTTATGCTTCTTACAGACCTGAAACAAGTTTACATAGAAAATGGACAGCAGTCACGGGTAGGAGTTCATGTTTGGAGTCTGTTGCGATCGCCGTTTTTCAGCTTTCTAGCAGCTAACGCCGTTTCTGATGGCCGTCCTCTGCCAGGTTCCCCAGTGACCTCATGGCCGGCCGGGAGCTCCTGGCTGAAGACCGCTCCGTGATGGCGCGCATGCAGAAGAAGTTCTGGAAGACCAAGCAGGTCCTGATCAAAGCCACCGGCAAGAAGGAGGACGAGCACGTGGTGGCGTCCGACGCCGACCTAGACTCTAAGCTGGAGGTGCGTGGCATGTCTGCGTCCCTCCTGTTCGGGAGTCAGATCCTGCTTTATCCAGGTGATCGTGTGGCTGCCTTTCCGTTTGCTGTATAGAACAGCTTTTGTACTAGACTGGCTGTGTCAGCTTACAAAGGCGTTTTAAATTACTGTCGCATTGCCCTGGAAAAGCCTTGTCTCATTTAACCCTCGTGTCAGGTTTTTCAGAGACTGTATGAGTTTTAACTTAAATGCTGTGGGATTTCTGAATGATTCCTGATTTCACCAAAGCCGTTTTATGCTTGCTGGCAGGCACACGAGGTAAACAAGCTCAGGTTTTGTTGGTCCAAAACACACCTCATCTAAGGGGATTCATAATAAAGGATGGGCTTGTACAAAGACGTCTGCTGTAAAGTGAAGGTTACGTGAAGGAGTTCGCCGTGTCATCCTGAGCTTAAACTCCCTGCGTCTTAGGCTGGGATCCCCCTCAGCTTGTGGGCATCCTCAGCCTCTGCTGTGGTTCCCAGTGGGCTGCTGTCCCTCAGGAACCTGACTTCTGCTTCTTCTAAGCTTCGCTGGTCTCCACCAGTGTTGTTATCTTTTTGATTTTGTTATCTTTTTGATATTTATTTATAGCTTTTTTTTCAGCTTCAGTTTTAGTAATTTCATTTCTAGGGACAGGCTGCAAGTTGAATGTGTCGGATCTTTAGAGAATCCTGCATGAATACGCACGAGCATTCTCTACACATGCGCTGCATGCATGCTATCATATAGCAGTGAAGCCCTAGTGATTAAGGAAGCGCATTTGTAATCGAAAGATTTCTGGTTTGAATCTCCGACCAACAAGGTGCCACTGAGGTACCCTGAGCAAGGTACCGCCCCCAAGCACTGCTCCCCGGATGCTGAATTAGCCACTCTCTGCTGTGTCACGATTAGGGATGCACCGATACCGGTATCGGGCCGATATGGTACTACCCTCATATGCTCATACTCGTAAAAATTGTCCTATACCAAGAACTGATACCACTTAATTGCAACATTACATTAAAATTCAAAGCTGCTGCATTTTTTGTGCTACCCAATCAAATTTTGGCATCTAGCGAGAGATTTGTCAACCGGAAACATCTAGGAAGGATAAATGCAGAGAATACCGGTATTGGCGAACTGGAGAGTATACGGGGGGATGTCGGCAGTTTGGACATATTTTAACATAAGGGACGACGACAGAAGGTAAGCAGACTGTAAGCTCTGTTCTGCTGAAGTGTCAAGAGGAGGAAGGGACAGCATGTCATATAACACAAGCAATTTGATCAAACATCTAAAGGCAAACCATAGTGCAGATTACACACACACATACATTATTTATTTATATATATATGCATGCGTTATATTTAGTTTTATAAAGTTAGCAAAGCGTTTATTTAAGGTTTAAGTTAAGCCTTACACACAAAAGAATGACCATAGTCTCTTCCACACAGTGAGGCAAAAGCCTACGGCTTATTAATTAAACACTGGTATTGGATCAGTACTCTGTATGGGCCGATACCCAAAGCCCAGGTATTGGTATCGATATCAGGACAGAAAAAGTGGAATTGGGGTATCCCTATTTGCAGTGTTACATATGGGTTAAATGCAGAGGACATATTTTGCTGTTGTGCACTGTGTGCTGTGGTGTGTCACGATGATGGTTAATTACTTTCATATTTCGTTTCATCATATACTGATGTCCTCAAAATGGGCAAAACATGTTCCAGCTATTATTAATGATAATAAGAAAAACAAATCATTACTTTAACTGAATTGTATTAAAAATGTAAATGGAAAGTATTTGGCATTGATTTTATTTCTGTTAGTTTCAGAAGCAAGATTTATAATTTATGTTTAGGTGTAGTTTTTATTTAATTTTCATATCTTTTTTTCAGTTTAAATGTTTTCTTACAGTTTTAGATTTTGTTACAGATGGTCTGTACTTCTATACTTTAAAATTCTTAACCGCAAACAAATTACATACACAGCTAGATTATCTTCAGGTGTATCCACCACTATGAATTTTAACGTAATTTTCCTGTTGAGCGTCCACTGTTCGTGTGAATGTTACTTATTTGGATATTTTAAAATGTATTTTTACTGTGGGAACACAGACTATACATAGTAATTACGATCATGGTAAATTCCTTGTTATGACAATTATTCAGAACAAATAAGAGGAAGAAAATAGTAGATAAACCTAAGAATAAGAAAAATGAAATAAAAAATGAAAAAAGGGAAATCGATATTAAAGGGTACTCTCCAGTTACCGCGTATTATTAAGGATTTCTTGCATCCAGCATGCACTTAATATTCCTTCTGAACATCATTTTGACATTGGGTCTCAGCTTGTTTTGTTCTGTGAGAATTGTATTGCTTGGGTGTAATTAATAGGTTCTGAGTAAGGAATCCTGCCGAAATCGAGCCTGCCTGCTTCTCTGAGGCAGATACTGTTAGAGTTAGAAAGAGTGTATTGTTATTACTCTAGGGCTCATGTGACTGCAGCTCAGAGTTAGACTGATGGTTGAAGCCCCTCCTCCAGGGTTAAAAAAGAGCAGAATAGCACTTTGGCCTGCCTCTTTATGCACATCCACATGTCTGGCTCACGCGTTTATCATCTGCATTGCTGTCCAGTGGCACTGTGGGTTGGGAGCACTGGTGTGACGTCATGCTGGTTAAAGCATTACCAGCAGGAGGCGCTGCCGTTGCAGGGAGGTATTCCTGACCACACCTCTGAGCTGACTGCGCTATAGCCGTCCTGTGTCTGCCTGAGAATGACATCGGCAAACACACCTGTGGCCTGTCCGGTGCTGCTGTAATACTTATCATTTCATTGTTGTCTTAAACACAGTTAAGCCAGCTGCAGTTGCATAAATTATACGTTTGTGTAATGGGAGAAGTACGATGAGTAAGTGGGGGAAAAAAGTCGCTGCTGTGATTGTAGAAATGCAGCTTATAGTTTACTGAGAACCTGCATATTCCTAGGAAAAATTATCTAATAAATCTGTGTCGAGAATGTTATATTCTGATAACTTTAATGGTCTTTGATAATAATTGGTAAGAGGTTGAGTAGATTTGTGTCTCTTACAATTTTCATGGTGAAATGACTCATGCAGTCCAGAAAAATGTATTTATTTATTTTTCTCCCAGCAGATAAAAATAGGTTATTCAGCATAACATTACTTATGGTGTGGGTTCATTCTTTGGCTCTGCTTCTTCGTAAGTGTGGTGGATTGAATTATCTGGTTACCATGGCTACATGACGGGCCCTCTTCCTTTTATTGTGTGGAAATTGTGTTTAGATTGTGGCAGGCTGGGAGGGTTATTATATGAAACCTTTGCCTTAAGGGAAGGAGAGAAGAGGGTTTTTGTGTCATCACCCTGCAGCTACCCTGAACAACAGGCTGACAGTGGCCTCTCTTTCCCATGCAGTTCTTCCGTTCGGTGCAGACAACATGTACGGAGCTACTGAAGGTGATTGAAAAATACCAGCAACGAATTACAAGTGAGTGCTGCACGTCAGGCAGACATGGGGGCACCATAACGGGGTCCTTAGGAAGGGTGCATGTGAAATGTGCAGTAGCATCCTAGATCAGTGTTTCGCAATCCAATCCTCAGGTACTCACAGACAGTCCACATCTTTGGAGGGAGTAAAGATGTGGACTATCTGGCAGGGAGCTGGGAGGGAGCAAAAACATGGACCGACTGTCGGTCCCCGGGGACTGGGTGGGGAAACATTGTCCTAGATAATGGAGGTTCTTAGCAGAATTGTTCTTGTGTCTTGTTTTTCCTTTCCCTTCTTTAAGCCCTTTCCCAGGAGGAGAATCATCTGGGACTTTTCCTGCGCTTCCAGGCTGAACATGACAAGACCAAGGCAGGCAGCATGATGGATGCCACCAGCAAGGCCTTGTGTGCCTCGGCCAAAATGAGGTAGCTCCCCTCTGTCTTGCCATCGACTGTGTTCAGCATACGTGTGGGATGGCTTAGCCACATGATTAATTAGTATTTTGGTAAGAGTATGAGTTCTGTGGGACCCAATAAACATATGGGACTAGAGTAGTGCTTCCCAACCCGGTCCTCAGGGACCCACAGACAATACCGGGAGCTGGGAGGGAGCAAAAACGTGGACTGTCTGGTAGGGAGCCCAGAGGGAGCAAAAACATGGACTGTCTGGCCAAGAGCCCGGAGGGAGCAAAAAATGTAGACTGGTTGTGGATTCCCAGGCACTGGATGGGGAGACATTGGACTAGAGAATTACGCTAGTTTTAGCCTGCATTTGAATGTGTAATCATGCCTTTCCTCTGCGATTGATGTGTCATGCATGTATTTTTCTCTCTCTTTGGAACCGGTTCAACTCAACACCCATTCCCCTCCCCCCAGGTTGGCGCTCTACCCACCCTTGCGCCGGATGGAGCAGGAAGTGGAGACTTTCCGGAGGCGCGCCATCACAGATAGCCTAGAGACAGTGGGCCGCATGGAAAAGGCACGCACGGAGTACCGGGGCGCCCTGCTGTGGATGAAGGATGTGTCCCAGGAGCTGGACCCTGACACGTACAAGCAGCTGGAAAAGTTTCGCAAAGTGAGTGGCCAGAAGTGTCATGAGCGCAGACTGGTTAATTGATTGATTGACTGGCTTCCTGCCCAGTGCCAGTGGTCACGACAGCAGGGTCTGATGGCTGTTGAGACCAAGTGCAGTGTAGGCTTTTCCCTGGGCATGATCCCAAGCCTTCTTTGAAACATCTACAGACTGATACATCGGCTGTACTGTGTCAGAGCGGCAGTGGTATTTCTGAAATACTGTTAGGGATTAAAATAAGGTAACCATGAGGCAGTGGGACCAACCTCCATGCTGTAGCTCAGTCCCTCTGCCTCTTCCTCCATCTTCTTCAGGTGCAAGCACAGGTGAGGAGCACCAAGGTCCAGTTTGACAAGCTCAAGAACGACGTGTGCCAGAAGGTGGACATGCTAGGAGCCAGTCGCTGCAATATGCTGTCCCACTCACTGGCCACTTACCAGGTTAGCCTCAGAATACACTGTGTTGTCCTGCAGGGGGCACTAGTGAGCCTCACCCAGGCATATTTTTGTCAGTATCTTATTTCATTATCAAGTCGATGTCATTTTGTTGCTGCTCCCAGACCACTCTGCTGCATTTCTGGGAGAAGACAGCTCAGATGATGATCAGCATTCAGGACGCCTTCCAGGGACACGTGCAGTACCAATTCGCCACTCTCAAGGTGCCAGCAGGGGGAGCTCTGTTTCTCATCCTTCTGCATGAACCTGTTTATATGGTGGAGTTACTTTAGTAATGTGTGTCGTTTGTCCTTTTTTTCCTTTCTCTTGGCTTGCATTTCTGAGGTCTGATTGGGCCTTCATCTCTTGTCAGGATCTAAAGGACCCCCTTGAGCAGCTGACAGAAGGACAGATGGTGGAAAACAGGCAAGAGAGCGAGATCCAGACCCACTTGGACGCGTGAGTGGTGTACATCCTGTCTGCCTGTGTGCACATCCTGGCTTTAGTGCTCTCACATGCTCTCTTTTCTAAACACTCAGCATGTGGGTCTGATTCGGGGCACGTTCCTCAGAGCGAGTTAAACATGCTTTTCCATACTCTCTACATGCACATACTCTTTTCAAGGTTTATTCGATTCAGTTTGCAGATTGCATAAACACCCAGGCTTGTGGATAGCTTGGACTTTATTCCAGGAAGCACAGGACACAAGACAGCATTGCCAGTCATACACTAAGGGCAAGTTCGAGGTGGTAATTCAGATGACAGCGCTAAGGTGCAGTGCAGCCACTTTGTTTAGGGGAGTTGTTCTGTGGATCCTTTATTTGCTAATCATGTCATTTGGAGTCTCTCTCGCTTATTCTGGGCGGATGCTGCTGGGTCCTCTTTTACATATTTACTGACTCTCATTGACTTTTTTCCTAGATTGATATCCTTGGAGGAAGAGACGACAGGAGACTCTACCTCTGAAACTGGTACGTACTAGAAAAACAAACAAACATGGGAATGGTCTGTCAGATCCTATAAGTGACATGAAGGATGTTGGCTGGCTTCGTGGCATGGAGGTGAACCTTCTGCTTGTAGACTGTAGTGCCCTGGTCCATATCATCTTTTCCACTGTCAGTGTCGTACGACAGCTGTTAGGGCTTTGATACTCTCAGCCCTGGATTGTGTTCCACTCACTATAATTTGAGTGCGGACAGACTGTGAAATGTTCAGCTTGATTGGCCTTCTATGAAAGCTGCAATGTCGAACCGCGGGTGGTGGACTTAGCTTGTTATCATTGCATACCTAATCTGTCACGGATTAGATTCTTTGCAAACAAACTGCCTTTCCCGTCTGCTCCACATAGTCAATAAATGACTGAATTGTTCTGTATTAAGCAGAAAAGTAACAACGAAGATAAACAATCTTTGTCTCTGACACCGGCATGCCTGTGTGTATTGGCACTTGGACATAGGAGGGCCTACGGTGTGGTTTCCTGTTTCAGGATGGTGGGAAAACAATCTCAGGCTGATCTAATAATTATTTTGCTGGAAAATTATGGGGCCTGATGGGGCTCAGCTCACATGAGTGTGGTCTGCCTTGCAGTCTCTGCCTTGAGCACTGATGGACAGACCCAGGACAGCGACGGCTCCCAGTGCGTGAGCTTCGACTCTGGTGCGTGATGAAGCAGGGATGACGCCATTTTCGCACTGTTTACTATTTAATGATTTTACGTGCACTCTTTGTGAAGGGCTAGCCGAAAGTGGTATCCAGAGTTCTGGCCAGATCTATGCTTCAACAGCTTAGCTAAAAATGCACAAAAGAGAAGCAAATTAAAACACTGGCGTGTTAAAATGTAGATTTAGGAAAGGGCAGATTCCATGAAGCTTCCGTGTAGAGGTTTCTAGAATATAGGTCTTGGGCAGTTTTGGGGAAGTTGCTCACAGAAGTAATCCATTATAGACAGAGGTGGAAAGTTCAGGTCCAGAAAGTACAAATCCAGACCAAGGTTTTGTTTCAGCCAACCAGTTGAGTATAAAGAGTCACAGTCACAGAGTACTCCAGAAAGCGATCGATCTTAGTGAATAACGAACGACATAATGAGTGACGTCTACGTGTGTTTCCAGAAACCTTTTGTTATTCCATTTCCGATTACCGAAAGAACTTAAGTGGCTCCTCCCCAGCCTCCACGTGAGACAAGCAGACTGTCAATAACAGGAGCATCGATGTATTTCAATGGTGAAATATGTTATACGATTGTCACACCAGACATATGCAAATGTAAAAAAAAAAACAAAAAAACTGTTGCAGCCTTGTTAAAAAAAAAAGCACAATGGTGAGCAGCAATGGGAAACGGAGCCTTAAAACGACTTATTGAGGACGTGGTCAAAAATGTATTTTAATTAAATAACTACCGCAGTGTTGTGCAGCATATACACATGAGAAGAGCACAGCAGCATTCACCCTCTACAGCAGAGTGTGTTCTTCGGTGTGTGGTGTTGTATCTCTCCTCAGCCAGGGTTTGGCCATTCAACACTGGAATCAGAAGGTTTTAGCTAAGAGGATGCCTGATGTCTCTCAATAGCCAACCACCAGGAAACTCACCATCCTTCGCCATGTGACGCCCTCCATCATATGTACTCCCAGGCCACTTGGCGACAGTGTCCGTAAAATGTCCTTGATGGTTGCATATCACATGGACCCTAGTGCCAAGACACCTTATTGATGGGTGCAGATGGGATTCAAAGGGTTGCAAGTATGAATAGGGTTGAGGGTTCTATCCACTGCACCTACAATGCCAGGTAAGCCTGCAATGGCATGAAAACCGCTTTTATTGTCACGCAAGGCATCCCCTCCTGCTGGACACTGTATGTAGTTGTTCGCACGGTGCAACAGAAATGTGATCAATGCACAGATGCAGGATACAGCAGCCTTGCTGAGGCCCTGTGCATCTGTAGGTCTGTAGGAACCCACTGGCGGCATAGAAGCAGAGAACTGTCAGAAGCTGCACGGTGCACTGAGGGCAAAATTCCGGTGTGTTCTTGTTTTCAGTTTATCCTGCACCAGACCGAGGAGACTCATTACTTCACCTCAGGCCAGCCTGTTTTTCTCTATGAATCGTGCACCCGCAAAAGCCACTTGACTTCCTTGATGGCGTTGTCTTAAACACTCTCTTCTTATGACTTGCACAATTCTCTGTCATTGCTGGCCATGTGCGGTGATTCACCTTCCCAGTTCAAAAGATGTGACTGAACACGTAGCAAGTATGATGGCTTAGCTCATTATGTAGCTTACCAGGGTTGTTCAGAATTTATGAATTGGATTTTGAATTGACTTGGCCACACCCTGTAAGATGTTGAATTGGAATGACAGTAAGAAGAATTTAATTCATTTCAATTCAGTACAATCATACAACACATGAATGTCATTTGATCTAGCAAAACATGAATAATTACATAACAGATTTACTTCCAAGAAGGTAAATGTATATATGTATATATATGTATATATGTATTTGATCTTGTATTTGTACTAGTGAGTGAGCTTTATATTTGTATGATTGTAAAATTTGGTTTAGCCTATTCTAACAATATGCATTTGGATTATGTCAGCCTTTTTCCATAGACATATATTTATTGGTTTTTCATATTTAACTGTTTATGCGTGTTACCATTTGTGAGGAGTGTGCAGTAGCTTTTCTTGAGTATCGGTGGGTTGTCAGATGGATAGGTTTCTGATAGGGTTACTTTGATGACTATGAGGGGTCTTTCACCATGGTACGCAAAATCACAGTTAAATTATTCTATAGGCGACACTGCAAATGTAGCATTCATTTTTGAATTTCAGTGACACCCTTTTCAGGCAGGTGCTCGAACAGGGGGGCATGGCTCACGGGTACTTTTTGCTGGCGTAAATATTCGTGATTGCATGGAGGAGGGGTGTAGGGGCTGTGTGTGCTGTGTATGTTAACATGCTGGGTAATTCAAATCGAAATATTAAGCTGTATTGTTAAAGCTGCACTTACGCCAAACATATGAATTTATGTGACATCAATTCCGTTTTTACTCTTTCTTTATATTCAAAGTCAAATTGCAATTCTGCACCGTGTTTTCAACTGTTTTATGAATTGAGTTTGATTTTCGACGTCATTCTCAATCCAATTCTGAATGCTGCGCAACCTTGTTATGTACTCAAATTGCATACAGGTGTTACAACAACGAGCCCCTTTCGCGCTATTTTATAGTCTACATTATAGTTTTATATTGCAATACTAACCTCTAATTATATCATGAGCATTTTTATGTTGACCAAAAAAGATCATCAATGTGTTTTTGAATTTTCCACCTCTGTCTGTAATGGATTTCTTTTGTGAGTAACGTCCCCAGTACTGGTCTTAGGTAGGATATGTGCACCAGGCAATGCTTGTAACTGGTCCAAGCAGGGCATTAATTTGAAGTTCTTTGTTAGGCGTAAGGCTTGGTTGAGGTGCATTTTTTATTGACAAATAAGACTGGCTTTTCCTTATTGACCAGCAAGCCGATGTGGTTTTGATATGTGTGTGTGTGTGTGTGTGTGTGTGTGTGTGTGCGCGTGCGTGTGTGTGTGTGTGTGTACGTCTGTCTGCATGCCTTTCTGTGTGTACATGGATTGTGAACCCAAGTTATCTGTGATCCAGTCCTGTGTGAGCTGACTGACCTCCAAAGTGTGGTCAGTACGCATGACCTGCTCCCAGCGTCCCTCACACCCCACCATCTGCCGAGACAATTTCTCCAGCCCCTCTGCCCTAATGTGACTACACCGCCCCCTGTTGGTGGCAATGGTTCTGCAGCAGAGACCTCAGAGTCTGATCTCACAGCACTTCCTGAGAGTGGTAAACATGTCAATGATCTAAACTACCTGGGGGTGGAGCCCTTTCACTTGCATCCTTTTTTTCTTTGGTTGATTTAAGCAGCTACAAACCTTAATCCACAAAAAGGTTATATAGTAAAACTGGCTATTTCCTTAGCTAACTTATCTCCCAAGAATCTGACCCATCTGCAATCCTGGATACTTCAACTATTATTTATACTATGTAACCTTCATCTCTAAACCTTGAGGTCCTTTCTCTTAATCTCCTGGGGCATTTCGTGGGACTCAAACATGTAACCACCTGATCCATATGTCCAGGTTCTGAACCGTCTGCTGCTGCTTCCCTTATTGCCACTTGTGGTGTTCTGTGATATTTTCGACATGCTCAGTTCTGCTCTCAAATGGAGGCTGGCATTTCATGCCTAACTTGTTTGCTATTGCAGTATTTGTCTGAGGGCTTTGTAGCATTTAAGTGTCCCGTTTAATCCTCCAGCACTTTTCTGTGACCGCTATGGTGCCCCTGTCTGCACTCGCCAGTGTGTTTCTGGGATCACGACCAGTCCTTCTGTGTCTGTCAGTGTTTTGGTGGTATATCTTTCTGTCTGTGGGTTTGTCTGTTTCTCTTTGTGTGTTTTTTTTGCACTTATAAGTGTTTTCTTGTGATTATCTGTGTCTCTGAGATGTTCTCCTCTGTCTGTCCTGCGTGTGTTTGAGCCTCTGGTAGCGTGTCAGACAGCCTGATCTCTCTACAGGCCCCAGAGACCTGCTCTCAGATGCTCGGCAGCAGGACCCCGACGAGGAACGGGAACGGGGGGACCTGAACTTTTTGAAGGACCTGCTGAGTCCAGGTTCCATGGGCACTGATGAGTTCAGCCGCGAATGGCAAGATGCCTTCGGTTCTTTTGAGATGACACCCAGTCAGAGCCTGGCCACCCCCAGTAGTGCTCCAGTACTCTCCCACTCTCAGCCCTCCAGTCCGACTGGCTTCCTACCTTCACAGCTGCTGGATCAGAGTCTCAGTTCCACAGGTGTGTCCATATACCACACTGCCCCCTGAGGGTGGGAGTGGCTCATTGCTTCTTTGTGTGATAAGTCTTTCTTGGGACTCTGTATGTGCATTTTAAGGCACTTCCATTATCAATGTCCTGTGTCTGAATTGTCAAGATATACAATTATCTCTCAGTAAAGCTGTCTGTTGACAGTGTATCAGTGTATTTCACGTATAAGGCACTGAGGACTTAATAATGGCACCCATTTGTTAATTTTAATTAGTATAATCATAGTGGGGATTAATTAAATTTTAAGTTTGTGAACATGTTAAATATATCTTCACAATATAAATATTCAATGCATTCATCAGTTGTACATTGACCTTTGATGGGTGTGTGCAATGAGCTCTAAAAAAAAAAAAGTAATTTCCATAGGCTGGGCAACCCCGCCCATGTTCCAGGCCCCGCCCTTGCAGCCCCCGCAGGCCACTTGTCAGGCTTCTCCTTCTGAAAGTGTCGTCAAGACAACGGCAAATGGTAAGTCCTGTCCTGGTTTGAGAACTGATGTCCGGTCTTCTGTGTTTCTGCAAAGTGTTTGAACAAAGCAAGTTTTTCATGATTTTCTGTGCCTTGGCATTCTTTGTGACGTATGAGTGCCCATTTTCACATTCCTGCTGATAAAAGCTGGTGCCATATACTGTATATCAAGATACACAAAAATAAATAGAATGAAATGTAACCCTACAGACAAAATCACATTAGTCTGGAAGACCAGCTCTTCAAAATCCTGAAGAATTATAGTTAAAAATTGTTACCAATCAATTACCTACTTTAATTTGAAGAAATCCATGAATCTAGTTGGGTAATATATATCTACAAAATAAGACCTATTTTTTATCCTCACGCTCTGTCTGTCTGTCTTCTCTGCCCTCCTCAGCCTCCAGGGTCTCCGGCCGTGACATGTCAGCCTGGTTCAACCTCTTTGCCGACCTGGACCCGCTCTCTAACCCGGACGCCATTGGCCGCAGAGATGAAGACCTGATGAATGCCTGAATGTAGGAGAGCTGGGAAAGTGTGTGTGTGGACAGCCCTCTGCTTCATACTCGCATGCACACACACACACACACACACACACACACTTGTGCCCTTCTAACCTGAGAACCTGGCCACCACAAAAGGCCGATTATGCAGCAATCAGGTTTAATACTAAATAATCTGTGAATAGGTTTTTGCAAAACACAAAGCTTTCCGTTGTGTGGTCAAGCTTTAGATTCCAGGAGCGTTTGGTGTGTGTATACCTCATCTGAGTGTTGTCCTTTGTGTATGGGTGGCGTTCCCTCCTGACACGGAGTGTACCTGCATCCATCATTTTTATGCACTAAGGTACTGGAGGAACACCTGTATAAAAAGTGACATTTCAAGTGCAGGTCTTTTTCGTCGTCAGAAAGACGGCAGGTCTGCAGGAAAGGCGGATTATGCTGAGCGTGTGCTGAAGATGCCGTCTGACGTCCATCAGCTTTCCTGTCCGTTTAACAAACAGCTTATCTGGCTGAAATATTTTGTGTAGCCGTTTTTCACAGGGTAGGTTGAATCTGCTGATAGCAGAAAAGCATTACAGCAGGTGGACGCATTGCAAAAAAAGTGACAGAGCAGTTTTTGTGCTACACTGCGCAATATTTTACAGATAGTAATGTGAGAAAATAATGTCTACCTACTGTCATATTTAATATTAAATGTATTACCACTGGGTATCTTGTGCTTTAACTTTAAAAAGCACAGATGGCCTGGGAGAATCTTTGCAGATGTGCTGAGCTGTGAACTGGAGGCGATGCTGTGAAATGGTCACCGTCTACATGACAGGCGAATGTCTCGGGGAGTTTTCTTACCCCAGCAGATAAATCGCTTCTGTGAGTGAGGGAAGGTGTTTTGACTCTTTAAACTGGCTGTAGGCACAGGCTCTTGGGAGTACAGCTCCTGTTCCTTACTGCTGATTCCTTTCAAGATTTGGTGCTGTCACTTTAAAACTTATTAAAATAGTCACTTTTTCAAAAGGCGTAATACTTAAATTATAAGGGTTTAAAATACCTATGCGGTTTAATAGAGGTATATAAATATAGAAACACTAGTTTTTACTGAGATGTAAAGGATTCATATAAATGTTTCTCTCTAGGCAAACATGATGCCAGATCTGTTAACCTTTAATAAGTCATTAACTGTGATTGAGCAGCTGAAATGTTTTATTGAACACCAAGGTTTTTTCCTTTGTTGACACACAGAAAGGAATGTATATCGATCACAGATGCTTTGATCACTTTGTCAGACATGCCTTTTATTAATTTAAAATATATTGTTGTTTGTTAAAATTTGTAAAAAGCAAAAATAGTTCTATTTGCAATTAGTCTTTGCTAACAGCTGTAATTACTCATGGAATAATAAAACCTTTCATTTCCTTTGAGCTCATTTCGTCACCCTTCTCTATTTAAGGCCTCTAGTTACAGGCACTGTCTGGATGCCAGTTTTCGGATCCTAAGAAGTGCTCAGTGAAAATAATGGCTGACAGAGCGCAGCAACACCAAAAGTCAATTAATCAACCCAAGTGCGATCAGACTCAGGCTTTCTTTGAATAAGTAACTGGAGATGGGTCCTTTTAAACAAATTCATTTTTAATATGTTTACATCATACAGGCAGCCTTGGTTTATTTACACTCGATAGCAAGGATAAATACAAAATAGCTGGGGAAAAAAGCTTGCAGTAATCACAAACTATAACAATACAACAACCCATCCCATTTTTCCCAAGTGCGGTCTCTATTCGCTTCCTCACGTGCTTCACAACCGAGACTAGTCATCTGTACAGAGTAACTCTACCTGCTACCAGCTTCACACCTACGACTCTTACTCACTTTGCCCAGCGACACCTGCTGGAGGCCAAAACAAATAACTTCATGTAAATGGACGATAAAAACAGGCTGTTCGTTTTTTTTTTTTGAGTCCCAGGGCAGGACGCTATGTGAACACAATACAGTAACTATCTACTGAGAGAGTAAGTCATCCCGCTAATATACTGTATACACATATACATTTGGAAGAGGAAAAAAAAAAGTGTGTTTTTTTTTTTTACATTCCTGAGTCCAGAACTACATGAGCAGTTACAGTTGAGAACTGAACAAAAAAGAAAAACAGGCTGCTGTTAATGATCTGTTTTTAGGACGACACTAGATCCCAGAGACCGAACTTAGATGCGAGACACTGAAAAAAAAGAGTTAGAATTCAAGTAACTCCTATGGTGCATGATGTCCATCATGACAGTAACGTCACAGGCGATCAGCCGTGGCAGAGAAGCACGTGTCTCTCTGCGATGCTACGTCAGGCCGAGGTGTGCGTGTTTACACGTGTGTGTGAGACAGAGCAGCCTCCCGGCGAGACACCTGAGAAGCTGCGCTGTTATAAAAGCATGGATGGCGACCACAGTATCGAACTGACAAGGATGCTGCCAGTGGACCCATGGCTCCCCCGTGCTGCTGGTGTGGCTGCTAACTACTGGTACCCGGTAACTGGAGAGCTTGAGTCCACGAGGCCCACATCACTCACAGTGGCAAAGTCGAACAGTCACGTAGTACGAGTCCCGTGCGTTTTCCCCACCATCACAGCTACCTGTCATGCATTTGTTACACAGGTGATGACTCTGCAGCCTCTTCCTGCCCCCTCGCCCGAGTCTCCCATCGTAAATCACAAATCATGCTACAGAGGCCATGGCCTTGCTGGGTTTTGCAGGTTTTGTCCAGAGGTGGAAAGTTCAGGTCCAGAAAGTACAAATCCAGACCAAGATTTTGATTCCACCAACCAACTGAGTACTCTGTGACTGTGACTCTATGTTCAATCGGTTGGTTGAAACAAAATCTTGGTCTGGATTTGTACTTTCTGGACCTGAACTCTCTGCCTCTGGTTTTGTCTCCCGCCCCCCCCATACACATCTGCGTGGTCTGACTGATGCTGCTGTCTGTCTGGTTGTGCTCTATGATTAGCCCAGGGTTGGGCCGAAAATAACACCACCTGACTTTAATGGGTCAAAACGGGCCAATTACTGACAGCTGAAAGTGGTTACCTGTCCAGACAGGAACTCTGAAATTTACTGCGTGCTCCCCCCTCCCCCCACGCCATGGATATTTCCTGCTAAGCTGGGTTATACGCCTGCAGCCCACTAAGATGCCTCCACAGCACTCTGGACAGGAAATTAAACTGTGGTCACTGCAGGTCATTTGTGGACGTGTGCAGTGCCCACATGATTACTGGGGTACATTTTCCTCACTTTTAGAAAAAGTCACTTTATTATCTGTCAATTAGCACGTGATACACACGGTGTTGGGAACAAGTCTTTACACAACACAGGCAAATTGTGTAGAGGGTAACAGCATTTCTGGGGTATTCAGTGATTTAACTCCGGCCTCCGCTGCTTCCTGCATCCTTAACACAACACGAGGTAACATTTCAGGGCAAATACAGAGAACGCTCCAGGCGTGGGGGGCGGGGGCGGGGTCTGCTCAGTGGTTTGGGCACTTTGGCCTTTGTGAGCATCACAATGCTGCAGCTGAAAGCATGTCTGAACTTGTTTTTAGTGACAGACTTGACAGCCTTCGCTGGCTCACATACCAGGATTTTAAATTACATGAAAGGTGTCACTTTAATAGAAAACACACCAAATAAGTGAGTGAAGTCTGGCACGTTTGCCAGAGTTCGTCCGCAAGGAAAAAAATAGAGCTACAATCCACAGTTCGTGGATCTTTTAACAAATACGACCTTCAGATATGAGATGGTACACATTGTTAACCAATTCATTAAGCTTCACTTCTGCTCTTTCACTTAACAATGATTTTCAGCTGCAGCAACACTGCCCTGTGAATGCTGCCTGGTTTTACTTACACGTGTAGTCTGCTACTAAAAGTGAAAGCACCGTTTTTCAGGATTTTTCAGCTCATGTCAGCGTGATCAACAAGGCCATTATAATCTGGGATTCTTTGGTGTTGCTGGGACAGTGAATCTTCGGCCCAGCGGGGAATGTTTGCTATGGAGCCCAGGAATCAGCCTGCTGCTGACTGCCACTCCACGACGGGGACATTTCTGCTCACGCTTCACACTCTATGCACACGGATGAGAGTGGTGGAGTGGTGTGATTATAAACTGGGAAGACCTTCATCAACCTGGATTTTGTCTATATCTCAAGTTTCTTGGTCTAGAAGATCAACCCTAAAAAAGACACAAGCTTATTTCTTTAGCTACTTGTAAATGCAAGAAAAAATAAAAAATAAAATAAAATATATATATATATATATATATATGCACATTTGCGTCAAAAGCCTCCACAGCAGAATGTCACTCTATGCTCTATCTGTTTCTCTTTTTTCAGGTTGCCATAACGACCAAGAATGACCAATAAAGTGTCAGCTTATCCGCCAGCGGTGGCCATGTCACCGCTGCTCCCTCAATCACCCCTAAATACGGGAACCCCCCCCCACATAACAGTTGTCTGCTTTTTGAGCAAAAATATAAGGCCGCATAGCACAAGCTGTTTCCCCTTCTTCTCGGGAAGAGGGAGAGAAGCTGGTTTTCAACAGGACTGTCGAAGTAGAAAACAAAACTTAGAAGTGGACTGAAGTGGAGAGACGCAGGACTTTAGCTCTCGGGCTCCTCCGGGTGGAAGGGGAGGCAGGGCTGCGGGCCAGAGGTGCAGGTGCCTCGGGATACCCTCTGCTCCTGCTCCAGGCCGAGCTGCAAGGCTGGCGAGGGCGACAGGCTGCGCATGGCCAGGGCACCCGAGCTTTTGAAGGTCAGCTCCTGGGTGGGCAGCAGGGGCTTGAGGATGCTGACCAGGCAGAAGGCGGAGCCGCTCTTGGGGATGAAGTTGACCTTGTTCCTGTCAGGGCACAGGAACTGTGGGATGTCCCGGGGCAACCTGGGCCTGATGGCGAGGAGAGAGAGAGTGAGAACCTCCATCCATGCCTGCCAGGCGTTCACCAGCGGTGCTGTAACCAGCATAATGAGTGCTGCTGGTGACAATGAGAAGCCGAGGCGGGCACTCACAGCGTTTCCTCAAAGGCCTTGATCCGCTCGCAGCCCTCAGGAGGCTCCCGCTTGAACATGTAACTGTTGTTGGGTCTCGGGGAGAAGGCGTATTTGGGCACAGGCGAGCTGCCATCGAGGTCTGCAGAGAGGCGAGATCACGTTTTAGGAGCTGCTTCCAAAACAACACTCACCCCAGCAGTAATCACCAGGGAGTAGGCCTGCCCCCCCGTACCTTTGTGGGTACTGGCCCGGCCGTCGCTCAGGAGGTCCACGCTGGGGCAGGGACTCCGGCCCCCAGTGTCGTTGGCCACGGCAAGGAATGCCGGCGAGATGGACTGAGAGCGGCTGCTGCTGTTGCTATGGCTACCGCCTCCGCCCCCTCCTCCGCCAGAAGGGGTCTGTGTGTCAATACTGCGAGTGCTACTGCTGCGCTGCGCTACGGGTGGGGGAGCGCGGTGGCCATCTGGGATGTCCTGCGGCTGGAAAGCAGCGGGGGAGGGAGGGGACGGGTCACACATGATCATAATAGGTGATGATGCTGGGAGGCTGGTGAGTTTATCTGCCATGCTGTGCTGTACTCACTACGAGCTGCTCATCACGTTCGGTGGAGTCCCGGATGATGATGCGCTCGATCTCCTGGTTCAGCCCCTCCATGCTGTTCCTGAAGCGGGACCCCGTCGATTTCGGCACCGGGATCAGAAAGGTCTTCGTCACCGGTGCCTGGGACAGGAAGATGGCAAGGCAGGGTGAACTGTGACGTCGTACCCAGAGAGCAAAGGCTCCGACAGATGTGAAAATCCATTCTGGATGCTGCCGTTTGCGTCTGTGACAAAGGGGCTGGACATGAAGGGTACCTGACCAGAAGACAGTGTGAGGCATTAAGCAGCAGGTTAATGATTGTTCACAGATGGCTGAGAAAAACCTCCTTTGTCAATAAAGCACAGCTTGCAGATAATACCAAAGACTTCTTCCAAAACAAGGACCCTCAAATAAACAGAAAACACCTTAGAGCTGATGAAGTTCCACATGCAGACCTGTGACTGGGTCCCAGGTCCCAGGACACTTTATCTCCTCAAACTCCGAGCTCAGCCCCAAGACGCAGGATACAGGGTGTGAGCCAGTGCTGTGTAGTAACATATAATCTGTTTTATGTAATCTGATTACAAAAAATCAAGTATTTGTAATTAGAGTAAATTGCATTTAAAAATACTGATTAGTTACTTATTTAAGGATTACTATTTTATTCGATTACATGATTTACATACGTATGCCTGGGCAATATGGCAGAATATTTTATCACATTTTTTTTTTCATATGAGTGAATATTGATTATTATGATACGATTAAAGTCATTATTTCAGTGCTCTATTTGTGCTTGAAATTCCCTTTGAATTACCCTTAATGCAGGATTGGGGAACCTGTTCCACGGAGGGCCGGTGCAGGATTTTGGGATGACCTCTCCATCAACCAATAATAAAACAGCAGTTCCCAGCTCCAGCCCTGGGGACCCTCTGTTATTGACCGATTGAGAGGTCATCCCAAAAACCCGCACCGACCCTCCGTGGAACAGGTTCCCCACCCCTGCCTTAACAGATTCAGAACATGAAAAAGATGACACGTTGAATGAACTGCAAATGGAAATCTAATGTTAATAAATAAATCATAAAAAAGTAAACTTTTTTGGTAGTTGGGCAAAACGCTGACAGTATGGTTTGTTGCTAGGATTTTTCAGTGATTGCTTCGCCGCTCGTTACAGGGAACTTGGTTGACATTGATGGTAGAGTTGCCACCTGTCCCATACTGAAAAATAAAATGCTGTATCCCATTTTGAGGCAATGCATGACGAAAGCAGATACCCGAACTGCTGGTTTCTGTGACTGTAAGCGACTGCATGGTCTTCTGGATCGCAGTGCTTCAGGTAGTGACATCATGTTGCAGTGTCTGCAGTTTTAGTTGGCATACGTTTTTGACAGAATTTATAATAGACAGCACAAGTCTGTTGCAAGTGGCACCTTATTTGCCAAAGTACTGCCACACCACCAATGTCTTTTTACCTTATTTATCCACAATGTCTCGTATAAAAGATGCTGAGCTGACACTTTTGATTTCTTCCGCCGGGAACGCTTATCTCTACCGTGACGCACATCTTACCAAAACATGTGGTTTGGTCCCCTAACTGCAAACCTTGCTGTGAGTGTTTTTGGGCGTAGGTTGTCTGATCTTGAAATTTCTCGTTATCGTTTTAATTTTATATAAAGATAAGTCGATATATCATTAATATCACCCAGCCCTATTGAGAAACCAGTAACACCAGTTAGCTCAGGTGAGTGCATGGAAGTAAACTAATTGTAATCAGGTTAGATCACATATTTCAAGTAATCCAAAGGACTATGTTGATGATTACATAATTAGTCTTGTAATTTGGAATCTGTACCAAATTACTTTCCTGAAGTAATCACCCAACAGTGGTGTGAGCCCCCCGGAAACCAGTCAGACATCATCAGGTAAAACTGGTAAACATGATCACCTGACTGTACCTGGCAACCACCACAACCTATCCAGTGACAAATGAAAATGCCCTCTTTGCATCGCATGTATGGAACTGACACTGATACCCAGTGGGATAAACGGTTCGGAAAATGGATGGATGGATGGATACAATGTATATACACATACACTTTGGGCGAATAGTTTGATCTGCTGGGATCCACTTCCAATGAAGGATCCATCTGGAGAAGCTTGAAGTGTCTGTCTCCCATGTTACTGTGAAAATGTCTTGCCTTCTGCATAACAAGCCAATTCATGAGGTTCATATGAACAAAGGTTGTGCTATAACACACAGACTAGACTCACCGAGTGAAATGGGACGCTTTTAAGAAAAACCCAGTGGCCTGGTGAGAGATATCATCGTGAACTCAGCTCATTCTTTACACGGGCTTCAGCCAATGCACAGGTCTGTCCCGTGGGCCTTGGCCTCACGTTTACACAGCACAGAGCTGAGCTCTTCATCGTACAAAGACACTGAAAGACTTTGAATGTGCTGATCAAATCTAAGAGGGGCTGAAGGTTCAACATGCACCATCCTGCTTTGGCAGCTTCTGCAGAGCCAGCAGAACCGCGAAAAACACCTGCGCACTGTGACCTTTATGCTACCTAAACGTGGGTGGCGCAAAGGGTTCGTACGTTAAGCTTACATCGGTTAACGTATCGGTATCGAAATTGGTTTAACATATCAGTCTGGGCCGGTATTGCTGCCCAATATTTAAACTCCATCAATACTGAAAGTCAGCAGCACCTGAGCTAAAGACATAACTACTAAAATCATGAACATAATCACATTGGATGATCAGCCATTTTCCATAGATTTTGTCGGCTCATTCACCACTTAGAAGCAGGGTTGCCACTTTGAAATCTGAAGAAATAAGGAATTGGTAATTACTGTTCTATATTTTTTCACCAGCACATGTACGTGTATTCGACTTAAATACATATATGACAATATAAAAAACAACAGGAAAGCCAGATCACAAAGAAGAAGACTTTTACATTGCATTTTGAGCTTAAATATTGACACGCAAACAAAATGGGATTCAATAATGCATTTAATATACTTGGGATACAAAAATATTAACCTTTATTTCAATATAGGCTGCACCGCTGCTTGTGGTCAACCAATCAGCAAACTTTATCACTATAAGCCCCACCCCGGTAGTTCCTGGTTGAATAGAAAGAACCTACTCTGGAGCAGAGACTAAAAAAAGGTCCAGGAACTACTTACAAGAACCTAGTCGGCCCGATTTCCTGCAATGAAGAATTGACAGAAGTTCCTGTATGGCATTCAGTTAGTCTCAAAACCCTCGCACATAAAAACCACGTGTGCATATGCCCTAGTGAGCAGAAAACCCATCCTCTCTACGTGATCGCGTCCGCACAACACTGGTTGAGTTTTGAGACTTTGGAGGCGGGAACAGTGGCTGATTTCACCACTTTGTTGATTGATCACTTTGAATCCTGTCATTGGCCGTCTGCTTTGGAAGAAGAAGATGACTGATGATCACTGGCCAGTCGATGAGAGAACAGCCTGTTTCACACTCTCATGATATCGGAGCAAGGAAGTCTTACACTTACACTTACAAGTTAACATCTTTCAGAAATCCTATTTTAATATTTTATTATTGCACGTTCGAGGTGGTAATCGGAATAATACATATATGATCTAGAATGTAATTCTTTTGAGATTTGGTCCATGGATTCAAGTGTGAAAACACACACTGCCGAACCAGGGCAGGACTGCCAGCTTTGAGGTGATGCTCTACTGGCTTGGAAGGCCGACGGCAGAACGGCGGGATGGAGAAGAACAGAGGAAGCGTTCAGGTTCCAACAACCTTTCAAGATTTACGGGGGGATAATGCAAACCAACTCACAGATACAAAAAGTCCCAGATTAACGCCCATTATCGAGATTTAAAATGAAAATACAGCCAGTATTTTCTCAGTTCAGCACTGCGGCGTAATGATGTTCCAGTAGGGGCTTCTGTACACAAAGCTCCACACGCTCCTGCTGACCTTCACACCGTGAGCAAATGCTGGGTTTGCTCCGCCTCCTGCAGGGGGCGGGATAAGGAATGGTCCGAAAGCTGGCAGCCCGCAGGGGGTAGGGCTCCCAGGCACACAGGGAATGGCACCGTGTCTGTACGGATGAGAAACCCACCCGAGCTGCAGACGCGACAGCTATGTGCCCCCCTGGAGAAACAAGCAGAGATTTCCACTCTTTTTGCCAACTCCTACTAAGCCAACATACTAGAAAGTCAGTGCAGTGAGATGATGTAACGTGTTATTCTGATGAAGTACGATCACAGCATAGCGGTCGAGGAAACGCTCACTGGTTACCAGACGAGGGCTGGGTTTGAAACGCAGATTCCTGTGGAGCTGGCGAGCCCTTCCCTGACCCTGTTTTAATACACCCAGGGCTATTTGGGCTTGCGTTCTGTCACTCAGCTGCACGCAAGACGTTTAATATGCAGGGTATGCGTCAGTACCTTCAGATAGTCCTGCCAGTGTGTCTCTGCAGAAAATTAAAGGGTTAAACGTGGCTGTTTGTACTTGTTGACAAAATTGATCAAAAGCACCATCATACTTTTGTTAAAAGGCAGATTATTTAAAATCACTCTTGTAACTTTGAAAAGAGATCCTTTCCTAACGCAGGGCAGGATTCATATTCCAGTGTTGCAAGCTCATCCCTGGCATCTGCCAAAGAAAGCTGAGAGATTGTCTGTTTCATTTAGAGCACACTCCAAAGCCAAGGGTGCATGTGCGTGTGTGCATGCACACACATACACACACACGTACACACACGAATGCACACACAAACATGTACACACACACACACACACACAAATACACACACACACACACCAATCTTAGCCATGGCCTCCCTCTCACCCCCCCCCTGCTCCACAGAGGTCACACTGTGCTCTTTCACACACTTGTTTTACATTAGTGTCACTCACCCACTGGGAGGGGGGTGAAGGGGGAGGGACACAAAGCCCGCCTGGGCTGCACAGGGGCAGGTGTGGAGCCTCCCTGCACATCCCTAAATACACAGAGACAGGCAGCAGGGAAGCCCAGACTGCCGCCGCAGGCCGGGGATTATGAATTAACCCTCTGGCGTCACCCAACATGACGCCACCATCCTGGCCGGTGAACCCAGCCGCACGCCAGCAGCACCTTAAGGGTTAATGGCCCAGGGTGCAGCCAGCGGGAGTCCCGCAGCTGTGTCCCATTAGCGCCAGCGCTAACTGGAAACTGACCTGAGGGGCGAGAGGGGCAAGAATCCACCGCTGCCCCAAATTACAGCTCAATGGCAGGAAATGCACGTACAAATAAATAAAACCGGCACCACAGCCAACCAGTGGCCGTCTCTTAGAAACACACCTCATGGCGCTGCAAAGACTCAGGCAGGGTAAGAGGGGGCCCCACCACCGCAAAGACTCAGGTAGGGTAAGAAGGGGCCACACTACAGCAAAGACTCGGGTGGGGAACGAGGGGGCAACATCACAGCAAAGATTCAGGTGGGGAATGAGGGGGCAACATCACAGCAAAGATTCAGGTGGGGTACGAGGGGGCAACGTCACAGCAAAGATTCAGGTGGGGTAAGAGGGGGCCACCTCAAAGACTCAGGTGGGGTAAGAGAGGGTCACACCACAGCAAAGACTCAGGTGGTGTATGATGGGGCAACACCACCGCAAAGACTCAGGTGGGGTCAGAAGGGGCCACACTGCAAAGAATGTGTAAGAGCATAAGAAGGACCAGAAGGAACATGATGGAAATCCCGTCCCATATACGCTTAGTGTGTGGCCCCCTCGTACCCTGCCTGACTCTTTGTGGCGGATAAACACTTAGGAACCAGCATGACAGCAGCTCACGTACTGCTGATGGTCTTCACCGTCACAAGAAATTGGTATTAAACCACTGAGCTGCCTGTATTTAACAGGGCATTGGACCGTCCTGTTTTATGCAGTGTGGTAAAGTAGCTCGGTAGCAGTGAACTATAGGAATCAGGATTCAGGATTCAGCTGAACCGTTTTATATCAAATCTGTCCACACATTCACACTGACATGTTCTTGCTGCAATGTGCTACATCTTTAAAAAGGAGCATAGTATCAGTAAGTTGGCAGTGTATTCATAAAGATATCTAACAAAGCGGAGCCGTGGGGTGCTTTTAAATATGTAAATAATAATTTTTATTAGCAACGTATCGGGGGATTCAGTGACCCAGAAATGATAAAAATGACCTATAACGACAGAAAGTTACCACAAAAGACATTTTCTAGAGTGATACAGCTAAACAAACAGCAAATCAGGTTGAACCGAGGAAAAGTGTAAACGTACTATTGAGAGCACATTTGTAAAAGCAGGTTAGACTGATAAAAGTTGATATGCCTGTATACCTCTGGCATACCATGACCTCTGGCAGGGCCCTCCTGCCGGGCGTTACTTCCTGTACGACACGTGTAGCATCACATGTACGCTTCCTGACAGCCTTCATGTGACCACGCAACGCCACACCGCCACAATAAACTGTGTGCTCCTCAGTTATTGGCCCCTACATGTACATACTCACACACACACGGTGCACACGCTCACCTGTGACTGGCTGATCACCACATGGTTGCCGTTGAAGGCGGACTTGCGCTCCTTGTCGCGGTGCCGCCGGCTGTTGTGTTTGCTGCGCTGCAGCTGCTGCCGCAGCTTAGCGATCTGGCGGGGGGGAGAACGACAGCAATGGGGAAATACAATCGCATGGAGCATTCACACACATACTCCTACCTGCGTTAATGGTGTAAACTCTGGGAAACAGGGCTTCTCTACACTATCTGTAATCAAACAGCAACTGATCAGCAGTAACGTGACAGAACATTTCAGTGTGACTACTCCTTTTCACTCCCGGTGTGATTCTCCTCTGATTTGCACTGGAGACCATACCTTATTGATGGTATCAGGCTCTCAGAGGGCATAGGTATGTCAGGAATATGGTTATAATCCGTTGATAGTACTGGAATATCAGGGTACAGTTGCCTTATTCTTAATACAGTTGTGTTCAGTTTTATACATATATACACACAAGCCGTTGTGCACAACTGCTATGCAGTTGTGTTGCAAATATGAGCAAGCAAGGGCAGCAAATGTATAATAAACGCCTCCCGGAAGTATTTGTTGTCGTTCTCGCTCAAACCCAGCAAGTGCCGCCCGCAGCAGCGGGACATGGTAACCCCCACTGGGAGAATGGCTCAGCTCACGTCAGTCACACGGATGTCCAATCAGAGGAGGCCCGTCCTCCTTAAGAGTATAATACTGCGTTCGATTATCTCTCTCCGAGTTGGAACTCGGATAAAAACGTCACGAAAAACGCCACTTCCCGTCGGAAACACGCCTCCTTTCTGACGTTGATGTCGGAGAGTGTTTTGTTGTCTGAGATTCCCCTGTGGCGCCATTTCATGACCGTAAACAGTATCCCAGCATGCAATATCAGATTTTTACCAGATTTGTTAGTGTCTTTTGTTTGTAGTTTGTTTGCCTCTCAAAAAAAGAATACCGCTATGGATCTACTAAAATATTTTATAAAGCTTTTCATGTGGTTTGACTAGTTCGTGTTTCTTGTTTGTTTGTCTCTCGGAAAAAAGAATCTCACTCCAAATCTGCTACAATATAAAGCAACAAGACACAGCAGCGTGTTCATGAAGGCAGCCATGTTTGTTCCGAGATGTGTAGCTCGAACGGGAGATTGTCGGACGTGATGTCACTCACCCCGGAATTTCCGACTTCCGAGATAATCGAACGCAGGATTAACCCAGCAGGCATGTGAGTCAGGCAAAGCCCCACACACATTCGCTCTGGTTTGGTGTTAACAATGAGACTGGACACCTTCATGGTTCATATTAACAGAGACAAGGCACAGGACTTGGAACAACTCATATAATGATGTGAAGAAGTTTGTGTACTTAGCAGCCCAGACCCAGTGCCTAGATTACATTGCCTGCTGGGAACCACTCCAGTCACTTAGAACAGTTTATACATTTAGTGTGTGTGTCTAACCCGTGCTGAGATTTTCACTTTTTTTCACAAGTTTAAAATGAAAATGGTAAACAGTAAATTTTATGTTATTTTATCTATACTACATTTTATATTAAAACACAAGTATTTGGTACACTTTTCTCAGTTTTCCGAGTTAATATATTGGAAAGTTCAACATGTATAATTTATATATAATATATAATAACTTATAATTATGAAGCATCACCAGTACACACGTTTTGTAAGTTTATAACTGGGAATACTCCAGACCTCTCCCAGCAGGTTAGGAGAGCATGCCTGGTGACACCTGCCCATCCCTAAGCCCACCGCTTATTCTGCGGCCAGTGAACACGCTGTGCTTCAGAGGAAAGACACTTTCATATGTGAAGATCATCGGCATGAGCCCTGAGGCGCCATGCATGGCAGGGGAAAGGGCGTAACAGTCAGACGGTAGGTCACATGTCGGTCAGAATCAGTGCAGGGGTGTCAAACTGCAGTCCTGGAGGGCCAGAGCCCTGCACAGCTGAATCATTTGTGGTAGAATAGGAAAGAACTAAGCTACACAGGCCTCCGGCCCCCCAGGACTGGAGTTTGACACCCCTGCTGTAACCCATCGGTAGCATGGTGGGTAGTTTCAGTGCAAGGTCCTCATGCTGGACTGAAGTTTGTTCATGATCATTAAGTGCACATGGTCATTTTCATCAGCCACTCCACATATTTGAATTCCACAGTTGACACTGAAACTGAGAAATTGCACCATGGGTATTGAATCCAGTGTATTCTGCCATGTTGTTGCTGTCTTCGCTCTCTGCTACGTGCCTTTGTTAGGCCTTCAGCCTAGTTGTCTCGGTACTAGAGTTTGCCCTCTTCCACAGGGCAGACCGCTGGCTTTCGGCTGCCGTCAACTGTCTGGAGTTCCTGCCTGACCGGCTGGTGGTGGAGGTGAGCTGTGGTCTGCCTAGATGCTCGGACGACACCCAGCAGTGCAAGCGGCTCCTCTTTGACGTCCTTACCAAGCACTACAGCCACCCGCAGCAGCTGCCCCTACTCACCAACCGTCTCTTTGACATCCATACTGGTGTTGCAGAGCTGCTGGGTAAGGGGGTCTTTCTCTGAGGGGTCTTCATGAGGAGTCCATCTTCAGGAGGTTTGGCGTTTTGGGGTGTGTTTAAAATAGTTGTACTGCATGAAAGCTACCACCATTTTATTTGGGGTTCATTGCAATTCAGTTTTGAATAATATAACATTTGTAGTCTAAGATGTTGCTCTAGACTTGACGTAGTGAGGAACACAAGGGCGGCTTCACTTACAGGAGGCGTAACCTGTGCAGTGTTGCACAAACCACATTTGTGAATAGGCACCATTTCAGAACTACTCCCAACATAAGAACTTTGTGTAGCCTATACATTCAAACATGTCCAGCTAACCTTGTTTACTGTCTCTGAGATGCTGTGAATGTCAGTGTGACAACCCGATGTGTAGAGTTATCATTACATGACAGGAATGGCGAGAGATGGGGGGGGTTTAAGAGATGCATTTTTACAAAATATTGGGTAGGCACGTCTCTGAACTGTCACAACCCCACAGATAACCTGTAACCTAGCAAGTCATATAAATTAACACTGAAAATTAAACATTATACTACTTTTTAAAATGGTGGAATTTTGGCAATTTATCATGATTTGCATGCAGTAGAATTTGGGCTGCTCCCATACCATTACGGAAATGGCTTTAAATCTACTATTAAATCTGTCTGTTCCAGGAACACTTCGGCTAGCGTCATATCACACCATGCTCCCAGAGTTTTGCACTTTCTGCTGACTGAACAGTAGTCTTATAAGGGTCTTGTTTTTTTTATTTAATTTTTTTCCTTTTAATGTTGTAGTTCCTGCTCCAAAACTGCTCACACTTTGGGCATTCATTGAAAGCTGAGGTAGAATTGTTGGTAAAATTGTTTTTTCAAAGTTGACCCTAGGCTTGGAACTCTGTGCTGGGTCACTTGCCTTTTGTGTTATTCTTCAGCTCGTGGCTATAACATGGCTGCTATGTGCAAAGGAGTTTGACCCGCACACCTAGAGTTCTGTAGCTGACAAAGCTGCCGTTCTTTTCGGCAGCGGTAGAGATTTCAGTTCCAGAGTACAAATCCAGACCAAGATTTTCTTTCAACCAACCAGTTGAGTATAAAGAATCAGTCAGTACTCAACTAGTTGGTTGAAACAAAATCTTGGTCTGAATTTGTACTCTCTGGACCTGAAATCTCCACCTCTGCTTTTCGGCTTGTGGTTTTTCCACAGTGAATGGGAAGCTGGAGCAAGCCCTGGAGGCCCTGCAGCTTTGCTTGAAGCTGCTCAACGAACGCAGCCGTGAGGAGCTGCGTAGACTGCTGTGCTTCATGGCTGCAGCTGCAGACCCAGCTGAAGTCCGACTGCACACGGAGGTGAGGCTGTACATCCAGTGTGAATCCTGATTATTGACTTCAATGTGATGTGCCACATTCCTCACCTGTACAAGGTTCTCTCTACCGAAATATTTAAACACCTGGTTAATGTAATATTCCCAGAATTATTAAATGTAATTTGGTTGTATTTTCTAGATCGAGAACAGGATGGCAGTGAAACGGGCATTTTCCAGGGCAGTCATCAACAACAAAAACCTAGCAAAGGGAAAGGTGGATCTGCTTGTGCTCTTCATGCTTGACAATCATTGTGATTTGTTTAAGGTACTTTATTCACATGAACTCCACAAATCACCTCTCGTATCTGAACGTTATGCAGCCTGAGGATTTGCTCAGTCAGGGAGCAGAGATTGTTTACACTGGGTAGCAAGCAGATTCCAAATCAAACAGTGGGCTTGACCTTGAATGATTTGAAGGGCATTTTGTCCCCCCCCTTTTTCATGTTTACTCTTCTAGGAAATCATGAGCTCTGGTGAGCACATTTCCTGCTCTTGATGTGTATATTGACACCCTTTTGTTCATTTCAAAGACTAGCTACATTGCATTGGGAAAAACACATATGGGGTCATGTTTTCATACATTTATGATTAGCTTTGTTTCCCAACAGATACCCGGATCATTGCATAAGCTGGTTAGTGAAAAGCTTGCAAGCCTGTTACAAGGAAAGGAACCAGATTCAGTAATGGGTATGTCCCATGGTCATTTGCATAGGACATTGTCTTGTCGAAAACCTGCATTAAATGATACACATCTTTGTACCTACAGGTTTTGCATTTTGTCAGCGAGTCTCAAGCAAAACTTACACAGAAAATGTTCAGAAAACTACAAAGGAGGAATTATGGGCATTACTCAGGACTATTCACGAGAACCCAACGCATTCTAAAAAGGAGAAAAAACGTTTGCTAGGGCAGTTCTACAAAGGCCATCCTGAGATTTTCATGCAGTATTTTGAAATCACAAGTTCAGCTGTCAATGTGTAATTTAAATTTAGTGGTGTATATGGTGTACAAAGTAAAGTGTGTGTGTGTGTGTGTGTGTATGTATGTATGTATGTATGTGTGTGTATATATATGTGTATGTGTGTGTGTATAATATATATATATATATATATTGCTTTTGTCAATTTGTAAATTAAAGTTATATCTGAATAAAATGTTTTATAGTGCTGTACCTGTGTAAATGATGAATACTGTGAATGTTTAAAGCTCTAAAATTGGTGACGATCTGAAAAACTGAACATATGGTATTTTATAGCTGCTGTATCCATATTTGACTGTAGTCATGCTTTGTACATAACCTGTATCTCATTCAGTTCCATACGAGATGGTTAGCTTGGTTAGAACTCGTGGCCATAAGTGGAAATTAGTGGGAGAACATTTTAAAATGAACTTGAGGAAGCACTTCTTCACACAGC
>JAODKC010000001.1:34545419-34564618 GCA_026777985.1 Mormyrops attenuatus
CCGCAGATGGAAATCTGCTGGTTCTGGGTCATTTAAACAAAGGCTGTCTGCCAAGGAGATGTATTTTTGTGATGATTATGTTGATATTTTCCTCCCTGTTACAGGCTACTGATGGAGCAGAGATTCCCCAACTCATGCTAAGGACCAGAGAGGCCCGAGGACTGCAAATGGAAGTTAAAATAAAGTGAGGATACACCGTACACAACTCCAAATAAATACATAAGATTATGAAAACAAAAAACCCTGAATCGGAAAACGTACATTTGGCCTTAAGTGTTACACATGTTACGCAAACACACACTATTAAGGCACAAGACTGTAAAATGAAAGGACTGATACAAGAAGTTCTAAAAAATGAGGGCAAACACAGAAAACAAAGCAGCTTTAAAGTTATAAGCTACTAGTTTGGGGTAGAAGTAAAAAAGGTGTTTCATCACAAATATCCTGGGAGGGAGGGTGTGAGTATCACTTAAGTACTCTTATTGTTACTGTGTCACAAAAATCGTTAGTTTAATTCAGAGAATGAACAGAAATATGACTTGTGGGGTGATATGAAAAATAATAATAATAATAAAAAACACACACACTTTTGCAAACAAATCTTACACAGATTCCCAGAAACAGCCGTAATTTAACTTGGTATATTGTCCTGAATTATTCTAAATGGCAGCAGAGGATTCAGGAGGAAAGAGTTTATGGTGGCTTCAGTCGAATAAATACAAACCAGTTGAAAACAACAAGCCTGTTAAGAGACGATGGTATTTTAACGGTATGGCGGGGTGTCACTCATATGCCACAGCACCGCCTGAGAGGCATGGCCGCGGGTGGGCAAGGCCAATGAGGGGCGTGGTCTGTGTGGGTGTGGCCAGGATTTACCTGAGTGGCCTTGTCCCGCATGCAGGGTGCACACTGGATGCTGCTGCTGTCCCGAGGCCAGTGCCCCGCCAGGTAAGAACCAGTGAGCGTATCCAGCGAGGAGGTGTGGCGGAGCCCACTGCCCCCAGGGCAGGCTGGTGAAGGAGCCGCGGGAGGCTGCTTGGCCCTCTCTGCAAGGGGTGGGGGGGTAAGAAAGAGACCATTGAGAGAAAGAGGGAGGTAAATGGCAGGAACTGGGATGGGGAAGAGCATTACACAGTGGAAAAAAGGCAAAGGAAATTAATAACAGAACAGAGAGTAAGTACAAGCATGCATGGCAGCCAAACCAAGGTCACTCATTTCCATATACTTAGCTGCACACAAAAAAAGCTAAATACTGACATTTCATTGGCTTCCACTGGATACACCGTTGATGCCAACAATCCCGACGTCCAATAAACCGTTCCACAAATCACTGGAGCCCCAGATTAAACCCCCCCTAATCTCTGCCTGTAGTTCGGCAGTCAAACAATCCTTTTAAATGAATCTAACCCTTATTAATGCATGGTCAGCGGCAGGGCGGCCAGGCCTGTGTTTGTTCAGCCTGTACTGGTTTACCCACAGGTCCTACCACCCTCCCACCCTCCTCCATTTTGGCTTCCTCTGTCTCAACCCTCCATTCTGTCTGTTCCCCTAAATTCTCCATGTCACCAGGGGACAAAAGTCCCCGTTTCATTTTCCTTCCGATGCAAGGCACATGGTGCAATAATTTTACACCTGAACATTTTTTTTTTAAATAAATGATTCTCCATTCTCAGTTAAAACTGTCAGCAAATGAGATATACCAAAGCAGGTTTTTCATGGTGAGTCCGAATGCCCAAACTCCCATCTTTGCCTCTGTTTTCCTGTCTGACCCCATTCGCATCTACATACCACCACTGCTCTCTTGTAAATGTTCCTGGACAGATTTTTAAAGACAGCTGCTGGAGGCTAAACCAAACGCTGACTTTACACAAAGCTGCCAAAATACCATCAAAACCCCTGTTTTCCATTAAAGTCATTTTGTGGTTTATGGTTGCATCTAACTTCTGATTTATTCTACGAACAAGAGAGAATATAAAATGAAAAGCAGAAATAAAATTTCTAAGGCAGGACTTAGTTCTGAGTTTAGTTTTCACAGTTTCCCAGACAGAGAGGATTAATGCAACCCCTTCTTTATGTCATACTGCTTGTATTTATTTGCTTCTAAGAAATCTTATGCCTCAACTGACTCTGTGCATGCACTCCGCCACCAAGGTGCCCTGCATTCCGCTCCTGTATGCCAGCTTCAATGCATTATCGCATCTTATACTAAGGGCAGCAGACGAACATGGGGCCCAATTTGAATGGCCCCCAGTCTGCCCCTATGCCCTTAGCCCTTAAGACGGGGGCTCAACTGAAAGAATCCACAGCAGGTGGAGCAGTGATTAAGGACATGAATTCACAAATCAAAGCTGCTGGTTTAAATCATAAGAGGGTCCCATAACAGGGCAAGGCACTAAACTCCAACCAATCCTGTATCGCATCTAGATACATGGGCCCAATAGCGTCATGAATTACATCACCCCAAAGTGAATATGCAGCAGTATCACTGCACATGATACACCGCACTAAGAAGTAGCTGCTCTTAGCAGAAATGCCTTTCCCATGTGTACGGTGAGAGACTGGTAGGAAAACACATACACTTGCAATTTATATCAATCCACATTTCTATATGCATGTAACAAATGTCAATAGGCTATTTGCTCATTCAGATTTAATACGACAAACTGAACAGTTGGATGTATAGAATCCTCAATGCAGACCCCTGTGTGTGCCCTAACCAGCCCTCCTACACACACACACACACACACACACACACACACACACGCTGTCGCACTGGTTTTCACAGCAGGACTGCAGGAAACAATGCAATGCAGAAGAAAAGGGAAGCAGGCTTGTCCCCATGTCGTTTTGCCAAAGGGAGGATTGTTGTTTAGTTTAGCATCCATCGCTACCAGCTTGTCCCAGTGTTATCCTTTCTAATCCTGAAGACAATGGGGGAAAAAAAATCTTCTAATGAATTCTCGGCAAATGCCTATGAGCGGAGTTTGTCCTTTCTACAGCTGCCATTAACACCGAAATAAGCCACTCTTAAAACAAGCAACCTGGAGTCTATTCTGCAGACTGCAGATGGAATATTTCACAATGCATCACCCCTATAAAATTTATAGGCAGAAAGTTACCTTTGATCAACCAACTACAGGCAAGTATATGGAGAATTCTCAACAGCATCACACAAAATAAAACGTTTCTGGTCGCCATAAATGTAATATAACAGAACAGGCAGCCATTTTCACCAGATTGCAGACATCTGTTTGGTTTACATTCTATACCACTATTACACGTAAAATAAATATGATTATGAGGGAGGGAGGATTTTGTATCAGATAAAGATATTCCAGTGTTTCCCAACCCTTCAGGGACCCACAGTCAGTCCATGTTTTTGCTCCCTCCAAGCTCCCTGCCAGACTGCACATTTCTGCTCCCATTTTTACAGGGAGCTGGGAGGATTGGGAAACACTGAGATATTCTATTAAGCCAGCATGCCACTACAGATGGGGTCTGCAACAAGGCCCCTATAAGTCCAGCTGCTCTAGGGACCGCCTGACCTGCATTCTACAACTGTATGGTGCTTTGAACAAAAGCACCTACCAACTAAACAAATGTAATATAAAGGTAAATACTTCTATTGCTCGTTAATAAATGCCAGATAGAGGGTGGATAACATATGTAGAATAAAAACCCATGGACATACTTTGTGTAGGAGGAATCAAGAGTCCAAGTCAGACATAGAATCAAATATAAACTGTGTACTTCAGGAGTCTGCCGGTACCAGGGTGTTTACTAACCCAACCTGAATGTCACAAATTCAGCTCCCAGGGAAGATCCCACTCGCACAGCACAGTCTCACACTTCAACCACTGATCTTCTGTGTGAGATGCCATTGCAAAACTGCTGTTCCACTGCAAACATCTGATCTTTTGTACTCTGCCAGCCTTTGAAAGCTTGTTACTAGACAGTTAACCTACAGCCATGCCTGACAGACTGTTACAGTCATCCCCCCCCCCTTTGCATAAACTTGCACTATTCTCTTCTCAGACTGAATCCTTCCAGGTAAATAATGTATTATCAACACTATTTGTTTTTCGACCCTTAATTTATATAGTCACAGAACCTGTGTACAAGCCACTGACTCTTATATCAGTGTGTAAGAGCGACACCTTGTCCAAGGCAAACAGGTTGCTGAGGTGACCTGCAATGGTAGCTATCCAACTGTGTACTGTAGCAGTTTTCATGTGACCTCATCTATTCATTGCCATACTGAAGCAATTCAATGAATTTCGACTTTAATCACTTTTCATACAGGGTGCAAAAAGGGCACTATGTGGGCACAAATGTAGCCACAAATGTTTGCCATTATAACACCCTCCCCATACACAAACACACTCGCTCAGCCTATATTTTAATAATTAATACTTTAAATATATCATGAAAATGGGTTGAATACCTCACCAAGACCCTCCCTGAACGTATGATAACAGAAGAAAAGTAACCGAATAAGGAGGATTTCAGGACTGGGTCTGTTGTTTACACGATATGCAGCAGTCGCAGACGGGAGCTTTATCGGTTCGCAGGGATACCCAATGCTCCGTTAATGCATTTGCAAACATGGACGTTACCCTCGAAGATTGCGAAGGCAGGGCCGGGGTGCTTTTTTACACCCGGCGGTAACAGCTCTCCGTCAAGGAGGGGCAACGGAGATGGAGCCATTCTGGGCAAGGTGTCCTCTGACTGCACAAACACTTAGCACATCCACCATTCATTCACTTGCTCCTCCATCTTTCACCTCCATCGTCTTGCTCGGATTTTATCACTGGGTACGTTTTGGCCGTTGATTTCTTATCCGTCATTCCTCAGGTCAATAATCGGACAAACGGCTCCTTGTATACGGACCATAATAAAAGCGAGCAGCGATACTGATATGCTTTTTGCCTGCTCCTGGTGAACTCCCTGCCCCTCCCCCCACACTGTACCACAGCAGATGGGAGCTGTTCTGCTCCATGCTGCCAGCAAAGGCTTTTGTGAGAGCACCACATCTTGTAATGGCATCGAGGACTAAGACATTACAACATTAATCTCAACCATTACGATTACTGGAAATGCAAATAACTGTTAAAAATTGAGGAAAAAAAAACACAAAACAAATAATAAAAAGGAAACCGGTCCAATCACTGGCTCATTGCATCAGACATCTTCAGTTATGACAATTAATAAAAGCTCTGAATCGATACACAATAAAATGGTGCGTGACTGATCGCGCTTCGCCTATTCTAACATCGCGACTGGCCTGATACAATCGTGCAAAATGCAAAGTAAAATCTGAAAACGCACAAAGAGATGTATCAAAACATCATAAGCATAACACAATTTAGACTCGATTCCCCCAAATGCTCTACGTGTGAGTTGTTTATCTCCTTGCACTTGCACGCATCACTGGCTTCACCATGGCTAAATCGGTGCATTGATTATGTCGCCGGCATGCAAAGAGCGGCTATAAGATACTTCTGTTGCATGATTGTAACTATACTATATACGATTTATTTTCTCATAGATCATACCTTTGCAGATTGGGGAAATGAGGCTTCGTCTGCCTGGTGATTGCCTGTCGTGCTCTGGCAAGTACTGCAGTCTTCCTCTGGTGCCACCTGAGGATGATGATGAGTAGGACAGGGATGGTGAAGATGATGAATGCGTCGATTGCAATAAGGTTATCGACACCGGGACGTGGAGCAGACAGCACAGCTGCTCGACGGGGAAAGAAGAAGGGGTGCCTCCGGGTATGAAAAATGGGGACGCGGTGCTGATGCTGCCGTAGGTGTGGACGTTTTGCGGCAAATGAGCAGCGAATTGCTGCGGCGGTGCGGCTGCTGCAAGTGACGACTGCGCCTTAAGTGTTGCTACCGTTTCTTGCGTGGAAAGCCGGAGCAAGGGGCTACCTCTGGGTGACGGTGACGAAGATGACGATGAAGATGTCACAGTCTGCGTGGCAACGGCGAAAGCAAGGCTGCCGATGGTGGAGATGGAGAGCGCAGAATGAATGGGAGCGTCGGGGATCGCACGAGCTGGGCTGCGAGCGCGTGACGTGGACGCGCGCGTGCACTTCGCGTCGCCTTTACTGTTATTGCTGCTGCAGCGAGTCGGGCTGCCAGAAGCACCATGTGGAGACTTCTTTATCAGGGAAGGATGCGATTGAGGGTTCAGGTGAAACGGAACGATAGCTCTCATAGGCAGCAGCCAACTAACCGAGCCCACTCCTGGATCGTCAGTTAAACCACCGGCGCCTGCTCCACTGGTTCCACTACACGACGTAACGTTGTTCGTGGTCGGCGACCTTTTCCTTCGAACTCTCTGAAACATTTTATTCTGAATTTTATTCCAGCAAACCCACTGTCGTTTTTTAAAAAAATACAAGACGTCTTTATTTACCAAGCCATTTTGCAAATCCTTTGTATAGATTGATATTAGTTTATCCTGTTTTGCTGATATTATTTAATTTGTCATCTCCCACCAGTTTCCCTTTCTGATGACACACCGACACCCTCCACACACAAATACCTCTGGTAGACTAGTACTGAATTACTTTGGGTACACTATGAAACATGCCAACACAGCGTTAACGCCAAGCCTGCCTTCGTTTCATTGGTTAATCCTAGACCTATGTCAACTTCTCATTGGTCAATTCACACTTTCTGTCTTCTTAAAGGGGTATATATCAGAGTGTTTTTCATGCGGCTACAATGAAATATTTTCTGTGTTTGTTATTGGTTTGTTAATGCGATACATAAACACCAAGCACCAAATTGCAGAATTTTTTTACATTTATAATTTTGCATACACCTCGGGGACTCGTCAAACTGCTTAATTCTTTTCACTATTTTTTGAAACAAAAATAGTGTCGTCAAGGAATACCCCGAAATTAGGCGCAGAAATTGATTCCCAAACACAATTAATCAGCAACTTTAATTCATTAATTAATTCTACATTAATAGACGTGAAAAATGGCTTTGAATCCAGGTTAGATTTCATCGGCATCTTGCCAAATAATTCGAATTAAAGTGGATTGCAAGTCTGGGTGTCATGTTTACACCATATGTAGCAGATGACGAAGGGAGAATGCAGGACCTCGTTATATTTGATTGTTAATGCATTTTCAACGATGGAGGTGTAAATAATACGTAAAGCTTGTGTATACTGCAATGTTTTACCGACAGAGTAGTTTTAATCTTTACGGTAATGCCAGTTAGCTCAGCGCAGGAAACAAATGCATACATCCGTAAACGATTAGCTGTTTTAAGTCACGTTTTTACTGTCTAGTACTTAGAACTATACTACTGATATTGCCGATCACTAATTATGACATACATACGTTCCAATGCTACAAATGGCTAGGTCATCGAAAACTCACGTTAAACCACAGATGAAAAATTATATAATTAATTGTTACACAATGTCTCAAATACGCTAACAGTTTTATCATCGACATCATTTTTGTAAAATATCGATCTTATGTGATTACAGAAATTCATAAACAATAGTACAGAATACTGTTTGCCTTGGACCATGCGTCTTTACTACTACTTTGTTTTCCTAAACAAGTCGCTAATGTAAGAAACACCACCATCTCGTGGTCATACAACCAAACATACATCCATTCATGTTCCATGTTGTATGCTCCGTAACTAAACAGAGAAATCATTTCGTGTCGATCTCCATATTCGCGGTTTACTTGGATTGGGACCCACAAATTCCCTAAATCATTATAGGGGAAACACTGATCAACGTATCCCCATGAATATATTTAATCACAAGACAAATGTAGTGAATTTGAAAGTGAGTAGTGGTCATTGTTGACACACCACAGCACACAACAATGAGAAATGGGTTCTCTGTATTTAACCCCTATGTGACATAACAGAGGGCAGCTAATTCAGCACCCAGGGAGCAGTGCTTGTGGGTAGTATCTTGCTGGTCAGGGATTGAAAGCAGCAATCTTTCGATTACAAATGCACTTCCCTAACCATTAAGCCACCACAACAACAAAACTTATCATAGTACTTATTTACCAGCAATGCCTGTAATCAGGTGGTGTTAATACATCTTAGTTCTTTCTCAGCAACACCTGCTACTTGTTTGAAATTTCAGCTTCGTCAAACAGCAAATCACAACTTGGCCTCGGTTACCTTCATTAATGAAAATGACATCTGCAATGTCTTGTTTAGGTTTTTGCAAGGTATATCACGTATAAACCTTTAAACTCTATTTAATCGTTACCTGCCTTACTCATTTTACATTTTAAGTAAAAACGCAGATAAACCATACATATAAACATGATATATGGTGACCAGATAACCCATGTCTCTGAGCTAGGACAGGAATTGTAAATTACCATTTCAATGAAAAGGACCCGGATTTCATTTTAGCACTGAGTTCTCGCTGTGTGCTTATTGGTCAGTCTCCTATTATCATGCATGTGTCACTAATGCTAATGTGAAACAGCTGGATGAGTCTTTCAGTCAAGGAAACAAACCAGTCAAAGTGCAAGAAGAGCTGAACTATTTAGCGGAGCACAGGAGCCTTTCAGTTTGAAAGTAGTGTGTAAAACCCGAAGTAGCTCAAAGTGTCCTCAAAATTATCTGGTCACCCTAAAAACATGACTCTTGTAAAATATAACTATTGGCCGTTTTTATAAGCAAAATTTTAAAAACGACCAGCTGTGTTTTCATGATGTTCCACTGTAGTTATGTAGTTTGATTTCTAACAAATGTGTCATTTAACGATATATAAACCTTTTTCTATAAAACCATGGCACCACATTCTCGTGTAACTGGTTGTTCTTAAGATCCATTTCTTTCACCAACAGTTATTTCAGTGACTCCTGATGAGGGGGCGGCTCATTTTATTTCTTTGAAATTAAAAAATCAGGACATAAGACCTTCTGTTATTATACATTTACTTCAGTTGACACACAGCCATTTTTATACAAATAAAATATTAATTTATATTAGTGTATTAGCAGTTTTTTCTATAAAGTTCTTCTTTATTTAAAATAGCATATTTTCCTTTCCATCCATCTTACCGCCGTTTGTCTAACAGAGGGTCACAGGAATTATTCCCTTACAAGCATTAAGTTATTTCATACAGAATATTTTCAGGCAGAAGTCCTTTCATAAAAGCGATATAATGCTGCTGTACTTACTGGTCCCAAAACAATCTTTAAAGTCTCCGAAAGGGTTTCCGAGGAGAAGGACAGGACATGAAGCATTATATACAAGCCTATTTATATAAAGGGATGAGCCTATATTACATAAATACAGTCATGAGGTTTGTGCACTATTAAATGGGCAAAATGAAGGGATTAATAATTTCATGTCTTGGGTGCAACAGATAACATGGTCGATAAACTGTGTAAAGTCCTTTCCACTTGTGCAAAGTGTACACAGGTCATAATTATCTATGTGGTATGATTAATAGAATGGTTAATTGTACTTGGAAGAAGATGCACTAAGATTTTAAACTACAGGCCAGTTAAGAACAGAATACGTTGTCATTTGCAATTGCGTGATTGTGCAACAGGGAGCATTATCTATCATCATTTGTGTAGTAAAATTGAAATGGTAAATGGTAATTTATGGTAAATGGTAATATGAAAGGAAAAACTAGAGCCTCTATAAAACTTTGACATGAACACATCACGCAGTTTTATATTTTCAATGTCAAAAGTGAAGCCAAGACAATAAGCAGCGACTGCTCATTCCACTTAAATGTAAAAAAAAAAAGATTTGTGAAAAAGTAAAAAAGGGAAACGGCGCAAGAAAAATCACACACGTTACGGGAACAACATTACAAAATATCCCTGCATTTTTGGTGCTCTGAGAATTGTTATTGACTGAAGTAAACCAGCAGCACAGAGACCATCTTGGACTGGGACCATTCCTACAAACCACATCTGCCTTGCTGGTTTTCCAAAATGTCACATGAGAGGGAGAAGCTGTAAGAATTAAATTAAAAACAGACTTGAACCTCACTCCACAGCATGCATTGCTTTTAAAGGGACCAAAAATCTTCAGAAACACTGAAGCTTTAAGAAATATACAGGCAGAAGAGATCAAAAGTGAAAATAGTTTGCTGTGTTTTCTATGAGCATGTGGCATTCAAAGGCAAGTAAGTCAACATGGCTGTCCACATACTGTAAAATGACATAACGACGGATTGCAGAAAAGCGACCGTAGCTCAATCCGGCCCTGTATCCATCTGCGTGTCATGTGACTAACGTGCTCCGTCGTCTACCAGCAGTTCATTGGTCTGTAACAGAAGGGTTGGCACTTCCATGCACCCAAATGAACATTTGCTTACAGCATAAATACAATGTCAGGCTCTGACAGCACAGGGCACCAAGGTTCCAGCACAGAAAACAAGGACGCTGAGGAATTTCCATACCGAACATCTATTGAATTGAACGGCTGAATTGGATTGTAAAGACAGATTGCAAAAGAAACTGCTCATTGTGTAACAGAACCTTCATCTAGGTTTCAATAGTGCTTTAAAGCCATTTTTAAACAGGACTGCTTTCATTTATCCAATTGAACAAACACATAATACTATCCACATTTTTTTTATCCCTTGGATTTTGACCCTTTTAGTGAGCAAACAAGAAGGTGTTTTATCCATGAGGGGGAGTGGATGAAAACTTACAGGGCTGCAAAGGGGCATAAGTGCATTACTCACAATGACAAAAATACGAGGAAAAATACAGAGCATTGTTAAATACCAGCACCTTAAAGCTTAAGTGCATTGCACATGATTACATATGATACATAATGAAGGACAACAGCATAAGAGGAACAAATATATGTATGTACATTGCATAAAATATTTATGGGCACAACCTTGTTGACCACTTCTTTTTAAAAAAAATATATGGACAAACACATCAATTTACATGAGTACATGAGCAGTCCATGGATTGTTTATATATATATATATATATATATATAAATGATGTTTAAAGACCACTAGTTTTCAGTATTTTGCATGCTTACAAGGCAAAGACAAAATGATGTGATTAAGCTTCTTACAATGTGCAAAAAAATTAGAAATACAGATACATATACTGAAAATAACATGTCCAATACTACTGCATAGAAGGGTATTTTTTTAAAGCAATATCTCTTAAATTTTAAAGTTGAAATAGTGAAAATCCCAAATTAAGCCCTCATTTTATCCGGGTTCATAATTTCATCAGTCCTTTGTGGAATTTTCCTCAAATAGTAGGACAACAAAACGTGGTGTGAATAAAACTGCTCCTGGTACATCTGTCCTTTTTTGAAGGTCATGACAATTTACAAGTAGGTGATGTCATGGAGGTCAGAGGTCAGGGTGGGGGCAGAGGAACCTGCTCCCTGTGGCACAAGAGTGGTGCTGAGTTTGGGCCGGCCTCCGGCTGACCGCGCCTGGCTCTCTCTATAGGACATGCTCCCGTGGTTGTTGTTGACCTCGGCATCCAGGCTGCCGGTGGAGATGACCCAGGTGGAGGGGCGCCAGCCCTTCAGAGAGTAAGGAGTCTTCACTCGTCTCTTAATCTTCTCACCAGATCCCGTCTTTTCATCCCGCAATGTTCCTTCACCTACAGAAAAAAATATACAAATACATGGGAACATGATTCTGGTTTTATAGAACTAATTGAGCAGTGAATTATTCAATGTATTTTAAATCACAAAAATATAATCTGTATATAGGCCATCTTCATACTAATACCATCAGGAACCCTAATCTCAACAATGACAACCCTAACCCCTACCCAGCCTTAATCATCGCCATAAGTAGCCAAACAAAATACAAGACTAGTGGCATTTTTAGTTTTTTGATTGCAGTCATAGAGTTTTATAAAATTGAGTTTCCCCTCGTGGGGACCGAAAAATGTCCAAACACACGCGTGTGTATATTACACTCACACACACACACACACACACACGTGTATATTACCCACGTTTAATCCTCTCTCTCTGGCTTTTTCATGCCTTCATTTAGCTTGCTCTTTCAGGTTTTCTGTGCCTTGTTTCTCCCTGCTTTTAACAAATCTGAAGACGTCGTTCTCATGAATGTCACCCGTAACTGAGCACAGACACCCTCGTCGTTTCCTATTTATCGCAGACACCAGGCACTGTGGAATGTTCTCCAGATGCTTATCAGAGCTCTGGAATTTCCTTCCTTGTCCACACCAAAAGTCAGACGAACGGAGCTTAGTGAGCTAAGCCATCATCACTGCGGCATTATAGCAGTCACTAAATCAGACCATTTCTTGGCTTATCAAGCCCATTGCTTTAAGAAGCAGGACTGACCAATGATAGTGTTTTCTGCAAGTTTTCATCTTGAGAAAAACAACCATACACTATCTGGCCAAAAGTATATGCACAGTTCACCGTCAGAGTTATATGTGCTAGCTGAACACACCCTTCCATGAGTACTAACATGGAGTCGGTCCCCCTGTTGCTGCCATAACAGCCGTCACTCTTCTGGTGATGCTTTCCACTAGATTTTGGACTGTAATTGTTGGAATTTGAATCCAATCATGCCACAAGAGCATTGGTGAGGACAGGCACTGATATCGGACAAGAAGGCAGTCTGCATTCCAATTCATCACAAAGGTGTTCGGTGAGTCTGAGCTCAATCTCAAACACCTTTGTGCAGACCAGTCAGGTTTTTCCACACCAACCTCGACAAACCATGGATTTATGGACCTGGTTTGTGCATCCAGGCAACACATTTCCAGTTCTCCACAGTTCAATGACAATGTGCTTTACAACTGTTGAACCGATGCTAGTGCCTCCACCAAGGAAAAGCGATTTTTACGTGCCACACACTTCAGCACTCTGAGGTCCCTCTCTGCCAGCCCGTGTAGCCTACCTCTCCATAGCTGAGCTGTGGACGCACCTAGTCGATTCCACGTTTCAATAACAGAAATAACAGCTGGTCAGTGCAGGTCTAACAATGATTGTCCTTGGAGATTGTCTGGCTGTGTGTGTGATTGCATGCACTTGTTAGCAATGGGTGCAGCTGAAACAGCTGAACTTAATGAGAAGGGGGTGTCCACATACTTTTGGCCAGGTAGTGCATCTTGTCTCAGGAAAGCATATTGTTGCTGCTGGATAATAACGAGAGAATGGGACACATATTTGGAACAAAGGGAAAAGCAAATACACATACCAAAGGCAGATGAGCATCCCAGGGTGGTAACAGACAGGTCCAGGGAGTTGGGCCGTTCTGGTCTCCTGGGTTTGGGAGGTCGCAGTACAGCCTTTTCTTGGGATTCTGTGGGTGCTGGAGTAGGTTCTGGGAGAGGAACGGCGGCATGGGCTTCAGCTTGTGGGACTGCAGGAGCCTCCTCAGTGGGACAGGACCTTCCGCTATCCACGTCGTCCTGGCCATTGCCGTTGCTGTTGTTGTTGTTGGTGTTGGGGCGACTGGCATGCTGGCGCTCCCGGGCAGCGGGCTGCTCCCCCCTCAGCAGGGGCTCGTGCTCATCAGGGCTGCAGTTGATGTTGAGTCGGTTGTCCTCGCCGCTGAGCTGAGTCTGCAGCAGTGGGGCAGTCCCATCCACCTGGGGACCAGCTGGGTTCACGTTGCCATACTGAGCGCCCCTGGAAGACGACATGCCCGCGTATCCATTCCCTGTCCCCCGACTTCCCTGCCCGTGGTTGGTGACCACGACCAGGTGCGGCTCAGCACCACTGCTGGTGTTTATCTTAGCCACGCCTGTCTCCACTTGCTTCAGGTTGGACTTGCCAAGTTTGCCAAACCTGAGGCGCAAGGAGGAGTCCTTGGCTGGATTTTTGGTGTTGAGTGGCAGGCTGCTGGGTCGTTTGGGCAGATTCTGCTGCTTAGGTAAGGGAAACACAGCTGCAGGGGGGTCACAGGCTATACCGACTGGCACTGCTGGGTCAGCCTGTACCAGTCCTCCAGTCCCATTGGCCCCTGAGACCTCAGCAGCCAGCTTAATGAGAGGGTACAGCAGATTGGAGCTGCCAGAACTGAGTGGGTCAGGAGCACTGAATTGCTTTTGAGAGTGCTCCATCAGGTTCTCGTCAGAACTCTCCTTCAGGTTCTTGTCCACTTCCTTAGGATCTAACTTGGTTGTCTCTAGGTCCTCCTCTGTAAGCTGCAGACAAACAGGCATCCCATTGGCTGGTCCATTATCAGGGCAGTCTGACTCAGAAATGGTTGCCATGGTTGTGCCAGACATCAAACCAGTGGTAGTAGCAGTGGTAGTGATGGTAGTGGAGGTGGTAGAGATGGTGGACAGGCTGGGCCCACCGGTCTCTGGGCTTGGCAGCCGGGCCTGGGCTTGTTGACGCTCGTAATTGATGGAGTTCCGATTCTTCTCTCCTCCACCAGACATCCCATTGCTGATGCTGCCCAGTCCATTAACAGAGCAGGTGCCCGAATTAGAGAGCTCACTTGGCAGGTTCTTCACCATGGTTTCATGGTCCTCAATGTATGAGGAGGTTGAGAAGTCAGGATAAGGCCCCATCTTTGCCACCCTGCGACTGTGGGACAAGTTTCTGTAAAGAGACGGTATGTCAGATACATGGAAGACCACTGAGCATCATTAACCATCCATGTTAATAAATTCCATATTCAACCTGGGCTCTTCCGAACTACTATTTGAGAAGGTACCTCTCGTTCTGCACAGCGGTGCTCATGGGGTTGACAGTGGGACTGACAGACTTGTTACGGTCCCATATAACGAGAAGCTCGGCCATGCGCTCCTCGGCACACTGGGCAGTGAGCCTCGCTTCCGCATCCTGGTCCCAGCAGTCCTCGACGGTCTCCTTTAGTGAGCGCACGGCCTGAAAGGGGAATTACACATGCACCACCATAAGAAAACACGCAACAATTATGGGGGCTGGGATCGGAGTACAAAATCTTTGAATCCTCACTAGACTGTTCTCCTTCCAGGCTTCAGGGAACTTGGGCCTCTGCTTCTCCCTAGACACCAGCACCTGCATGTCCTCAAAGGAAGGGTGGTTCCCTGCCTCTGCTTGGAAGGCCATCTGATAGTCTGGCACAGCTTCTCCTGGAATGGGAGTGGTCCAGTTAACTGAAACTGAAGGGGACACCACTCAGGCGCCAGAGAAGAGGCCTCAGGGATCACCTGGGAAGAGGTCGACGCAGCGCATGAAGATCTCCCAGTAGATGAGCCCAAGAGCATACATGTCCACTTGTTTGAGGGCAGATTCGCAGTCCCGCAAATTCACTGCACCTTCTAACACCTCGGGGGCCATGTAGCGGATCGTGCCCACCTAGGGGACAGGAGTTAAGAGAGGTTTAGGTAAATGAGTGAGCCTCAACCCCGAGTCCTCTGCGATACCACAAAAGAAGCATGTTGCCTTCTGAGTCTTGGTTTAAGGCTCCTTCCAGACATTAACATACAAGCCAAAATATGCAAAATGCACAAGAACACAGAGAATGGATGCTAGGCGCGGACTGGACCAACCTCACTGATGGCGGCATTCTCCTCTTCCCCGGGCCGCGTCAGCCTGTTTCCCGTGAGCTTCATGGACAGGCCAAAGTCACTGATCACACAGGTGCCATCATTCTTCACTAGGACATTGCGGCTATTCAGGTCCCGATGGGACACTGCCGGCTTGTAGGTGTCTGAAACAAATGGGCAGGAAAGAAAGGACAAGTATTACCCCACAGAATCTGGCACTGCACAACCACAAACCTGCTTAGTGAAGAATCATCTCTGATATTTCATTATGAAAACCCAATGGTCTCCCCCACCATAGTAAAACCGCATTCTGTCACTGAATGCTGGTAGCAGTAAAAGATCGCCTAATTTGAGGCATATTTTCATCTAGGGTGTATAGAAATGGTGGAAAATGCTTAAATGGATATAGTGAAACCTATTGATCAAAATTACTGCCATGTTTCCTTTGGAGCAGCAACAGTAGCTCAAAATCCACTAGATGGCACCACAACAAATACAAGTTACAGCTATCAGTTGTTCATCATCTCTGTGTTGGGTTTTTAGAATCAAAAATAGAAGATGAAATATCTGAAAACTGTTTGAAGTACAGATTTGTGTGGTTTGTCAGACTGGGAGGTCATGCTCTCACTGAGAGAAACACTGAAAAAGTGATGCATGCATCTTTTTTGCTCACCACTGTCAGGAATGTAGCATGTAGGATCATCTTGAATTAACCAATTTACGTGTTAAAGCATTCAGACTGGCTTTACAAATGAAAGATAAAAATCACATTTAATTGCCAACAGATGATACTTATATTTTTGAGTTACTTGCACAGAAGGACAAATAATTATAAGACAAGTAAACGTTATAATATTATTATTAAGAGATTGACATATATGTCAATCACGTTTAGTGCATAAACCAGTTATTGCACTTTCAGAGTTAAATCAATGGAGAGAGCTGAGACTGTGACCTACTCAGAAATGGAAAATAACATGATCACTCAAGCGATCCTTCATTCGGGTCACAGAACGTCAGTGATGGATCCCTTAGCGTTCTCTCCACAGTAGTGGGAAACTCTAAGTGATGACGTTTCTCATGAAAGAATGGCGTCACACCCTTCCAGCACAAGTCAAAGCCCACTGAGGCAGTGTGGCCCCCCATTAAGACACTTAATTTTGCCGTTTCCTTTATTTTGACAGTTTTTTATAATGACATTTGCTATTTATCAGCATGGTGCAGCTGGGATATCCAACAGAATGTTAATTTCATTCCTTTCATTCCTCATGCTCTGTGCCTCTTATGCATGTCCAGAGTAAATTCTTGTCTTAAAAACACAGATATCAGGACAGGAGCCTGACAACCTTTATCTACCGCTGACAGGGATCTTATATTTAGATTTCATCTTGGCATGAGGCTGTGTAGAGATTTTTCCGGTGTCACCATTGGTGTCATTTGGTCTTCCGCATCTCCTCGGGTCTAAGCTGCCCTTTTCCTGCTGCTTTTGTGTCCCGGGTCTGACGTGACTGAGTGAGTAAAATGGAAGGAAATGTTGATGTTTCAGTTGTGACAGCATCAGGGAAGATGCTTCCCTGTGGCATTTGAGATAAGTGGGGGAGTCGAGCAAGGTCAAGGTGTGAATCTGTGTGCGCGCACGTGTGTGTGTGTGTGTGTGGACACAGTGGCGTGATACAGTGCCACACACACACCCCCGCACCTCCTGGCATGAGCTCTGTGTGCAGGTAGGCCAACCCCCGGGTTACAGAGTGGGCCAGGCGGCAGCAGCTGACCCAGTCCTCAGTGTGCAGACTCAGGTACTGGCTCAGGGAGCCCTGGGAAGGAAAGGAGGGGAAATTGACAGTATTAAAATGAGGACTCCAGCACTACTCACACTGACATAGCATTCTGTCACTATCCAACTGAGCGCAGTGCTCCAGGACTTTCCAAGTGAGAGCGGTACTCCAGCACTACTCACACTGAGATAGCATTCAGTCACTATCCACGTGAGCGCAGTGCTCCAGCACTACTCACACTGAGATAGCATTCAGTCACTATCCACGTGAGCGCAGTGCTCCAGCACTACTCACACTGAGATAGCATTCAGTCACTATACAAGTGAGAGCAATACTCCAGCACTACTCACACTGACATAGCATTCAACCACCATGAGCACAGTGCTCCAGCATTATCCAAGTGAGAGCAGTACTCCAGTACTACTCACACTGACATACTGTAGCATTCGGTCATTATCCAACTGAGAGCAGTACTCCATCACGACTCACATGTGGGTAGTACTCCATCACCAGGAAGTACTCCATGCGTCCGTCGGCTGTCATGCGCTCATCCCCAATGATGAAGCGCGCTATGTTATCATGCTCCTGAGTGAGCACCCTGTAGATGGCACGCTCGTTCACAAAATTTTGCCTGTTGGTGTAGTTGAAGACCTTGACGGCCACGGGGCGCTCGTCCAGGGACCCCTTGTACACAGAGCCATAACGTCCGCGGCCAATCAGCTGTAACACGGAAAATGCAGGCTCATCAGAAACTCAGGGAGTGGAATGGACAGGATGAGATTGAGGATGAGATAGTTTGTCTGTAAGGAATGTGGACTGTGTGTCTGTCACCTCCAAAAGCTTCAGGCTGTCCAGGTCCAGTGAAGGCTCAGAGGCAGCTGCCTCCATCTTGTCTAGGTTGTGGAGGCCCTGTTTGCGACTTCCTGGTAACAACATTTTAGATGCAGGGGTAAGTGCTTACGGCAGAGAATGAGTCATGAATAACCCCTTCCCCAAATCTGTTTTGGAAACCATCAGGCTCACCGGTCAAAACACGGCAGCCGAGGATGACGACAACAATGAGGACCGCTACCAAGGAAACGGCTGCCAAGGCAATGACAATGGCCTCCTCCCGGTATAGTGGCTGCGGGTCTGAAGAACAGGATCAGAAGAACAACAGAAGATACATGAAATATGTCCTCCACCCATAAAACTGCCGTTTAACTACACATGGCATGGAGGCGGAAGGTTGCAGACTGTACAATCAACAGACAAGGACCGCTAATACACAGCCTGCGGCTCATCTTATACATTCTTTATTTATATGCAGCTTTACTAGACCCATTCATCAAGCAGCTTAGTCTAGCCATTACACTAAAGTCTACGCCTGTCCTCCAGGGCAAAACACATCCTGCTTTTTTTGGCCACCCCCTGAGTCTGGCATAACTTCCACAATATGCCTGATGAATCCATTTTGAGTCCATATTCCAACTGATCAAATGTCAGCTGTACCAATTCAGCATTTGGAAATGGACAAGGTGGAATAGAGGATGATTTAGCGCTCATTACAGGCATTTCAGTCTAACTGGATTAAAATGGATCCCCATCAGGGGAATCCAAGTTCTTATCCAACCATTAGAATGCAATTTTAAGTCATCCCTTAATGTGCAACAAATCACAATTCATTAGTGTGAGTGAAAGAGGAGGGTCTAAGTCACCCATATCACTGGGTCTGCCTGCCATAGTTAGTGTGAGGGAAAGAGGAGGGTCTAAGTCACATATATGACTGGTTCTGCCTGCCATAGTCTCGGAATCAGGACATGGAGCCAAGAACCCTGCAGATCTACGTGCATCGTAAAGCACGTCAAAAAAAAAAAAAAACGGGAGGGGGGGGGGGGGGGGGTTTTTAAAAAGTAATTTTGCATTAAACAGAGAGTCAATATTACACCACCATATTA
>JAODKC010000001.1:34564718-34585008 GCA_026777985.1 Mormyrops attenuatus
CCCCCCCCCCCCCCCCCCCCCCCCCCGCCCCCCCCCCCCCCCCCCCCCCCCCCCCCCCCCCCCCCCCCCCCCCCCGCATTACAACAGTAATTTGACAGTAAGCAGAGAGTCAGTATTCCACCAGCATCTGAAGGTCACTGAGCAGCTCCGCGTACGCTCACGTTCACACGTGCAGTCACACAGACACACACACACACACACAGAGCTGCACCACAAGCACAAGTGTACCAACACAGAACAGCTCAGGATATGTAGCTACATGCATATACGCTGTCTACTTGAAGCAGAATGACTGCCCCCCCCCCCCAAAGCCTCCCACCTCCTTCCTTCTGCCTTTCTCTGCGCAGATCACTCCATCATCCCTGCATGCATCTTCACCCAGCCGCACCTTCGCCCTCCACAGCGTTTTCAGGTGTGTGAGTGACTCTGCAGCCTTCTTCCAGTAGCAACCCTATTTCTGCCACTAATACTAATATATTACCAATAAAAAGCCACGGAAAGTGCCTGGTATCAGCCGTGAGACAGGAAGGTGAGGCAGGTGCGAGGCAGCCAGGTACGGCCACATCTCAAAGTGTTTTTATTAACGAAAGCAAGCACAGCTGTGTGTGAGATGGAGGGGATGCCATCAGAAAGAAGGGACAGAATACAGTGTGCATGCACACACACGTACAAGCACAAACAGACAGACAGACAGACACCCACACACAGACACACCCATGATCTGCATCACTCGCACATCCTACTGCTTAAGGAGACACCATGTTGAAAGTGTGCCCAGAGTTTTCACTGGGCTGCTGATATTTCATGAGAAAATATAGGCGTGACTGTAAAGTCAGACACTTGCAGACACTTCCAGTAAGTTCTGGCGGGACACTCGTTAGCGAGCAGCAGTCAGCACGCACGCCAGACGAATTAGTCACCCCCCCCAGGGCTGTCCCTCCCCAACGGAGACTCACTTCATTACTCTTAATGAAAATAACGTGGGTTTACTTTCTGCCTATAAGAATATTAGAAATTATGTTGTTAACAGGATACCGCATAATTTTAATCCTTTATTTAAGGAGCAGCCAACTGGATAACGCTGCACTTGCTTGGCTGAAAACCACAAATTTTCACAGTGGATTTTGCCCAACACAGTAATAGGTGCAATACAGGTCAGTGACCCTTCCCATGCCAGCAAGAGCACATGGGAGCAGTAGAATCTTAAATGTATTTATATACAGTGAGGTACAGTGGGCTTTCTCAGCACCATTCTGGTTAAATGGCATGTGATCATCCTGCAGTAGGTGTCAGTGCTCGATCCCCATGATGCCTTATTAGCAGTGCGAGGCAGGACATTCAGGAACCCGAAGCAGATCGCATTCCCCAGGTGGGCCAGAGGGCCGGTCCTTGTGCCTTTCTGCGGCTGGGCCTCCCTCAGCGCCAGTGAGGCACCCATCACTTTGCTAGGGACAGTGAGGCCTCAGGTTGCGCAAGGTCTCATCTGACGTCAAAAGATTTGTACATCAAGTTCATGTCTAAAGGTCTGTACTGGGAAAGGGGAAATGCAGTCGGGATGATCAGCAGCGCTTCCTCCTGGCTAACAAGGTACGGCCTCAACAAGTGTCGCCACATTTCCTAATATTTAGCAATTTTTGGAAGATCACCATTAGTTGGGAGCCCTGCTATACCTAGAGGACCCTAAGCATGGCTCAAAGAGCGACATCACTAAGCTGTCATCAGCTCTTCCATTTGAAAGACTAGACATCAAAACTTAAGCATATTCAAAGCAGCTGGATACATGTGAAGTGCCTTTTGAAATCCCCACTGTGGTGTGTGGTAGGCTGGTACTGTATTAGCTAACTGGTATGGACAGAGCAACTAACATTAACTTGTGAGCCAGAAGACTGATACTATTGTCTACTATCCCAGCACAGAGCCGATGATACATGTTGAACTGCTGAGGAATATCATCCATCCATCCATCCATCTTGCATACTGCTTTATCCAGTCTGGGTTATGGTGAGGTAGGAGCAAATGCCAGGAAACACAGGACAAGACCAGCAGAAATTCAGATTGTAATTCGGTATTGGATGATCAAAGATAAAAATGATGACAGCTCCTGATGACACAGATCCCATCCAGTCATTTATCTGCTTATCCAGTGCGAAATTTCCAGTTAGCCAGACTGCATGTTTTTGGACCATGGGATGAAACTGGAGTACCCACAGGAAACCCTCACAAACATGAGGTGAATGTGCAAACACATTTAACATTTAATCCCCCACACCTGCAGACACAAAGCTAAGGCTACTAACGAACTCAACCTCCATGCCATCTGCTAGAAAAATACTGTATACAGCAATTGAAAACCATGCTTCAAAACTTGGAGAAACACAAGAACTGCTGGAGAAAAGTCCTACAGAATTTAATCCGGACTGCACACTGCCTACATGCTGGTACGTGCAATAAGGACGTGTCGATGAAGCAGTAATCACTAAGCAAGCCTGCAGTCAGCTGGGAACCCCAAACATCACAGCCTTTCAGATTACAGACTGCCACATAAATCACTATTATTACATAATGACTTTTTTGTTTGAAGTGACTGACCTCCTAACTCCTAAAACACAGTGTGCAGTGGTATTGTGGCGAGGTGGAAAAGGATTAAACGTTTTAACTAATGGTACAACTGTGCAAGCCAATGCAAGAAATGCTGGATATTTTCAGAGACACTGGCGTGTTCTATGTTGGCATTTGTTGCCTAGTTGTACTTTTCCCACTAGCTAAATGTGTCCTGGCCCCACCCTGTCGGGAGGCGCTCTGGCTCTGAGCATCCTGCCCTCCCCATCCTGCCAGCGATGATGGTAAATATAAACCGCCGGCCTTTTCAATGGCCAATGACGTGCTCTTTGTTTATCACTTCCTAAAATGACAGTCTGCAGACTGCAATTATAGCCCACTGACACGTCAAAGCACCTGATCACACACACACACACACACACACACACACACATGCATGCACACAAATATGCATAAATCCACACGCACATGGATAAACCGGCACACACACACATAAAGAAAAACACACACCATGTGCATGAATTTATGCATTTTCATGTGTGTACATGTTTGTTTATGCATTTATGTGTTTGTGTATTTATGCATGTGTTTGTGTGCATGTGTGTTTATAGCTTTTCAATTATTACTTACATTGTGGGGACCAGATGTCCCCACAATGTGATAAAAACCTGTAGCTTTTTACCTTGTGGGGACAAAAGGATAACCACAATTTTATAAAAATCTGTGAATGTAAACAAAAAATTCAAAATGTCAAAAGTCTTCCATTTTGTTTGTACTTATAGTTAGGGCTGGGTAGGGGACTTCTGGCATTCTTAGTTATTTGATTGCATTCATAGATTTTTTGTGGGGACCTGAAAATGGCCTCCACAATGTCAAAAAACTGCGTTTTTATTACATTGTGGGGGACATTTTGGAGACACACACACACACAGCCCATATGCAGCCGATTTCTCTTCATTAGCACTGGAACCCTGACCAATCTTTGCTAAAGCAAACCTGAGTCCCCGACCACCCCCCCACCCCCACAGCCTGTATGCTCTGGTTGCTAGAAACTGGCAGAGATGTTACTGACAAATGGAATAGTGATGTAATACCTTCTCTCTTTGGAGATGAATCAGAAGAGGGATGCTTTTCCATTCAGCTCTTCACACACACACACACACACACACACACAGCAAGCAAATGCCCCACTGCTCAGTGACACAGTCATATGTAGTGCATGGGGAGAATCTTTCGCTTTGGCAGCATAAGAACTATGTTCCTTGGGAGCATGCAGGGTATCAGAAAAAATGCAATCATGAAGGCAGTCACTCATTTTTGCAGAAGCACCTTATCACCCTATGGGCGCACGCCTGTGTCAACGTGCTTTTATGGAGGTCAGATCCTTGGGGACGAATTATTAGAGGGAGACTCGCAACAGCGAGTGCACTGAGACGGAGGTGGCACACACAGTCTGGCACCCAGACGCGCACTCCTGCCTGCGCACTCCTGCTCATGCCCTGCACGGGGATCCTCTGCACTCTCTCACTGTTACTCACTCTGCTTGTCAGTTATTTAGACATCTCATTTTCTTGCCTGTTCATACATATCGATATTCTACCAGAACTATTGCACTTAAATAGCTTGCAAGCCATTCCTGTGGCTTTAACAGGCAGCATTCTGGTTTACAGGTATCTCCGTAACCACGGGTCTAACCTTCCGCCGTCATACCCATGCATGCATAAAGCAGCGAGAACGCACCATGTAAACAGAGAAGCTGGATACATTATTATTTTACACAGCATTATACATCGGTCCCCACTGCGGTACAGTGAACAACTGATGTTATTTCAATGGCTTTAATTGCACTGTACCGTCACCTCGAGTAGGAGTTAATTGTTATTAAGGAATAACCAGTGAGACACAACTGGCAGAGCTCAACTGTGAGAGAGGTGGCTGAGAAAGGCAGGTGAAAGGCAAAGCTGCATTAGGGACACTGGCCAGGGGGGTGCGGATTCTGCCTGGCAACTAACGCTGTGTAGCCGGCAATTGGACAACAAACTCTTAAAGCTACACTTCACCACCAGCTTCCACAGCTGACCAGGAGGTGGGCAACACACAGAAGCGTGTGAGCAAACATCTCCAGTCTGCTTTTCATTTATTAAGGAATCATTGGAATGCTGCTAGTTATCAATAGCAACATGGATGAATCCGAACACCTTTAACATTAGCCTGGACTTTCTGGTTCCTTACAAAATCAATACACAGATTGAGGCTTTTTAAAAGGACAGGAACGGGGATAAACAAACAGTGCCAAGGCTATCTGTCTACTGTTCACCATTCCTGTCCCCAACCCACTCACTCAGGCAGTTTTTATCACCCTTGGCTTCACGATTTCTTTTCTATGGATTTGGAGGACAGGAGGAACAATAGATACCTGGGTTGAGGTTGGGAGGACAGCCATCTCTCCATGCACTCACAGTGACCTCTGTCCATGACATACAACCCTGCCTACTTTTATATTCCTTCCTTTGTCTACATCTCTCTCTCTCCCTCTAACACACACACACACACTCCTGCACACACACACACACACACACACACACACACACACACACACACACAAGTTTGTACTTATATATTTGTGAGGACTCTTCATTCATTTCTACTCGGAAAACCCCCACCCAGCCCTAACCTTAGCCATATGTAAAAGAAAATATGAGACTTTTGGGCATTTTTACTTTTGATTGCAGTGACAGATCTTCGTGGGGACCTGAAAAATGGTTCCCACAACATAAAAAAAAAAAACAGGTTTTTATTACATTTGGGGGACATTTGGCCTCCCACAATGTAATAAAAACCTAATCCACACACACACACACACACCACCTTCTTTCCCACTGTTACCATTAAAAGGCCTCCCCAAAGGACCAGCCCCTAAACCTAACAGCTAAAACCATGCATGCCACTTCTCTGTGGCAAAGCCCTTGAATTCCCTACAGGGGAGTCCATTTCAGTAATTCAGCAAGACCAAAGAGAGCGAATCTCATGAACAAAAGCTGCATTTCCTGAGGATCCCTGCACTAAGAGCCCCTGCTCCAAGAGGATTAACAATCTTGCACTTACTTCCCAACATACATACAACTTCGGAGAGGACAGCATTCAGATTAGAGGCAGAGAGGCAGCCTTGATGAGGCTGGCGGGGAAGAGGCATCTTTAAAGTGGGCCCTTCATAACACACAATGATAAAATAGCTATCGGATTTAAGGGAACACAAAATGCAAGGTAACTTGCAAGCCAGAAACATATTCCACAAGGAGAAAGACAAATTTGCAGCTACAATTCAACTGTTATAAGATTAATTTGGAATTAAAGATCTGGTGTGAGCCACCCTCATCACCAACTCCTGTATAATCTCTCATGTCTTCTCCATCAGTCTCTCAACCTTCACTCCCTGATTCAATCTGCATCAGTCACTCCATCACTCTCTCTCTTTTCAATCATTCCCTCCATCACTTACACAGAGGCTGGGTGCTGGTGGGCCCAAAGAGAGGAAAGTCCTCTGTGAAGTTGACGTTGCACATATTGGAGCTGCAGCAGCAGAAGCGGTAGGTGCCATTCTGGATCAGCAGGGGCGTCGTTGTAACCACGCAGCGGTCATCATGGCAATCCTGCTGGTCACTAACGTGAGCCCAGCAACCTAAAGAGAGATGGCGAGAGTTGAGAGCACCGCCCCCTCGCAGCGGCCGGGCAGGTCATGTGACCACAAGTGAGCAGACCTTGCTTGACCAGCCGGATGCCTCCGTCATGCGCTTTCTCCCAGAGGCCGTAGCAACGGCTCTCCTGGATGCAGCGCACCGTGGTGTTCTCCCGTGAGACGCGGCCCATGCCGTCCACGTGCTGCTCGTCCAGCTGCTGCTGGTGGTCGTAGAAGGCACACTCACGCTCCTCGTTCAGAGCGGCTGCACACAGACAGGGACGCTGTCATTCCATCCATCCCTGCTTCCAATATTCGTACAGAATTACTCAGATCAAAAGCATCTGGCATGTGTTTCATAATAATGAAACTTGCCCATATGTTGCCAATATCATTAAACATCCTGTATTTGGAAATCTTGCACATTATGCACCGCACGCGCTTCCAGAACACCTTCAGTAAATGGAGCCTCTAGCACAATTACAAAGTCACTGAAGGTTGCTGAGTCAGTAACCCAAGACTCCTCTGACATCCTCTGCCAACTTCAGGGTATTTAGCTCCTGATCGGCAGTCCTCCACCCCATAAGCTCATTGGGATATCAGTGCCAAAATCAAACAACAATAGATGTCCTTGAATAGAACAACCACCATTTTGCAACAAAATTGGTTGCTTAATGAACAGCAACCCACAGAGTGATATTATATTACAAAAATAGGTTGTGTGTTGCTAAGTATTAATTATAATTTAAGCGCAGAGATTTGGATCCAGGGGAACTGTGTAACAAATATTCTTTCCACCATTAATATCTACTGTGATTCTTATTTCTAACACAGAGTAATCATTAACCTTATTCTAACTAAACACGTTTATTTAGTAATGAGGAAGCAGATCAAGTTATATACATTATATGGACAAAAGTATTAGGAGACACCCCTTAATCATTGAATTCAGGTGTTTCATTCAGCTCCATTGCCACAGGTGTATTAAATCAATCACCTAGTCATGCAGTCAGGTTTACAAACATCTGTGAAAGAATGGGTCATTCTGAAGAGCTCAGTGAATTCAAGCATGGTACTGTCATAGGGAGGCACCGATGCAATGACTCAGTTTGTGAAATTTCTTCCCTGCTACATATTCCATGGTCAACTGTAAATGGTATTATTGCAAAGTGGAAGCATTTAGGAACAACTCAGCCACAAACATGCAAACCAGGTAACGTGACAGAGCAGGGTCACCGAGTGCTGACATGCATAGTGCGTAAAAGTTGGCAACACTCTGTTGACTCAATAACTGCAGAGTTTCAAACTTCCTCTGGCTTTAATCCCAGCACAAAAACTGTGCACCGGGAGCTTCATGAAATGGGCTTCCATGGCCGAGCTGCATGCAAGCCTCACATCACCAAATGCAATGCCAGGCGTCGGATGGAGTGGTGTAAAGCACATCGCCACTGTACTCTGAAGCAGTGGAAAAGTGACAAATCACACTTTTCTGTCTGGTAGTCAGATGGATGAATCTGGGTTTGGCAGATGCCAAGAGAACGTTACCTGCCTGACTACATTGTGCCAATTGCAAAGTTTGGTGGAGGAGGGATAATGGTATGCGGTTGTTTTTCAGGGGTTGGGCTAGGCCCCTTCAGCATACAAAGACATTTTGGACAGTTCTCTGCTTCCAACTTTGAGGGAACAGTTTGGGGAAGGCCCTTTTCTGTTCCAGTATGACTGTGCCCCAGTGCACAAAGCAAGGTCCATAAAGACATGGTTGGTTGAGTTTGGTGTAGATTGTAGAAGACCTTGACTGGCCCATGCAGAGCCCTGACCTCAACCCCATCAAACACCTTTGGAATGAACTAGAATGGAGATTGTGAGCCAGGCCTTCACATCCACATCAGTGCCTGACGTCACAAATACTCTTCTGGATTAATGGGCAAAAATTCCGACAGACACACTCCAAAAATTTGTGGAAAACCTTCCCAGAAGAGTGGCAGCTGTTATAGCTGCAAAGGAGGGACCAACTCCATATTGATGCCTATGGATTTAGAATGAGATGTCATAAAAGTTCCTGTGGGTGTGGGGTCGCAATACTTATACTCCATACAGTGTATTTCAAATACAAGTACTACTAGATTCAGCTTTACATTTAGCACAAATGACTCCAGTAGTATAAATGTTTATTATCAGAATAGTCACTCCATACCACTTCTCCATTACAGTATCACTCCATTACTTTATCACTCTTAGACTCTAACCTTCAGTCTAATTTTTTTTTAACTCACGTATCAGCTGGGTGTTGACAGCGGCAGGCTGGGAGAGGTCTGTAAAATTCAGGTTGCACATACTGGTGCTGCAGCAGCAAAAAAGCATGCCACTGTTCATCTTTGAAGATGCTGCCGTAACCATGCAACGGTCGTCATGGCACTTCTGCTGATTACTGATGGGAGTCCAGCAACCTGGGAGAAGACAGGAAGGAGTTGAGGTGCTTTTCCCTAACAGGCTGTAGGATGAACCCTGCTGGGCAGGTCACGTGACCACAGACGGGGTACCTTGCTCGGCCAGCTGGATGTCCCCCTGCTGGCCCTTCTGCCACACGCCGTAGCAGCTTTTGCCGTACGGGCAGTGGATTGTGGTGTTCTCCCATGAGACACGCCCCACCCCGTCTGGCTTCGGCTGCTGGTTGTAGAAGGCACACTGCAGCTCATCCCTCTCAGCAGCCTGGGAAAGAGGGCCCCCCTTCGCCGCCACTCCTGCTCCTTCCTCCACCCACCCATCACCATCTGGGGCAGATGGGGCGAAGTCCTCCGTGAAGTTCAGGTTGCACATATTAGAGCTGCAGCAGCAGAAGCGGTAAGTGCCGTTCTGGATCTGCGTGGTTGAGATCACACAGTGGTCCTCGTGGCACTCCTGCTGGTCACCAAAGTTAGTCCAGCAGCCTGTTAGGAGACGATGGAGAGGGAGTTCAGGTACTACCCCACACAGGTGGAAGAGTGAGCCTTGCAGAGCAGGAACTGTGACCACAGACGGCCATACCTTGCTTGACCAACGAGACTTCCCCATTGCTGGTCTTCTCCCACATGCCGTAGCAGCGGCTGCCGCGGGTGCAGTGGACAGTGGCATTCTCCCGTGAGGCATGGCCCTCGTCAACCATATGCTGCTCGCCTGGCTTCTGCAGGTGGTCGTAGGAGGCACAAACTCGATCCTCGGCCTCCGCGGCTGAGGAAGACGTGAAGAGAAGCACTGAGCGTGTGCTCATCAAGGGACACACAGTGCCCCCCATCCAGCAGCCAGAGCGTCGTCCTCGGTCAGGCCCAAAGAGAAATGCTACACTCCGAGATCCACCTCCTGCCATTATACACCCCGCAACTAAATTAGGCTCCACAGCTGTTCCCAAAACCTGCTTAATATGACAAGATCTCAAAGTCAAGGCTGAAAATCATAGTCTATATTCATGGCAATGGTAAGTAACCTTTCACTACCCCAAGTTCCAAAAAAGGCAGCAGACTCTGAAACTTTATGGCAGACCATAAAAGATACTCAAAATGTCACGACTGAAAGCTTGAAAACATCTCCCCTTCACATATTTATCGCGCCGTAAATCTATGTGTGTATATTTTGGCTGTACCATCTTGTTTTGATATTGCTTCCAGCCTCGATCAAATCTCTCACCAGCATTCAGACAGCTGGAGAAATGCCGCATGATGTGCAATGTAGCTCCAGACTTTCTGTTGCTCTATCTGAGAAGTTTAGCGGGCACCCTCCGGCTTGGGGGTCCTTCAGCACACTCCATACCAGCACATCAATCATAGGAACCCAAAAGCATTCCATGTTCTTACATCAACAGCCAGAAATGTCCACCTCCATGTCTACATCCACCAACGCCCCAACCCTGTTCTGTGGTGATTACAAACACATGCCTCCCATCTTTGGGGGCTGGTTTCTCCATTCCTCTTCAAGCCATCATCTTTAATGATGTGACTGATGGAACGAAAACAACTCTGCTATGGGGAAAAAACCATACATACTTTCCCAACCTCTCGAAAAAAGCTTTGTATGACTTGTCTCAATGTAATCAGGTTCACACCTTATCGTGTGACACCACTAACTGACACCGCTGTAATTTTGGAGAATTTTGCATAAAAATGAAATGAAAGCCCCACATCACCACCTATACTAAGTTCCTGAGAAATATGACAATGATCCATCAGATACTTTTTGAGGTACTGTGTTCACAAGACAAGTGTCTTCTGCGACTGCCCTTCCCATCTTTTGCTGCTACCTAGCACTGCTGCTTCAATTCTGGCACATTCTGTCTCAAAATGAAATCAGGTGTAGATCTTCATGTGCATAATGTTTCTGTGAAACCGTATTAAAATCCATCAAATACTTGTTTATAGGGCTGGGTACTGACACAGATTCAATCTGAATCCGATTCACAAGTTAACGATTCAATTCAATCCGATTTGATTGGATACCGATTCAATATCAATTTGATATGAACGAGATATGAAACGCTATTGAGTGTCTTTCCATATTTGGAGATGATTAGAAAGCTCTAAATGGACAAATTTAGAAATGCAGAGTCACTGGAAACACATTGTGAAAACATCTCTGTATTCTAGGGCTTTTGAGATATTTTGATGTTCATGACATCTGTTTGCAGCAGTTACTCCTTTCATTATACGTTTTATTTGGTGTATGTATTGTTTATTTTAGCTGTTTTAAGCTGCTCTTCTTTGTACAGCACTTGAGTGAAAAATTGAGTGCTTTAAAAATGTGCTTTATAAATAAATTTTAAAGACAAATTTAAGTATAGGCACGTCTAAAACTCATATGCCACATTTCAGAAGGACTTTAAGATAAAGATATGTGCCAAAACATAAATCAGAATTTATAATTTTTTGAATGACGATGAGGTCCACCTGCATGCTCTGGCAGATGGGTTGGAACCAGCATATTAAATGATTATACAGGTTTGTCGTATTAAGTAACACCTTAACCATAAATAACGTACAAATGATATTGCATAATGTATCATAATGGCTGCCAAAATATACCTTCCTCTTCATTTACATGTATAGCAAACAACCTACATCTGAGAATATGCTGACATTGGTGTTTATACGTCCGTAAGGGTCCAGTAATTAAAATCCATTATAATTCTTTATCCAAAAAACAAGCTAAATTGGATAAACATTTCAAAAACTACCACTAGATAATGCCTCATTCACACCTCAAAGTTTAGGGACAAATAGTGGGAAAGGGGACTAAAAGGTAAAAAAAAAAAAAAAAAGAGGCCAGTATGAGCAAAGTTTTAATGTTTTTACTTTATTATAGTGACAATTCTGTCTCAGGGAGATGAAATGACACTTTACCATGTTCAGGTTGCCATGCACCCGGCACTTAATTGGCATATGAATGACTGTAAAACAATCTTAATCTATGTTGCCAAATTTGGTAGCAAATTATTGCGGACAAAAGTTTGTGACATGCACTGGGAACAGCGTCCACATCAAATCATAAGACCCCAGGAGGGCAGTAAACATGACATCTAGGATGCTAATGACTATGTATGGACACAAGGGTTAAATATGCAAATATAAATTAATATGATTTACTTAAATTTACTTTACGGTCCCGGTGTCGGAATCGTATTACTTGAAACATCAGACTGTTTAGCTGTAGCTATTTTAAACATGTTTAAGGTAGCTACTAGCTAACGTTATTCATATGCTGACATCAGGGCAAGTGAGGTGCAGTGATGTTTCTGTAGCCTGAGCAGCAGAGGGAAAATATTTCAGTTGACAGCTGAGGCATTTAAGTGGCACCGAAATCTGCACTGCAGTACTTTCTGGTACAACCCTATGCTTAATGATTGCGGAAATTAACCTAGAAAACCGGAAAAATGCATATCAGCCTAAAAGATTGTTTTTGTTTTTTTTAAAATGATGAATAAAAAAACATTTTTGCAAACCCTTACTTATTAAGTTATTACATTCAAAAGGTCAAGCGTCTTCTGAGATCAGCCTTCTCTTTGCAGCCACTAAGTAGCACTGTAACAGTTTTGGTTAGATTTGTCTCAAAATAAAGTCAGTTCCAGGCCTTCACTTATACAGAGCTGTGCTATTCAAAAAAAGACCTGACAGATACTTTTTGAGTTACTGCGCTAATGGGGTGAGTGACTGTAGCTACCCTTTTCTTTGCTACCACTATACGGTGCTACTTTGATGTTGGTATGATTTATCTCAAAATTTGTCCAACTTATAGCAATACGATGTCAGCAATGTTTTACAAAGATCTGTCCAACACCTTTTGAATTTCTGCAAAAGAAGTGTCTGCAGCAGTAGCAGAGCCCCAGTCTCAAAACCACATGTACATGCCATAAATAATACCTTCTCCAAGATGTGAACATACTAATCAGGTACAAAACAACTGGTGCCAGACATTTCTGGTTCCTTCCTGGCTGCATCTAAACATTTCTGTTGCATTGGAACCAAACAGTACATTGTGGAAGCTTAGACGTGCTGGCTAAGTGTCACCTGCTTCTATCCCTGATCCCCAACCAAGGTCACGCACATGAGAACAGCTGCAGGAAAGAACGCCGCTTTTCATCGATTTTGTTTTCATATAGACCTGTAATACATGCCACCCATATTGGAAACTTGTCCCAATATAAAAATGGTGCACTTTAATGATTGAAAGAAAGTTGGGGGTCAGTGCACTGCTTTATGCTGGTGGGAAATTAATAATTCAGAGCCCCAGGTTGCTCATATTAAAATGCGAGCAGATTCACTGTGTATCGGATTGTTCTTATGCCATTTAAAATGAGGAGGTGGAACATCGAGCCCTCGGCCGCTATCTATCTGAGGAATAAACAGACAGTCAGGGCCTGTTACTGCACAGACCTGCTGGTCAAAGATGGAACTTTATTGTATTTTTTTGAGTGTTTGCCTGTTCAAGAGGCCACAACCTTACTCTTATTCTATCATTAACAGACATTTGGATTCAATTCAATATTCTGTACTGTGCCTTGGTGGAAGACCTCAACCCCAGAACCCATGTGTTCGTGCGCCTGGCAGATGGATCTAAACCAATCTCCCTAAGGCTTCACTGTAATTAAGGTCACTCAAAGCAACCCACCCACTTGGCTTTGTTGCCGAGTCCTGTGGTAGGACCCAGTGCATCACATGACAAAGACAAAGTCTAATCACATTCCCATTGGTCCACAAGTGCCAAATATTACAGTTGTCATAGTTGTGCTGCCTTTGTGCAGATAAATAAGTTATGGCAATAACCGTAGTCAGCACTGCCAGTGTGCAGAGGGAGTCACATATAAGGCGCCAGAGACAGTAAAATGCAGACGGCTTACGTGCTGCAGCTGCAACACCGTGGGTGTCAGAATTGCGTAATCTCACATGTGAACATCGAAGTGGGCACAAGATGCACAGAGGTGAGGCGGCTTGTTTTTTCACATGGAACAAAGGCAGAAACAGAGAGCACCTCACGGGAGCAGCAGCTGCAGGGGCAGCCGGAGAGCATGGTGGCCCCCCAGCTCCACCCGCCCAAAAGCTGTAATTAAGGAGCGCCTCTTAAAAGCTGCCATTTTCTTTAATTAATTCTACCAGGAATTACCTCGATTTCAGAAGGAAAGAAAGCATTTCTAAGTGTGTGGAACTGCTCTTCCACGCCAGCCGAAAGAGGGCGTGTTGGAGAAAGGATGAGGAAAAACAGACAAGTAGCAGCTGAGCTTGGCACGCCTGCCCACCACCCTCTCTAAAATCTGGCTGAGTGGGGGATCGGCAGAGAAGTGATGGCGGTCTGCTGGTGATGTACGAGTAGCTGATGCAGAGCATAGTTGAGCTCTGTTGGTGAGCTCGTTGAGCTGCTAATGACTCAGTTCGACTGGTTCCGCGACCGGCATGCCCGAGACCTGAGCCCCATTGATGGTCAGAGGGGATTGAGAAGATCGTGAGGTGGAGGCCGGCCAGCAAACGAGAGAGATAAGCAGAATCTGCTAGTTAAATGAGAACAAGATTACATCCCTCATGCTGAGACACACCTGCGAAGCGGTGCTAGATAAGCAGTAGAAAGCTAGATGGGTGGATACTATGACTCAGGAATTTTTCAGGGCCTCTGTCTTAAAAAAGACAGAATATAAGACCATACTGCACAAACAAGCAAGCACATACTTCATGAAGCTATGCTAAGTGCGTTTCACATTTGTAACTAGCACACGGCCCCTGAAAGCGAGCACATATGCAGCACTAAATTTGAAAAACAACCACGTTGTAGCGAAACATCAAATCATGTATTCAGACATTTGTGCTGCTGGCCTAATTACTACCACAAGCCAGATTTTTCACAGAAAAATAGATAGGTCAGTAATATATAAATATTACTGACCTAAGTTAGAGACATAATATTTCTGTTCTAACTGTTTAACACATTCAACTCAACTGCTTGTTTGCATTTTAATACAGTTGTATCTATATATTTAGATGCAATATAATGTCTCCCTCCTGGAACGGTACCTGTAACCTTCTACTGCCAATTCCCATTGCGGGGGCCACGCGGAGCACACAGCTGTCTGCTTAGATGTCATAGAGCTTCCACAGTGACAATGTACGTCCAGCTCATTACTGTCGCGCTCAGCACGGCACAGAGTGCACATTAAATCCGAGCGCTCTGGCATGTTTCTGAAGAGATGCTCACGTGACCTGCCATTCATCACATCTCCAAGGCAACAAGCCGCATGGTAGGGCATCCATCCTGCTCTGTGTCAGATACTTGTACGCTCACTAAGAAAGACTTGGCAGACAGGAGAATCAGCACAACAGGTAACATGACATCTGCATAATACATTAAGTACTACGAACCTACTATCAAGTGATACAGCAACAGAGTTGCAGCGACAAATTACACAGTATATATTAGGATCAGAACTCCTCACCTAAGCCAAAATCCTCACAGAAACTTCCTGTAAACCAGGAAACAAAGACAGCCATTATCTCCAAGTGAGCCAAGAGCAAACAAAACCAGACAATGGGGTCTGTTTTTTTCCCCCAACGATCCCACAAGAAATGTGTATAAAAGCAAGTATCACGTGATGATCCAGTGCAATTAATGGCAGCATATGAGGATCTTTTACAGGACAGAAACGAAGGAGTGATGGTGACAGGACTGGCAAATTTAATCAAGATTCACAAACAGTACCTTCTAGGAAGAGAGTAATTGACTATAATTATGACTCCTGTTGGGGGGTGAGGGGGGTCCGAAAAATTAGGATGAACTAAAATCCCACTTGATTACTTTGCAGCAGCCCTTGGTTAAATTAAAATCTGAGCTCTGGGCCATCTCAGATCCGATATTCCATTTTCATTGAGATCATGGGATTTGTGAGGCTGCACTTCAAAGCTCGAGAGAGTCCCCTTTCCGCAGGGTGTTAGGGAGCGTTGAGAGGCATTAGGGGGAGGTCTCGCTTTCCAGACGGCCCATGTTTAGAGGACGAGAGAAGCACAAAGCTCCACGCCCAGGGTTAACCCTTCTCATCGGTGCTCCCCACAGCGGCCTCTGCCCAGTGCGCTCAAGGTCAGTCAGTGGTCATTCTTTTCAATTGTCAACCATTTTACCCAAATACTTCAAAGCCTAACAGATAACACAAGCTTCTACCAATCTACTGCCTTATCCAGTACTGGGCATTGTGAGCCTGGAGCAAATCCCAGGGAGAAGAGGGTGTGAAACGGAGGGCATGCGTGATAAGATGTCAGTATAGATGCTCCTCTACTCACGAACGAGTCACGTTCCGAATGGCCATTCGCAGCTTGAAATGTCCGTAAGTCGTTATTCAACATCATTTTAAGGGCATACCAAGTACAACGAACTAGGATGATTACCATGGCATGACAGACCAAACTTGGGCTGGGCGATATCGCATCGATATAATATTGCGCACGCGCGACTATCACCAGGGCTTCAGATGGGCAAAACATTTGGCCAGACGTCAGCTTTTCGGTACTATATGGTTTATTTACGCCCACAATTTGTTAAGCAGATTAATGAGGCATTTTATGACGCCCAAAATTTAGTAAGGAAATACCAAATCTATACTGATTATGTGTAATCTACGTGTTGGACTTATATGCAAAAAGTACCACCACATCACTGAGGGCTTTTTACCTTGTTTATCCACAAGATCTCCTCTTTTAAAAGACGTCGAGACTGCTGAGATGTTCCTTTCTTCACCACCACCACCATAGCATACCAAAACAATACCAAATTTAATAAACAAAGATATGCAAGTTTATACAGATTACCAACTTTTGGGTGTCACAAAACGCAACTCATTAATACGAAATTTGGTTGACGAACAGATTTTTTGACCGGATTCCTTTTTTTATACAAGTGTAGCACGGGCGGGGTGCATGTCCCAGCATGCCCCACGTGGACTGAAAATAGAAGGACCACAACAGGCACCCAACGAGAACCGAACCCAAATACACAAATAGGAAACACAAGGTTGTCAGATGCCAAAGTGCAAGATGCACACACAGTGTAAAATTCACATACGCTAAATACACGCGAGGATCAGACCGGGAACACACGCGTGACGATAGGGAAATGCAACCATTAACATTAACAACAATACAAGGGCTTTAAGGACTGTTAATAAAGAGCGTGATTTCCCCAGCAGGCAAGTCTCCATGTCTCTCTCTGCTCCCGCGATGCCTCAGTCTGCCTGTCGCTACACTATGTTGTGTTTTACTTCAAAGTTTTTACTGTGAAATCCAGAAAATTAATTAACAAAAAGTATTATTTGGTAGGCTTGTGAACAAATTAATCAAATTTCAATGTTTTCTTATGGGAGAAATTGCCTGGCTTCGTGTACAAATTGGTCCGCAACCACTTTCCTGGAACGGATTGTGTTCGTAAACCGCGGCCACCACTGTGATACGACTAAGTGGCAGGGACACGTCCCCGTTGTCCATACCAAGGCCACACCTTTGCCAAATTGAGATCCATGGATACAGATAAATGAAAATGAAATGAGATAGATAGCGTTGAGATGTTACTCAGGCTGAAACTGCTTTATTTCACATCAGCATATTTTTGTTGTAGTGTAGTTGCACCCTCCAAACGCACAGGCATCGCATCATAATAATAATGTGTTAAGCAGTTCAATAACAGGGCATTCATTGCAAGAATCTAATGTGCTATTTGCCTCAATTGTACACTGCGTCGGACAAAAGCGTTTGCTAAATAAAATCAAATTTTGTACTGTATGACATCACTTGCTTTAACTCAGACGCTTATAATGGATACAATTACAAATTGACATCACATCGCTGACCTCTAGGTCATTTGATTTTTTAACATTAAATCATTTACATTTTCTGTGAATTACCGTCACAACGCCTCATCCAGTTATATAAGGTATGTTAGCATAACTATATTTTAGCTTTCCTGATTGAGGAATTGCGTAATGTAATGCACCACCTTGGTGCTGTATTACACCACAGGGAGAATGCCAATGCCCAGGTGAGTTAGGGTACTTAAGTACTTCTGCAAACATGTATAAGTGGGCAAATCTGTATATTGCTTTGGATAAAGCATTATCTGAACAGCTGGTAGTTAATGTGAAATCATTTACGTCTGCTAGGATCAGGGCTGGACTCTCCGTTTTGTTTTCATAAAACCTTCCCACATCCCGACACACTGTCAGCCATCCGTGACAAGACCACACTGGTCCTCACCTCCCACAATTCCCAGCTGTAGCTCTCCTAACGGAAGAGCAGCATCACGTTGTGCACCAATCCTACGGGTTCGTAAACCTGGCGTTGGCTGGCACTGCACTCAGTGACTCAGCAAGCACAGAGCAACAGGTGCTGCTCACACTGCCTGCTGGCTCCAGCACGCAGCTGAGGTGAGCCGAAGCCCCGGCTGAGAAGATGACATGCAACCCTCATCCATTTCATGCATGGCAGCCTGTGGGATGAGTCTTGCTTCAGTAGCGCTCCTTCCCTCAAAGCCCCTCACATTTTCCCTACTCAAAACGCACGTTCAAGATTGCACAGCTGAGACTGACACATGCATGCGACTGAAACGGCCCAAATTCTGTCTTGCGAGAATGAGTCACAGCTCAGCCTGGTGGATCATCTCAGAAGCCACTTGTTCTCCATTGAGTCCCTACGCCTCTGCAGAGGAAAATCCCACTTCAGACACGCACATAATCCTGGTTTCCATTCTTGCCATGAAACGGCAGAGAAGGGGGGAGAGAGAGAGAAAGAGAGAGATGGGGGTATGAAGAGCCTTAGGTCTGCCTAAGGGAGCCTCCGCTTTATAGAGATGAGAAAACAAGTGGGGAACAGGAAAGAAAGAATCCCCCTTCATCAAACTTCAAAGAACGCCTAATTTGGGGGAGCTGCCCTTTGCAAACTGGCCCCGCACTGATCCTTGCTGCCGAGTTGGGCTCTCCTGTCACTCCGGAGCGATGACATCAGCCTGGGCTTCCTATGGCGCCCCATTCGCCTTGCCATCTGAACAAGAGAGGTGGTGAGGAGTGGCGGAGTGGGGAGTCAGGCATTCAGAGTGGACCCATAAAAGACAGGACCTGAGCAGAACTGCACCGGCACACGGGGGTGGCCAGGGGGTGCAGGCCGCTGATCAGTTCCACCCAATAACTCAGAGGACTGTCCCTGGACCTGACAAAAAAAAAAAACGCCAGGCTCTAAAGAAGGTCTCTTTGTCACGTCTGAAAAGCCTGGACAGGAGTCCTTTGTCAGTACAGTACCTGCTGATATGTGGACTGGATTACAGAAGGACACTTAAACACTCCCATTGAGGTCTCAGAGATATTCTATTATGCAGGAGTCATCGATCTCAATTCAGCAAGAGATTTTACATATACAGTATATGCATGAATAAGGATGCATGATCATGTGACAAACTCCCCACTCGCAGTCATGTGATCATCTCACTATCTTATGGCTACCCCCCCCCCTTCACACTTTGGCCCTCTCTGCATGATTAATGAGCCATGCCAGAGGCAAATACCCCCTCTTGGGCAAACAGAGCAGTGGAGATCTTTTCCAGGACACGGCGAGGTGGCGCCGCGGCAATGGAGTGGTGCCGGATAAACAGAGAAATGAAAAAGAGCCCCATTCCAGCGCTTTGTAACCTGAGCCTGAATGCGAAGTGGCCACACATCACCGCGGCCCCATGGACAGGCATGGGCTGCCACCCTCTCAGCACTGCAGATGCGGCTTTATTCTGCAAACTCATGCATTATACATTCCAAGACGTTCCTTTTCTTCAGCACGCCTACCAAAGCAGCCTTTCATGTTCTCCTGTTGGACAAAGGTAACAGGCAGTACAGTGACACTTCCTTAAAGGGATTAGGTTCTGCAAAGCACTAATGTTCCACCTCATAAAGGAATTCTTTAGCTCCATCCCCTCTCCCTCTCTCGCTCACTTTCCCTCTCTCTCACTCACTCCTAGTTTTTCGCTCTCCCGGTTCCCAAATACGAGTTGCATGGCTCCCTCCCTCCATCTTCCTGGCACTTCTCCTAATTTTGATAAGGGTTCAGGGATACCCATTGGGAGCAGCCAATGTAAAGCCGTTGGCGTCATGCATCCCAAAAATATATATTTATATTAATGGACAGTGGGGCGGGGGGGCACTTGTTTGGCTGAACAGACCTCTGCGACTGCAGAGCGAAAGCTACAGGTGACAACGTCAAACTTCTTGGCCAGACAGCACCGAAGTTAAACGTTGGCTAATAATATCCCTCATCTCTTTTAAAACTATAGGTGAGATGCCATCAGGACCCTGTGATTTATTTATTTTGAGCTTAGCTAGACTTTGTACCACATCAGCCTCAGTTATACATATATTGGTTATAGACGACGCTGTATTCGTACTAAATGGTGGCAAGTTACTTGTGTCCTCTACTGTGAACACCCGTGTAAAATTATCATTAAACTCGTTTACTACCTTAAAAAGGACATTGCTGCCTTGGAAAGGGTGCAACATAGGGCTACAAGAATGATTCCTGGTCTTAGAGGAAT
>JAODKC010000001.1:34591090-34603350 GCA_026777985.1 Mormyrops attenuatus
TAGTACTCAAGTGGTTGGTTGAAACAAAATCCTGGTCTGGATCTTTACTTTCTGGACCTGAAATTGCCACCTCTGATCCTGTGTATATAACGTGGTATGTCTTGTTGGCTAGCTAGGGCCGCGATATACTTCACGCGAGGCGACCCATACGCAACACAAGCAGTGTACTGATTGCAGTTGCACGCGTAGTTTACGTCTATCTGGAGGATTAAAGGTCATGTCCACCAGGGGGCAGTGCGAGAAAACCATCTTGGTTGGTTCCTTCGTTTCCAGTCGCACTTGTTTTGTATGAGGTTGTGACATGAAATGATGGTTGCTAATTTTACAGCATTCTCTGTATTCGAACCACTGCTCCACATCGTACTTTGTACTGCCACATATCACTTTAATACTCCATCTTGAATGTTGCATTGTACGTTGTTAGATATATCGTAGTAGTTATTTTGTAATTAAGCTGCGGGATACTGGAAATATCAGTATTGCAGAATTTATAAAGAAAAAAATAGTTCCAAATAAATCAATTTCCCAGAAACATGTTTATTCATGAGTGATTTAAATAGCAAGGACGGAAATGTTTAGGAATGGCTTGAAGTGCGCATGCAGAGCTCATGCAAAAGTAGCGGGGGTAAAATTTAAACTAATGTTAAACATACACTAGATAATCTTGAAAAGGAGCAGTCATTACAATTGCACCGCTTGCTAAGTTTTGTTTCCTATAACTATAGATGCTCTACAGAAACATAAACCTCATGCTCACAACGAATTTTCTAACCAAAATTTATATATACTGGAACTGTATAGAAAAATAATGTTGCTTATGAAAGCAAGTCAGAATTTCAGGTTAGAGTTTCATTGTACTTCGTACACGATACTGCTTTCTTAAATTAATTAAAATTTTGAAGACGCTGGACACAATAGTGCTCGCAAAATTTTCTCTTTTGCCTCTGAAAATATACAGTTCAGCCATTCATTCTTTAAAAAAAAGTTACTTTAATACTAACAACTGTATATAAGCAAATAGTTCCGTGACAAAAGGTAACTGTACTGCCACCCCAATCTTTGGTGGTACCGCATCTCGCGTACCCGTCACGTTAACTCCTGGCGTAGGTGCACCTACGACGCGTGGCGGCCATGATGAGTACGCGTATGCGTTGTGAACGTCAAGTATAAATCAGCCCTAAGTATAAAACTCCCAAAGAATACTCCGAGTCTTTTGTCATCCACCCCCACTCACCACAACCCTCAACTTCCTTTCCGGAATGGAATAATCACTTTCTCGTTCATCATACTGTTATGAAGTAAGATTTCAGTTCAGCTTCATGTTATAATTTTACCATATCCATTTTAAGTACTGACAAAGATTCTAACTGTTCTCTCCGCAGGTATTACATGCCATCGAGGTCGACTCCTAGTGACAATAAATATGACCGATCCTCCATCTTCACAAACTTTTGATGAACCAGCAAAGTATGGTGACACACCTGGTAAGGGCAGCAGAACAGCTGGGTGCAGCCATGTGCTGCAAGCAAAACAGTGGGAATTGGCTTTAACTGAGAGTTAAAATAAGAAGCATCTACAGCACCTACTGGCTTAGAACTCCGTACCTTAAAAAACAATGAGATCCATCTGTATGCAGATTGATCAATGTGTCAGATCATTCAGCCTACAGATGGGAGACAGCTCAGTCAGGCAGACCATGGAGTAAAGCCTCCACATACACATAAAGAGGAACGGATAGCTATGCAAGACCTGCATGTATATTCATGGGTCTCCAGCAGGCATGTCTGGGCAGAAGCGAGAAGACATGCGTGACCACTGAGGGGAAGGGGGGGGTTATCCCCCTTTGGTTTTGTAAACACAGGAGTTATCTTATCATGGAAGGCTGCGCACAAGGTTGCCCAAATCTAGTCTACTGTCCGACGACTTCCAACTGTAGCTGAGAGAGACTCCCGTTCTACTACTGACACCAGCATTGACAAATGACTGCTTTTTAAATTAATACTGTTTCCTGCTGCATTTCACAGACGACATCCAACTGCCTGCAGAGGCCCAATTAAATTAATAGAAAGCAAATATAGAATCAGTTGGCACAAAGACACATAAATCAAGACCATAATAAATGTTACAAATCTCTGCTGCTTAACTACAAGACACATTTTACCAGAGTTTAGGCACATAAACTTAAAAAAATATATATATTGACCATACAAGTGAAATTACTCCAAACAGTGGGCAAAGCTGACACTGTTCATTCTGCTATTTAAACATTCAAAATAAACACAGGCCACTTTATAAACTAGAGTCTCTTTAACTTGCCTTTTTGTACATATGCCGGAGTGTATATATACATGCACATACTACACTCTCTTTTACTACAGAGAGATTCTTTATGTGAATCTGAGTCATGCTATTAATAAGTATACACCATTACACGTGGTACTTGCAACCACTAAAAGCAGTGTACTATACACCTTATTAATTTACAATTTTATTTTACCATCTACTACTTTTACTATTTTACTAAAGTGTTATTTTAGTGTGCAAGCTTTGAGAGGGTTCGGAGTCCAAGAAATTTCATTACAGGTTCCATTGTTATCTGTATATGACAAACTTGAAACTTGAGGTTACCAGTTACATGATGAACGGCAAAAACAGTTCAGAGATGCGAAGTTTATATACATCACAAGTATTTTGGATGGGTCTACACCAAGATCTCCCAAACACTACCACACACACCTGGCTGTTTTTCCCTTCTTAAGATGGAGTTTAAGGCTTTGGGCCATGCTCCACCATAAAGCAGAAATGCTACCATACATTCTCTTGCAATTTATACATTCAGGGGTGCCTAGACTAACATTTAGCATAGTTTAGCCAACAAGGTGCAATTTAGGTAAATGATATGTTCTGTACATTGTAGTAGTAGCTCAAAGTGAAGTACACAAGACAATTATCCAGATTTTTTGCTATTTAGTTTAATAAGTCACTAGGTAGTAACCAGTGAGTAAACATATTACCAAACAGCACTCACTAGTAATGTTTGTGTATAGTTATCACAGGAATTCCTCTGAATATACTTAATCCTGCCAAAGTCGTCTAAACTGCTTGTAGATTTTGAGATTTCTGTTTATCGTTGCACTTATTTGTCAGTGTTGCAAAGCTTTTACCTCCAGGGTTTGAAAGCGGTTATGCCAGAAACAATAAGCGTTCCTGAATGCTGCAAACTAAAATGGACGTTACAAAAAAGCTAGACAGACTCATTGAATCCACCATAATTGCTGGCGACTCATTTGTCAAAGTGGAGACAGTGCATCTTATCTCGCGGAAATGACAGCAGCAAAGCGAGACGCCTACTCCCGTGGCCCGGCGGCAAGAATACTCCAGTAACACATTCAGGGTCTAGATCGCAGTCTTAAGCTGCAGCTGAGGATCTGGTCATGGCGGCTTCTAGGGCTGAACGATTTATGGATTACAAATCAAAATCGCAATTTCAAACATCGCGATTAGCAAATCACAAAGCCTGCGATTTACGATATGCATTATACAGCACGTTTGAGCCAGGGTTTAAAACTGTCGTGAGAATAGTTTTACAAATCCATCCTCCTTGTACGACCACCAATCAGAAGTGCTGTGCTCCTCACATGCCAGTCATGCTCACCAATCAGAAGTGACCCAAGGCGACTGCAGACACGCCCACAAAAAACAAACACGTGAAACCCAAGGGAAACATTACATCTGCAGTGCGAAAAAAATTATTCTGCTGCTGAGCTATAAGTGAATTACCTACCTATTTCATTGTCAGAGATTGTTTACAGAAAGGGCCTATTATTCATGGATTGATTATGATGACAGAATTCCATAAAGCATGAGTGTCACGCCGGATGCGTGAGTTGGCAACCCTGGATTTGCGTACTTGTAAGTTAGTTTTGAAAACGAAAAAAGGTCTGCACACTTTTGTTTTCAAAATCAGATTCGCAAGCCGCGTTACTACTACGAATCACAAGTGCACAAACAGGGAAGATAATCCTGTATTTTGATTTCGTCCTGTCCTGAAGGTCTGTGAATGGAGCAGCATTTTGATAGTCAGGCAAATCCAGCCAATAATACCCAAAAGAAAATTTAAAAATTGCGTTTAGATACTTTCCCTAAATCGTTCAGCCCTAGCGGCTAATATAAAAAGCACTCTGTTCTCCTGGGGCAGATGGGAGCCTAGCGGTCGTCCCAGCATGTGGTCCAGCTACATCCTCCTGCCCTGCCAGGCCTTTGCAGAGGATGAAAGGGAAGCTTTGCATTGGCCAATGTCATTCAACACCTGTCATGAAGGTTGCTCTCTCTTTGTGGGAAACCTGGCCTCATTCATCCCAACGGCAGGAAAGCAGCAGGCGTCGCCGATGCTACTGCCGTGTTTCGAATCCAGTCAGAGATCTACCAGCTTGCACTGGTCCTTACACATGTGATTGACCGGACTAGCTACAGAGCCGGCTGGCAGATAGAACCATACATTTCCTGGGTTGATACTGGCTCACCCGTAAGCCGGATGAAGCCAAGGCGAAGCTCATCCCAGAAGCAGCCAGCAAGGCATGAGAAATAGGCAATGTACTATTGGCAAAAATTCAGTACACATCCCACACCGATCTAGATGTGTCACTTGCTGTTGAACCTTTGGCCTACACAAGATTGCGGTAGAATCGATATCTTCCCAGAATAAAAGTGGCTTAACTAGAAAGGAGTCTTGTGTGTATGACTGTCGGACGTTCAGAAACATCAGGCAAATCTCATTGGGTTGGATTCCCTAAATGGGACATGGGAAGAAAGCTATCCACCACAAACATGTTGTTTCTCTCACCAGTGGCCTACTCATCATCACCCAGGAGGGGGTGCTCTGGCCCAGTCTAGGAAATAAGTGGAAGAATAGCCAGATTGTCCATGTCGAGCACTTAAGAGCTCACGGCTAACTATGTGAATCTGAGTCATGCTATTAGTAAGCATCCACCATTACAGGTAAGGTGTGTGAACAAAGGTATGACCCACTGAGAAGGTCTTTAAGCAGCTGCATACTAGTCCTTCATTTATCATAAAAAAGTAAGATTGACTGGATTCATACCCAAAAACAGCATACATTTACTGCATACTGCATACACATCATCTAGTTTTATTCTCCCTATGATACCTACTGAGCACAAATAAACTGGGGAATTTAAAAGGCTTTTTTTCTCCTAATCATCAGTGGCTCTCATGGGTTTATGGCTGCATTAATAGCATGCTTAATAGGGCGATCTGTGTACATTTCACATTCCTATACAAAAGCGATTAACTGCAGGGTTGTGCTGAAGGTATCAGGTAGAACCCGGAGGAATGCATGATGTATGACGGCGTGCCCTTGCAGCAAAATGCACTTAATTTATTATACCCCAACCCCCCACCCCACACACACACACCTATACCAAAGCAATTAGGATTAAGTTTAGTGAATATAGATGGTGAACATTAAATTTACTGCTACACATAACGGTATATTCACCATAAAGAAAGAGGGATACCTACCCCATACTAAAAAGTAAGAATCATTATAAATTAATATGCAGACAAATAATTCTGCACACAATTCATTTCGTCAAAGTATTATGTCCGTGACATTAACGTTACCGTTATAATAATTCTGACTATTCACCTTTGCTGAGCAGCTCATAGGGATCGCAGAAGCAGCCCGTACGGTTTAATTATTCGCCTTAACGCCTTTGTGAAGGAAAAAGGGCTGTGGACGAAGCGCTTTCTACGAATTTTGTATGGCTTCCTCCCGGATAATTCCATAAATGCCCGATACTCACCAGCGCCTGGAGGCAGCGGGAGCGCGACGCAGAGCCCCAGCGCCACCAGCAGCCACGCTCGCCCAGTATCTCCCATTACGGCGTCTCCCTCCCCGGCTCCTCCGCTCTCAAACTTTTCGTTTTTTCGCTCTTTTCCCCCCAGCCGTTGGTCTCCCTCATCGGCTGAGTGTGTCCGTATAAACGACGGGGGAAGAAAGATGATTCATACCGCTTCGCTTAGGAAAAGCCAGTTTCATTTATCTTGCTGAGGTTGCCATTTAGACCGGCGTCCGTTTTCAATTTAAACTGCTCTTTGCGGCTCTTCAGCTTGAAATATCGACGTTTTGATATTTTTCCCTTCAGTAGCAACACCGTAACAACGAAAAATCAATTGTCAAAGCGTTATGAAATTTATTCATGTAAAGGTTGCTGATACTCTCCGTCCGCCCAGACCAATAACTTACAATTCGCTGTATTCCGATACAATGTAACGTTTTTTCTTTCTTGTGGTTTTCGAGTAAACCAGCGTAGCTTTTATTTTAGTATATAAATAGCAAATACACAAGCTGGCTGGTTGAATGTTGGAATTTGGCGTTGAGAAACAAGAGTCTTTCCGCGGAAAAGCTTGACGGAATGAATACGTACGAAAGCATAGATTTGACACCAATCCAAAGGGCCTTTAATTATGTTTTGGGGGGAAAAACTCCAGCGATCTCTGAACAACCAATGAAAGCTCATTAATCCGTCATGGAAATGCCTTGATCCTTAAGGTGGATATTCGTTTATTCGTTTGACATCCCAGCTTCTTTAAGAAATTATTTCTTGAGCAAGGTAAGGACTGCGATCATCAGCAGAAGCATTCCCCTCCTTTCCTTTTCCACTCCCATATTATCACCAAAAACTACTGTAGACTTTTCTTTCACTGTTTCCTATCGCATTAATGTTCTTGAAAGATTACGGAGTCCCATTGCCCTATGATGCAAAAGAGACATTAACGCCGGTTTAAAAAAGAAAAAAATCGCAAAGCAAGAGGACGCGGCATTAACAAAAGTGCCAGCTTGGCTGCAAGACGGACAGGAATCACAGGCTATGTATAGAAATGTTAGCCAGTGCTGCTAACTTGCGCCTCAAAAACTAGGTAAATCATCTGGCCTAATGGTTACTCTTTCAGGCTTCATCGCAGCCAGAATGTCTCAAATGATCCGGTTACGTTTGTCAGGAGGTTCAAAAAAAAGACGGGAGAACGTGGAAATCATGGTTATCCTGCGCCGTTACTCTTCAGAAATGCTGGCGATAGTCGTAGCACAGCTCCTCGGAGAGATCGCCCCCGAGCTTTTGGCCAGGAGCTCGTCTGTAGGTTTCGGTTGTGAAAATTGACGGGAGGGGGAGCCTAGTGTCAATTCACTCCTCTTTTTTAACGCCGATGACTACTACGCAGCGCCCTCTAGCCGAAGACCCGTGCCAGTGCGTTCTCACGGGTATGTTTCTCCCCGACACTGAACGATTTTTAAGTTTACTGAGCACGTTTGGATTTTTATAACAGTCTAACAATTAAAAGTGTTTCCATTCACGATTTCGCACATCAACACTGTATCGGTTCTGTATCTCATTATACCTATTTCTGGGAAATCCCGACTTCAGGGGAAAATAAGTTTTTAATCCTTTTATTCCAGTCTAAATATATAGATAGATATCTGCTTCGATTTGAACTCATAAGCCGTTATAGTTTTAGTTTTGGTAACTTTTCTTTGCGAACTTTAGTTTCTTTTTTATGCACGCGGGTTAACTTTCAACTTTTTATTCCTCTTGCGTGAGTGCAAGCCTAGGGGATTTTTCCAGAAAACATTTCTGTGAAATTAGAAGTATGGCTTTAAAAAACAATATAGTTCGAAGAATTTCGCAACTAAAAAGAAATGTGAGACACTTTCGATGGTCTACGGTATTCCCTCTATCCTACATAACTGGTGTGTGAGTGTTATGCACCATAGACTGCTTATGTAGGTCAAATGCAATAAGGGGAAAAGTGATCCATGTTTGAACACTTGACTCTGAATTGATTTTAGACGAATGCTTGATTTCATTGAAGTGTTTTCCTTACCTGCAAAATTCGTTTAGCAGTATTTGCATAAATCATCCACGAACTATTAATTTTTGCAATCAACGTTACAGTCCAGCGGAGGCGTCACGATCGAGCTGGGTTCATTCAGGGCTGAAGCCCCGAACGAATCCGAACGAGCCCCGAATGATTTGTTTAGCTCAGATGTTTTTAGATACCACGCTCTCCGTTTGAGCACAGATGCCCAGCCCCGGATGTTTTAAGATCCCAGCAACGGTCCTGCGAGCTACTGCAAAGCGGGGCTATGTCTGTCATAGAACCATTTTTAAATACCATTACAGTGATTCGAACTAAGACGTACGAGTATCTTGTCCAAAATGGCCATAGAGGATTAACTTAATTCACTGCCTGGACCAAAGCCGCAAGTAATAATTGACTTTAAAAAACAAATGCACGAGACTTTACAGAATATAAGCAGTTGTTTTCTGAACCTGTAACATGGCCTGTCTTATAAATCTTCATATAGTTATTTGAACATCATAATATCAGCAAACTTTACTGTGTATCCATCCTTTCTGTTGATATAATGGTGAAAAAAGTAGTCAATGCAAATTCTGATTTATTTTGCTTGTCAAAAACTTGCAGATTTATAAAAAAAAGTCATAAATATAAGTACATGTATTAAATTAGTTTTGTATTAGTCTGTAAAATGTTTTACATTTTTGTTTTTAATTATATTACAAAGGACTCAGTATCCATGTTTTCAGAGCATAAATATACACATTTACAGAGTACAATACACATTTACAGTTAATGCAGCTAATGTCTTATAGTAACTGTCATTTATAATTGTTAACTTTAATTCAGTAATTCACTGAGCAGTTAGGAGAAGCTAAGAGATAATCGCAGCTCCTCCTCCCTCAGACTCCTGTCCAATCGCTGCGTTTCAGCCTCCAGCACAGATGGGAGGGGCCTCTGGGAGACCACGGCCAAAGAGTCACTTAGGTCCTGTCTGAGACACACCAGCCAATCGTTGTTCCGAGAGGCATGTTCGATAAACTCTGCCCTTTCTCTGTGATCCACTGCTAAGGTCAACCTGAGGAAGTGTACCTGGAGTTCAGAAAAAAGATGAAGTTAAAAATTATTTAGTTATCAAATCCAGAACTTCAAGACTCATCTGTTGCATGAAATCCCCTAATAGCCTGATGCCTCTTTACATCCCTGAATGTTCTTACGTTGCACTTCTGGTCCCTGAATGGTCTTTTTAGGTTCTTGCTTTGTCAGTAGTTATTGTGTAGCTCCTGCTCCAATACTACTTTTATCTGGGCATTCAGAGGAAGCTCATTATCTGCTCCCTAGTTGCACTTATGCCTAGTCGACTCCTTGACAGCATGTATGTTTGCACATTGCTTTGGGCAAATGCGTCTGCTACATAAAGATAAATGTAAATGTACAGTTCGTACACATAAAAGCAGTAGCTTACCTGTTCCTCCAGCTCTTTCACACGAGCTCTCAGGTTCTCCGTCTTCTCTTCTTCTTCTTGTAAGAGACCAGCCTTCCTCTATAGGATACAGAGAAATAAAAACTCACAGCTCTTAGTCTTTGTACAAACTCAGTATACAGATGAATTTGAAGTGGCTTTCCAGTTAACCTGCGTAGTGGAGTTCTCCGCTGCAACGCTGCCTGACTGCGACAACTGACATCGCAATTTCAGTCTCTCCTCTTCCACCTAAAATAAATGGTGAAAAGATGCAAATGGTGCAAACTACTCATCAGTTACCATACAGGGGTCAAATCAAGGAAGGAAAGGTTTGCACCTGTGTCAGAGTCTCCCTCAGCTGCCCCCTCTGGGCTCTCAGTCTCTCAACGCGCTGCTCTAGTTGCACATTTCTTGTCTGAAGCTGCTTCTGCTCAAACTCCAGCTGTGCCACGGCTTGCTGCATGGCTAACAAGCGTTCCTGCAACTCAGCGCCACCTGCTGTATCATCGCTGCTATGTCTCTCTAGCCATTGTCCCTGTCCACAACATGGTAACACAGTGAGTGGATTTCATCCACACATCCATGACAAAAAAGGCATCTACAGATTACAGAAAGCAAGAACAATCCCTGCATTCATTAAATATGAGTGTAGTTACACAAACAGCGCAAATGAATTATAAAACATTAATGCACCTCCTAGAAATGACACTTAAGGTGCAAACACCAGAACCACGCCATGTTTTAGTGTACAGGCTTGACTGACCTCGGTGTGTGTTGCTCCTGAGATGATTTCCTGCCTGCCTCTCAGCTTCCTCTCCAGCTGCCTGGCTTTGTCACGATACTGCACCAGTGCTGCCTCGGTCTTTTCCAGTGCTGCTCGTATCCGCTGCCTGTCCTCCGTAAGTTCTTCTACCCTCGCTTTCAGGGCATACACCTCAGATCCCCTTTCTTTTAAAAGCCTGATATCTTCCTCTCTTTCATGGAGGAATGTGGACACTCGTTCCTGTAACTTTTTCAGGTGACTTTCCCTAGGACTACTACCCTCGTCTGCTGAGCCCATCTGTGACCCCCCCTGTCCCCCTCCCACTCCAGAAAGCAGCCGTTCCATCTCTGCCTCTAACACCTCAGCCCTCTTTTTCCACATTTCAGCTATACCCTCCCTCTTTCCCAGCTTCTCTATCAGTCGTTCCTTCTCTCTCCCCATCTGCCGCAGAGCTTCTTCTAGAACCTTGTGTTTTTCTTCCTTCTGAATCGTTTCATTTCTGCTCTTCTCTTCTCTCTGTTTCTTTATCTTATGTTGCCCCTTCTCCAGCTCCCTCTGCTTGCTTCTCTCCCTTTCCCTCTCCTTCTGTTTCATTTTTTCCCTGAGCTCATTTATATACTTGCTCCTCTCCTCCAGTAACCCTACAAGCCTCCGCACTTCTTTTTCTCTGTCTCTCAGTATAGTTGTCACTAACTCAGCCTGCTTCTCCCTTTCCTCTGCAACTCTTTTAAGTCTTTCCCGTCTTTTCTCCTCTTCCTGAACTTGCTCTTTCATGCCCTCCATCTGTTGCTCCTTCTCACTCAGCTTTGCCATTAATAGTTTAATGTGCCTCTCTTTCTCCCCTTCAAAACCCCCCTCATCTCTCTCTTTCTCCCTTTCTCTGTCAGCTTTCAGATGCAGTTTCTCTTCCCAGTTCGTCGTCAGAGCAGTAATCTGTTGCTTCCACACTTCAGCCTCTTCAGCTCGTTCCTTTCCCACCTCCACCAGCTCCTTCTCCAGTTTTTTCACCCTCTCACTAAGTGCTAAGACCTCTTCGCTTTTCTCAGCTGCTAAAGTGCTGAACTTGTTCCTCTCTCCCTCTAAAACATCAAGCTTTGCTCTTGTCCTGGTCACCTCTGCTTCCTTCTCTCCCAATGTAGCTCTCAGCTCGTCCTCAACCTTCATTCGCTGTGTTTCCGTCTTCTCCCTCTCTTGGACCCCATTCTTCCCTAACTGTAACCCCCTTTCAAGTTTTAGCTCAAGCTCTTGCTTCTCTTGTTCGAGCAACCCAATCCTGTTATATAACTCTTCCAATTCTTCGCGTAGCACTCGGACCCTTTCATCTCTGCTTTTCACCAGTTCCTCTTTCTTTTCCTGGAGAAGGGTTCTCAGTCTCTCTCCTTCATGGTTACTTTGCTCTAGCAGTTCTTTCAGCATAGCCATCTCTTGCACCCCAACTTTCAACCCTTCCCGCATCTTCTGGTTCTCTGCCTCTCGCTCTTTGACCTCCATTCCAGACTGCTGTTGTGTCCTTTTTAGTGTGCCTAATTCCTGTTTCAGTGTGGCCAGCTGAGTTGCCAATGCGTTGCCTTTTTTCTGAGACTCCCTCAACTCTTTCTCAGCCCGTGTCAGAGAAGACTCTGCCATCTCCTTTCCTCTCCTCACTCTCTCCACTTCATCCGTCAGGGCCTCTGCCTCTCGCTCCTTCCTCCATAGCTCAGCAGCAAGATGATCTCTCTCGTCTTCCAGCTCCTTTACTTGATGTCCCAACTTCTCCACCTGGCTCCCTCTCTCCTCTAACAAAACATGCTGTCCCTTCTGCAGTTCTTCCACCTCCTCCTTTCGTCTTTCCAGTTCAGCTTTCCGTTCTTCCAGCTGCAATGCTAGATGTTTCTGCTCTCTCCCCTTCTGATTCAGAGCCTTTTCTAGTCCTTCCCGCACTTCCTCAACCTCCCCCTCTCTCTCTTTCACCAGCTTTCTCCATCTTTCCACCTCCTCTTGGAGCCTCTCCCGCTTTTCTTCAGCCACCTGTCTCTCTGTCACTCTCTGTTCCTCTGCTACATTTAGGGCCTGGATCTTGTTAAGAAGCTCTTCCTCCTTCTTTTCCCACAAACTCCTCTCTCTTTTCAGGATGGATTCTGTCTCCTTCAGTTGGCTGGTGAGTTTCTGTTCTAACAA
>JAODKC010000001.1:34610655-34649158 GCA_026777985.1 Mormyrops attenuatus
CCACAGGGGTACACTCACCAGAATGTACAGACAGACAGACAGACAGCACCCACAGGGGTACACTCACCAGAATGTACCCACACATAAAGCCCAACTTCACTGATCTGTGCCAATGATAATGAACTGTCATGAACTGAGACCCATTAAGATACCAAAGCAAAGAAAAACCACTAAAGGGAATCTGTAACATTACACATGTTTAACTGAGTCTGGCAAAAGCAGAAATTGTAAATACCGCTCCTGGCTCTCCTTCTCCAGCCTTCTCCTCTTCTCTTCATCCCTCTCTTTCTGCTGCCTCAGGCGCTCGTTCTCCTTCCTGATCTCCTCACTGTGCCGGCTCACCTCCTGCAGCTGACTCCGCAGGGAGCTCACCATCTCCCTCTCACTGCCAGCAGAACAACACCAATGCCAGAACAGCATGTCTGTCTCTGTATTATCTGTGCATGCAGTACTGTACCATGCTGACAGCAATGAATTCCCCCTAGCAGGGTGACCGCAGCAGGGAAGCAGGGCTACCTGTGCAGTATTTCCTGGGTGTCTCTCAGCTCCTGTCTGCCCTGCTGCACATGTGACTGAAGCTCCTCTCCTTCTCTTTCCAGGGCTGTAATGCGCTGTTTAAGCGCTTGCTGCTCTTCCCCCAGTCTTTGCAAACTGGTCTCAGCCTCCTGAAAGGATGGTGGCAACTTGTATTTACACACAGTTAAGACGTTTGGATTCTAATACATTGACATTGTGAAGGACAGACCAATACTGTATATGATTTTATAACAAAGGTCATTATTTTTTATATTTTATAACACATATTCAAAAGACATTTTTATGAAATCCTATCTCATTTATCCATGGTGATCAGTCACCTCTACTTCCTGTTGTCTCCACCGGAGGGCAGTCTCTGCCTGGGCGATGATACTGAGGACAGGGTGAAGCCCCTCACTATGCAGGTCAGCCAAAGAGAGAGATGTACTCTGTTCATCCACACACTGGGAGTTCAGTGCTTTGGACTAGGGTAAAAAAAAAAAAACCAGCAAATGAGACCTCACTGACGGTGCAGTGGTATCTTGGTAATGTCATGGGAGAGATGGGCAGCTACCGCAGAGGAAACCTGGGTGTCAGAGAAGATAGCGACAGCTCAGCAGCCACAACATCTTTTTAAAAGGAGACATTGTGAATAAACAAGGTAAAAAAGACATAGGTGGTACTGCAAAACAAAATGTAACAGTCTGGTGCTCTGTACTCTTAACTCTGCTGAAAACTTGTGTAACTAAAATTGCAACTTATTTCATCACTCAAAGTTCTGCCAATCAGTAGAAAATGCAGAATGCAAGCGATTACAGTCACAGACATCAGCATTTAGATCTTCCACTTTCAAAAACAGTTTACATTTTGTACGATCAATGTATTAAACTGAGATTTCAGTTTGCAGTCCATGCAATTTGTCATCTTGTACATGGTCTGAATCTGTTTCAGGGGAATCCTAAGAGAAGTTTAAGCAAAAATAGAGCCTTTAAAGTAAAAAAATTAAAAATTAAAAAATCACGTGAATCATATCACGATGATTATCAATATGAAAACAATTATCACAAAAAAACTACATAAGCACTAGGGGTGAAACAATACATCGATTTGTATCGATGTATCGATTCAACGGCAAACGATCCGATGCATCGATGTGACCACATAAATGTTGATGCATGCGTTTTTATTTTCTCGCCTGTTCCAGTATTGTTTTCATGATCCACTCCGACGTATACATGGTCTACACCAGGGGTGCCCAATACGTCGATCGCGATCTACTGGTCGATTGCAAAGGCAGTGTGGGTAGATCATATGGCACAAAAAAATAGTGGATGGATGACACGTTCAACCGCGCCAGCTGCTGCAAAACTCCTACCGAGTCGCCTAGTTAGCCTCCAACTTATTTCTACTAAACTCAAGAAAGGGTATAAAAATGAATGGGGGAGCTGGACTTTAAGAAGCCAAAAACCTACCACTTCCATATGGAATGGGAGGAGGACTGTTTTTTTTCCACCATGTCATATTCAAAGCGCATTTGCCTCATCTGTTAGTCTACCGTTGCTATTCCGAAGAAGGGAAATGTGGAGTGGCATTTTCGGACAGTTCATAGAAAAACTACGACATTAACTTCCCTCCGAAAAGCAAGCTGAGAAATAGAAAGGTACTAAGGAACTAAAATCCCAGTTCAATTCAAAAATACTTTATTTATCCCAAAGCGAAATTAATAATAATAATAATAAATAATATTAAAGAATACTCAATATTTTTATACATAAATATATGTTTTGCACTTTTATAGTAGGTAGATCATTTTGACTTGGTCATTTATAAGTAGCTTGCAAGCTAGCGTACCTTCAGAGCGTGGGTTTAGTACGGCCGGTGACATAGGACGCTATGCTCAGAGCACACAATCTCCTGAACACGTTGACCATTTAATTTTTCTAAAAAAAAAAACTCTCAAAGCAGATTACTGACATAATTGTTTCACCGCAGAAGTCAGTCATGTTGATCTTCCTCATTGTACATGTTTGTCCATGCAATGTTTTTTTATTTGACTTTATTGCACTTCATTTTACTTGTTATTGTTGTATCCCAGCGTAGGGTGAGCGAGCAGGGAACGAGGAATCAGGGTCAGGCAGATGGAAATCCAACAAACGGGGGGTTTATTGCAAGCACAGCACACAACACCGGGAAAACTTCAATGACAGATCTGGGCGACAGACTCTGACGTGGACTTAAATACACAGGGCTAGACAAAACAATAAGAACCAGCTGGGAACAATCGGAATTGCATGCGAGGTTAATGAGGGGCGTAGCACACGAGAGGGTCATACAAGCAGGTCATGACAGTTATGGACATACTTTTTGTTACAATTTTGTATTTGCCTGGAGAAGACTTGATTCAAAACAAAAATTAGTTACCATGTTAATCTACATCCATCCTCAGTTTTTATTTTTACCTTATTGCACTTTATTTTGCTTGCTTTATGGGACATACTTGACTACATTAGATTTTATTTACAGTTCCCAATAAAATATGATAAAATGCTAATTATATTTGTCTTTTTTAATTAATTGAAATGTAAAGGATTGTGTGAAATTTCATCATTTTGACTACTATCCCAGTATTGAACTGAATCGAATCGAATCGTATCGTACCGTATCGTACCGTATCGTGGGAATTTCTCAGGTATCAAAAAAAATCTAACCGTTGGCTTAAGGAATCGATATTGTATCATATCGTGAGGAAAGCTGTGATTTACACCCCTAATAAGCACCGACTGTATTGGCCGACTATTGGTATCAGTTGAATAAGCAACATCGGCCATCAGCCAATGAGCCGATATTTACCATAGGTAATTCCCTTTAAAATGCTGAGCCATACCGCTTTGTAAACTGCTGAATAAGGCTGGTCTATCAGTAAGGCAAGAATTTGATAGCAAATAAAAATTCACTGCAGACAGCATAAAATCAAATGATATTACTCAGATAATGGCGGAGTTTCCAGCCCTTCCTGTTATGTTATAAATATATAAGATGTGTAGAGTTAAAAAATATAGTGCTTTGGGACTGTTGTAGGTGCTTTCTTACCAAAATAATTATTTTAAAATTTATTTAAGTGGAGGGTCCCTTTCAGTGTACTTAAGCAGAACCTCCCAAACAATCAGTATCAGTGTCAGTTTTCGAAATAATCGGCTGTTGGTATCAGCCAGAAATTTCCTTATTGGTGCATCACTAGAAAACATACTTCACTATACAGCCCAGCCCTGCCGCATGGTGAAGGATATCTTCTCACTGCCTGTAAACACATCACAATGTAGGTGTGTCACTGTCTACCTATATGCTGCAGGTACAGTATCAGACCACCAGCAAGTAGCACAATACTCATTTGAGCAGATTATTTGAATCCAAAGGTAACAGCAGATTACTACTAAGCATTCAGAGATTTGCTCAGTGAGGTTCACACAGCCTTAGGGAGCAGGGCTGTGTCCTCACACCTCCGTGGATGGGGAGGTATGCATTCTGCTCTCTCTGTGTGGAGTTAGCATGTTCTCCAGTTTCCTCCCAAGGCCCAAAAGCAAACGACACAAACCAGCATCTTTAAACAGTACAATGTGTGCGTCTGTGCGTGCACGCAGTGTTGGGGAATTTACTCACAAAAGTAATCTATTACAGAAAGAGGTGGAAAGTATAAATCTAGACCAAGGTTTTGGTTCAACAAACCAGGTGAGTAACTCTGTGACTGTGACTCTATATGCTCAGTTGGATGGTTGAAACAAAACCTTGGTCTGGATTTGTACTTTCTGGACCTGAACTTTCCACTTAATGGTTTACTTTTGTAACTCCCCTAATACTGTGTGTGTGTGTGTGTGTGTGTGTGTGTGTGTGTGTGTGTGTGTGTGTGTGTTTCTGTGTCTCAGGCATGCCGCGCCTTGTGCCCTGTGAGTGTACCAGCACAGAAGTCCTGCTCCTTACCAGGGTCAGCACAGCCTGCTGAATGGATTCCAGGTTTCTCTCCACCTCCCTGTGAGCCTCCTGCTCTTGCTCTCTCTCCTGCTCCCTCTCTTCTTCCAGCTGCCTCTCCCTCTCTCTCTCCTGTTCCCTTTGCCCTTCCTGGGCTTGTAGGGAGATTGACAGCTCAGTGATCCTGAAGCAGGAGGATGAGAAATTAAACAGCAAGTGATGTATCTGATGTAATGAAAATACACTGCTTATTGTCCTCCATGCATCATTTTCATTACGGTGTATCCAGCAGACAGTTGTGGTAAAATGTATGAAGTTCAGTGCACAGTTTGGAGCCTGGCGCCGGCCTCGCGCTGACCGGTCCCGAAGCTCCTGGGTCTCAGCGTCATGACGGGTCCTCAGCTCCAGCAGGTCACGTTGCTTCTCCATCTGGCCGTGCTCCAGGTCCTGCAGGGACAGCGGCCCCACTGTGGATGAGGGCGACGGGGAGGCCGACCGGTCTGTTGCGGAGCTGCCACCAGGCCCGATGGCCCGGGCAGAGCTGAGGGAGCTGCAGCTGGACAGCAGAGAGGAGGAGTGGCGAGAAAAGGCCGCCCGGAGCTCCCAGAGGTCCCTGCGGGAAGACGGAGGATGAAGCTCGGCGTTCAGATGAACTATACCAGTTCATCTCTATCACTGTCTTTAGCTAGATTATGCTAGATTAGCTTTTCCACAGCTGGAAAAGATGACAACGGAACAACGACAACATAGCCCCATCACCCTCCTCCCCATCTAATCCTTACTCCTCCTCCCACACCCACCAATGTGACCAATTTATAGAATTACCAGATGGATCAATTGGAAATGGAAACGTCAATAAACGCATGAAATGTATGTGACATGTATGCCTGCGGTGCGCCATTTCTTCACATTAATCGTGTTAGTCGCGTGACTATGTGTAATTCTGCTTTTACGACCCCCCACCTGTCGGTGGCACTCTTCACAGTCTGACACTGTCGTTTGAGCTTCACCACTCCACCCCATAGAGTCAGCAGGCGGCTGTGCTCCTGTGAGACGTGGCCTGTTAGAATCTGCAAAAAAAAACATGAAGAACACATAGTATATAATGAAATAGATATAATCTCTGCATTAGGACCTTGAAGTTATACTATACACAGTCAGGGGCCACTTCTTTGGGTATAGCTGCTTATGAAAACAAACAGCCTGCTCCAACAAACAGCAAATCATGAGGCTACAACTGAATATATGCAGCACAGAGACAGGGTCATGAGCTTCGGTTACTTTTTGGCTAAGGATCAGAACAGCGGCACAAGATGTATGATGTAAGTAATGGCTGGTCCTAGACATGGTGGTTCCAGGAACTCAGAAACAGACATCCTCAATGGGATTTTCATGCAGTACCTCTGTTTACACTAGCATCACCAACACGCAAGTAATGTGTTGCACTATGACGTCATGATGGCTATGACATCACTAGGCAACAGGAATTTTTCACCTCCTTTATAATCTTGTAGGATTACCGTCATAAATCGTCATTGAGCAAAACATTGTTATGCGGCGCGACTGTATATAATTGACGTGCTGATAAACAAATACTTAGTGCTATTTTCTCTTTTCTCATGTTTTTCATAAAAGCAAAAATCTTCTAATTTCTTTTGTTTAGTGAAAACAGTTGCTAATGTAGGTCTTTTGTAAAAGTAAAGAGACGTAAAGCAAATGTTTGGAAAGCAGGAGATACCTGTATCTAATAAAGTGGCCACTCAGTATAACACATACTGCCCTAAATTGTCTGAATTAAAGGGGCTATTTGCTGTCTGCTCCCAGCACTATGAATATTAAAGTTGCAATGCACTGGGCAGGCCCATTATAAAAACAGTATTATTAGAGGCCTGCTTCTACCTCTCTTTCCTTCTGCCACTCCTTCTCCTTAAGACCTGCCTCCTCCACTGCCCTGGACCAATCCGCTGTCAGCTTTGAAAGGTCTTCCCTCAGAGCTGCATTAGCTTCTTCTGATTTGCTGAGTTGACTCCGCAAAAAAGAGTTTAATTCTGCCAGTCCTATACATCTACAAAGACAAAAGAAAAGTAAGACGATTCGATTGTTGAATGCAATCACTTAACTCATTTAATATTCATCCTTCATATGAACCGAATTTTCCCCATAAGAAATAATGAAAAACCAATGAATTGGTTCCGGGCCCCAAAAAATTACACCTAAATATGGTTTTGTTTTAGCATTTAAACACAAAATGAACAGGATAAAACAAGAAGAGCACGTACTAAACACATACTAAACACATTTATCAAAACAGTAATTTGTAAAGTAAGAAAATAAATGCATTCAAACAATGTGTAAAGTTAAAAAATTATTTTTCAATAATTTCTTTTAATCTCTTTAACTCGACTGTGGTTCACAGTCCTGCGCTTTACCGCTTTTGGTGCTGATTTTTTTGGAGCCATGGCTACCAATAAAAGATTAACCTGGAAAAAAAATTAGCAGTCTTAATTTTTTGCAAACACTGCGCCAACACTGTACGCCGTGCGTAACATTTTTTTTCTTAATGGCTTCCAAAACGATAAAGAATGTACCCCAACACTACCCCGAGCCATGCCCCAACTGCGCCAGCACTAAACTATGCCATGCGGTCCATTGTTTATTTTTATTATTACTCTGTATTCGTTAATTTGTTCATAAATCGCAAACTTTTAGGTTGCAACATTTGTTATCCTTTGTTTCCGCTGAGAGACGTGCCGCGTGACTCATTCCCCTACGCGTACAAGTTATCTTAGGTCGGCGTTCATGGTTCAACTTCTGAGATTCAGATTGAGTTCTAGGGCATTTTTTTTTCAAACTGGTTGGTTCGACTTTTAAGAAATTCGAGTTCTAATGAGTTCGAGTACTGAGGTACCGCTGTATATTAATAATCATCCTCCCGTGCTGTGTTGATTTCCGCTGGGTACTCTGGGTTCCTCCTGGAATCCAAGCACACACAGTTAGGCTAAATATGTCCATATGTGTGTCCTGCTATGAACTGGCACCCAGTTCAGGATGTACGCCAGCCTTCTTCCCTATGTTATCTGAGATCCAGGCTACAGGACCCCTGTGACCATGACTAAGATGAGCGGTTCAAAGTTGGATGAAGAAATCCTTCCTAAACCACTGCTTATTTTCCAATTTCACTCCCAAGTTTTAACGTAAAGTACCTAAGCTCTCACTCACCTGTTCTGTTCCTCTTCCAACCTGATGAGGGCACTCTCCAAGGAGTTACAGTGTTCATCTCCAATCCTCTTCCAGACAGACCATAACAAAAAGAAGGTCCGTTAGCAAATTGTACACATCAAAGAAAGAAAGAACCATGTAATCGGTTTCCTTACCTCCCTTTTGCGTAATTCTCTCTCGCCAGTCAGTAACTGCTGCTCCAGCTGTTGGCAGCGCCCTCGGTATTCCAACACCTAAGTCAATTTCACATTAACCAGCTGGCACACATGCTGCATAAACGCACTTAACCGATACAATGGCACACACGTGCATATTCAATTCCCACCCCCTGCTCCATTTGTGTAGATACTCCACGCTCTTCCTGTGGCTTTTCTTTGGGTACTAGTTTCCTCTCACAATCAAATGATGCACAATCATGAACTGGTGTTTCTATATTGCCTATAATGTGCAATTGTGAGTGTGTGTGAGCACCCTGCGATGGCCTGGCATGCTACACAGGTTGTCCCCTGCCTTGTGCCCTTGGGGTTCCTGGTGTAGGCTTCAGGCTGAAGCCAACCATGTAGGAATAGCTGGGTGGATTTTACTTAAGATCTCATTGGATACCCAAATCCTGACCTTGCTCTGCAGCTTGTGCACAAGCAGCGTCTGCCGGGACTCCCGCTCTCGGCTCTCAATCAGCTTCTTCCTCCACTCGCGCCGCTCGGTGTCCAAGCGTATCGATATGGAGGGGGACGGCTCTACAGACTGAGCCAGCTAAGGAGGAGAGAGAACCAAAGGCGCTAAGTTTACTTAACAGAACAGTAACAGACCAGCCAGCAGGGAAAGTGAAGCACAAAGGGGTGGCTGGCCCCCTCACCCTGTCCGTCAGCGCTTGGCTCCGGAAGCGCAGCTCCTCGTTCACCGCTTGACTTCCCGCCAGCTCATCCTGCAGCCGTGATATTTCCGCCGCAAGCTCAGCCCGTTCATTCTTGCAGCTAAGGACCAACTCAGGCTCCATCGCTTAATCCTCAATGTGAAGTCTGAACATCTCAGTGGAAACACTGTTCCATAGGATGTCCGTCTTCATCAGGTACTCTGTACAACATTACAATGTACATAACAAAAATATAATATTTCATTACGACATCTGAAATATGCCATAAACTCTGCCACATTTATTCTCCGAATACAGCATTAAAATGTCAATCAAACAGAAAGTTAAACACTGAATTTAACTCCCAGTGCACAAAACTCATTCTGGGAAATAACTACTTCACATAAATGCAAATGCATTTAAAATTTCTAAATACAGTTTTCCATTTCCACGTTTTAACTATATTAAAACATATAATATACATTTAAAAATGTCATCATACTTGCTATGTTTATAAATCATATATTGGGAATGTCTTATTTGGTAGGTAACCGACTCCGTTAATATCCTGCCTGTGATGGGTAATTACGCACATAACCTATTTAACCAGAACGCTGCCATTCAGACAGGTCGTCGCCATTCCTTTGTATGGCCGTTAACCTAATCACGGTCGCATTATTCCGTTACTTCAGGACGTAGAACTAATGAGGCACCAGTTAAGTGGACTTTAACAATGTGGTTAACAAAATAATAACTGTAAAATCGCCTAACAAATTAAATGGAGCGGGGATTTTAAACTAAAACCCAAACTACACAACTTTTTAAAACATTTTAACTGCTGCTTAGCAACCACATATCACAACCTTACACTCAACATATTTCTCACCCGTAAGAGCAAGTTTTAAACGGATTAAATGTACGCTAAGATACGTGTGAAAATATGCTGTTTAATAGGCATTCTCAAAGAGAAATAAATGTTTTCAGTGTCGTGTTTAATCTACCTACACATAACTTTACCGCACAAACCGGATTCAAAATATAAAACTCAAACTTTGACCTTAAGCGAGGGAATTACGGAGACATATTAGAAGCGCTATAACTACTGTGACATTATATACAGCGTCACCTGGTGGTCCGGAGGATTCACTGTTACGTGCGCGGTGCGGTAGGTATTTTTAAGTAGACATTGTCATTAATATCCTCAATTAATACAAATTGTTTATGCTTAAAATGTCTACTCGAAGCTCTTTCCCATTTAGAAGGAAGAACATGTGCACACATAATGGATAAATAACAAAATAAGAATCAAGTGAATCCAGTGATAAAGATATTACATGCCCAAAATCAAGTTTTCTGAGGGAAAAAAATCATATAATTTAATTAAAGCCTGGTCTCATTAGCCTTACCACTTTATACTAAATATAATATTAGTAAGAAAATGAAACTCTAATAGCTAGATTAAATTAGTAATTTGTTTCTGCAGTATGCCTTGTAAGTAAGTTATCTGTGGGATTCAAAGCCTGATATTCCTTCAGAATCACATAGCTGACATCCTGTGACATACCAAACATCTGGGGGTTTAACGCAGTGCTGGTCTGGCAGGGCAGGATGTTGAGCCTGCGTCACACAGCTGGGTGTGGGCAGTGGTGGCTTAATGGTTAGGGAAGCGAACTCGTAATTGAAAGACTGCCCCCTGCTGTGTCACATTGTCACGTATGGGTTAAATACAGAGAACACATTTCGTTGTTGTGCTGTGGTATGACAAGTAATCACTAAATTCTTGCTTAGCCAGATCACTTGTTGAATTTAAGGTACCATGGACTTTATCTTCATCCATTTACATTTGGTCCAGACTATCTTAAATCTGACAAGTTATCTGGCTGAGCAAAAAATTCTGCTTCGTGATACAGGCCTGTTGTGTGGCAGAGACGATTATCCTGACTGGTAGACCAAAATGAGGAAGACCTAAGTGCATAAGAGGCTTGAGGCAAGAGCTGACTAATACAAGGTTATTTTGGACTACAAAAACATTACATAAGCCACATCCTGAAGTGGCCCATCGACAAAGATCAACTGAATACAAAGCAGAAAACTAACCTGGGGAAGTTAAGTAGCCATCGGTAAAGAAACGAGTCGCAGGTGAATGTTGTTAGCAGCAAGGCACAGGGGAATGTAACTGAGGATGAAAAGTGCAGGAATCTGTAGGGCTCAGGTGCCCTCTGGTGGCCAAGTGAAAGCATGATGGGTGAGTTTACAACAGGGCTCTTTGTATATATTGGTTAGGGATACCCTGTTTATGTGCAAGGTGTCATTTGTGTCTTGGGCACCTGTCACTCATACACTAAAACAGCACTGCCAACATAATGACTGTCTGCAACAATGGCCCTTTAGTGTTCTTTGCTAAGCCAAAACTTTCTGAAAATTCAGATTCTGCGCAGTAACAGACACAAATGGAGATGCAAAACTCATACACAAGCACAAAGTGGGTGAAAAAGAGAAATAAGACAAAAAATCATATTCGGAGATGACAGATACTATGAACTAAATAAAAATGGACAAGCATGTCAAACAATGCCAGTATATAGGAACATCTGTAACGTACTGCTGTCCCTGTTTCATTAAGAGCACCATCATAGCCAGGGCAACTGCTTACTCAGTTACTAAAGGCTTCTGATTCTGTGACCTGAAAGCCAGATGAAAAATTATATATGTGTTTTCACGGAATTCCTCACAATAATCTGATTATGCCAGTTATAGCTTGATATAATGACTTATTTGAATTCTGATACGTAAAGCAAATCTTGGCGACCAAAGAAATTTTTCTTTAGTTGAAATTCCCTGGACTTCCAATCAACGCACCAGGTTCACACAGGCTCACCTCCTTCTCCGGAATATTCACTTCATCTCGATGACCAGCAGAGAGCGCCAAAGCAATACTGAGGAACAATAAACAATTCAGCGCTTACCTTATGAATATGTAGGACCCATTCCCCAGCATGTATCTTAGGATAAGTGCTGCACACCCCCTATATGGCTATCACATCCCCTCCAGCACTAGCACATAATATGAAGAGTCAGACAACTGAGTGTGTAGCTTATCTCATTTAATTGGGATTTTTTCACAAAGGCAGCAAGAAGTGAATCTGAAGTTGATGCAGAAAAATATTACATATTTCATAAAGAATATTAATAAAATATTATTTACTGCAAGGATGTATCAACATTCCTTAACTTACAAACGAATAATAGTAAAAAGGCCCAAGATATTTAGGAAAAAATAAAACCCACGTAAATTACGATGAAAGATCACATAACTGAGAAGAAGCAGTAAGTGTTTACTCTTCCCAGAATGCCCCTCATTGCCCCTATATTCTCATTCCCAATTGTTTATTTTACACATGATTTCTTTAGTCAGTGACTTGTTGAATGCAGTTTAGCTGAGAAAAACAGTAGCTTTTCCCACTGACAGCTATGTGTACATGTGCTACCTATTCTGCTATATGGAAATATTTTGTGTTGATGCATGACTTAGTGTCATTACTAGAATAACTAACTGTGACAGGTTTACAAACTGGACCTTTATTATCTTGCCAACTAATATTCTCACTAGATCCCTCACATTTGATAGCTGCCAGTATTGACATTTTAAAGCAGTGCAGATGGATATTCCAATGTTTTAAAAAATAAAAATATAAAATTATTCTTATTATTATTATTATTATAGACAGTATATTTTCTATTAGTACCAATAAGTTATCAAAATGTAAAGCTCATCAAACATGCTCATCTTTTTTGTCAGTAATATTTAAAAATATATTTTTTTATCACTGATACTAAAGAAGAGACCCAATGGCCACAGTATTCATTTTCAGTTTCAGAAAAGGATACATTTTCAGATTATTTTATTACTATATTAATGCCTATTTCCACCCCCGTGATTAGTCAGTAAGCCATTACTGGCATTTGTTTCAGTCATGGGTGCAAATGGACATTATCTGGTGTCTGGTGGCTTTGGTGCTGCCATGGCCGTTTCCACGCCATTCCCTCCTGCCCTTGCTCTCCTTCTGAGCTCAGTTTCAGGGATTCCACATCACTGTATAGCACAGCGACTGCGGGAGGTGGTTAAGCAGCCTCCTTTTCAGTATGTCTTCAGCTTAAAGACCTTGGAAAGGGGCTCCCGGGCGCTGGAGTAGATGAGGTAGATGCCCTCGGTGGAGGTGAAGTATTCCCAGTCTCTGCACCCGATGGTTGGGAGGTGGTGGATGGGGACAAAGCCCTCATAGCCCTGCCATCTGGGGAGGAGTAAAAGTTGAAGTCTTGGTAGAGGAGCACTAAGGCATTCTGATGGATCAGCCAGTGATTACTCACCCCTTACCTTCTGTTACCTATTACTGACCTACAGGACAATGCCTCCACTCTCTATGGTCAGCAGATCTATGAAGAAGCAGGCCTAGCAACTCACCCGTTACCATGACTCACTTCAAACCTCCATCATTACCTGTATATTACACTGTTCAAGGAGTAAGATGCTCCATCATAGGAATTGGCCACCACAAGAAACTTCTCATCTCCCAGTGTAAAGAATTCCCAGTCAAGCGCGCTGGTAAGAAATAAAAGCAGTCAGAGGGAAATTTCCTGCCTAACATGCTTATCTTGAAGTTCCTACGACTCTCTCACCTGTAGGTGATGATGTCTTGAAACTTTAGGAAAGTCTTTGTCATCATGTCAAGCTCATAGATAGTGGAGTTGATGGCATAAACACCTGGGCCTCTCTCATACAGCCTCTGACTGTTGGCTACCGCCAGGAAGACCCTGCTTCCAATCTGGAACATCTCCCAGTCTGTTGCCCCAAAGGTCTGCGCAGAGAAGCAGTGAGGCAGAGTGACAGGCAGGTTGGAGTTGGCCATGTGAATGTGTCTCCCCGCCAGTGGCAGGCTGAGAGAGGCTGAGCCGCGGACCAGGCCCAGAGGCAGCTCATTGTGGTTCATAAATGTCAACACCAGGAAGAAAGAGACTTCCATTAAATCAAAGATTAAAAAAACTAGTTCTGCTGTTTTCCATATTGTTGCTTTTCAGAGCAGTTTCACAGGTGTAAATGTTTCGCAAGCCATCAGACATTTTCAGGTAGAATCCAAATTACAGGGAATAAGCGAGAGTGACTTCCTTCTTATTGAATAAGAATAATTAAGTGTACATGTGTCGGCAGTGCATTTGACTCACACCAATCTGCATATGAAAAAGGCTGAGAACTTGTCTTTTTAATTAAAAAACTGACAGATAGCCACAGAATTCCCCTTCCAGCAGGAGCAGCTGTATGGGTCCTGTGGCTGTTGGGTTGCCTAGTGGAAAGTGATACGTACACAGGAAAAGCAATGAAACTTGCATTTGATTATTAATTATGGTTTCCACAATCTCACCAGCCGACTCATATTCACTCAACCTGCTATTTTTGGATTCCCTGATTCAAGCTCATGGTTGATCTGTCTTTGGATGGTAGCCAAGTGCTGGAAGGCCTTCCTCTCCTAAGCACCTGCCCTTTCCTGCAATGGGCGTTACGTGAGGCCTTCGCTGGGTACATTAAAGTGAGAGCTATCCAGGAAAACACCTGAGCAGGCCCATCGCCCATTAAATGTGCACCTCTGCAGGAGCAAGATAGCGTCAGCGCTACAGTGGTATCCGCAATAGCGACACTATAACTGCTGCACGTAAATGTTTAAAATGCATTTCACAACTGACAGGTGATAATTGATGAAAGTCTGCATTTTTGTACGATTAAGTAGCCGCTAGATGTCATCATTGTAAGACTGAGTATCTGTGCTTCATAACTTGACACCACACAAAATGTTCTTGGAGGCACATTGCAGAGAGACCCAGACTTTGAAGAACAATTATCACCAGTAAAGAGGTCAAACCGATGACGGAATTAAAAATGTCTGCATCCTGAACTCCCTGCTCCTAGTCAGGTTTGGGCACGACAGCTCAGGATCATCACCACCTCATGTACTGTAGTGTATGCTTATTAAGTTTCCCTCCCCCATTTTGGAGGCAGGGAAGTCCTGCACACCTGATGTCACACCTGACATCAAGTGTCTAGTCTTCCTCACCCTGTGGCAATTTCTGTGGCAGGATGGATGTTTTGGGTACTTTTTTAATTTTTTATAGTATTCTATAACTCTATTTCGAAATATTGCTGCTAGCCTTTTGTTTCGCTTCCAACCATTTTATAGCTTGTTGAATCACTCTGGGAAACAGGTGCAATTATAGGCGCACGCTGTATAACATCTCAGCATTCAGACTCTAAATCTACAAATGAATGTATCAGCAGAGTTCACTGTGTGGAATTTAGGGTTATTTTTTAGGCATTGTTGGACAGCTGACAATGTTGTACTTTTCAGTTTTATGGCTTTGCCAGCTGTTTAAAGTTAAAAATGGTAACCAAACAGCCATCAGTAAGACTTACTTTTATGTCCTGGAAGCGTTGAAACCTGCCACCCAACCAGATGTAGATGGTGGAGTCAATATGTGTGGTAACCCCATTGAACGTATTAGCCACCACCAGGAAGTAGTACGGTCCCACAGTGAAAAACTCCCAGTCATAGGCCCCGGAGGTCTGTATGGTTTGATTGACTTCAAAGGCCTTGGTGCCAGGATTCCACTTGTAGATGACGCTGTCAATATTATGGTTGTTGTCTCCTGCCAGGTAAAAAGGAATATTGCAATAAATGATCAACAACATGCTTACTTGAAATATCTACATCAATGTTTCTCAATCCAGTCCTCAGGAATCCCCAGACAGTCCATGTTTATGCTCCCTCCCAGCTGGGAGCAAAAATGTGGACTGTCTGGCTGGGAGGTGGGAGGGAGCAAAACCGTGGACCGGCTGGGGGTCCTGAAGGACGAGGTTGAGAAACACTAGTTTATGTATGTCAGCCTGATTGGGAGGCTTTGCCAGATCTTTGCTCTCTCTACTCAGCCTTCTGCCTGGGTAGACCAGCCTTCTATTGGCTGAGTTCCAGCTGTTGCAGGTGTATGTATAGTGGTGCTGGGACTCATTAGATCTCATAAAAAGTCCTCCTTTATGTTTAGCTAAGCTTTGATCCTGCACGACGCGCCGCAGCTTCTCAGGTAAAGAAGGAAGGCACACGCATTGATGCAAGATAAACATAGATAAACAGAGTGGAAAATCAAAGGAAACCGCCCTGTATACAAATCTATCATCGCAAACTAAAATTAACAGCACATCTCAAAAACACATTACTACGTTTAAAATGTTTTTTCCAGAAAGTCTCTCATGCAACATATAACTGCCAGTTGTATTTTCCTTCTTTTCAAAGTATCAAAGTTTTATTCATCATACACACATTTATACTCAGCATAAACGTGAAACGTAAGTATGAGAGATAAGACATAGGACATTTAACAATAAACATTAAACAATATAAACATCTGGAGCATGCAACTGGCAGTAAAGTGGCAGGTAATGAATTAATAAGCATTTACACTGTATATGTGTAAGTTGAGTAGGTTGGACCGTTGGTTGTGCAGGTCCTAGATACTGTCCTCATTAAGGATCCCTAATGGCTTGGGGACAGAAGCTCTTCCTCAGCCTTGCTGTGTTGGCTCTCAGGCAGCCAGAGGGCTTCCCCACCCTCAGCACAGAGAGGAGGCCCTTGCTGGGGTGGTTGGGATCACTAAGGACCTTCATGGCCCAGGCCCTACATCATCTGATGTTAATGTTCTGGTGGTTGGGTGTTGCATGTCACTGAGCATTTGGCTAGGCAGAGCCTTGCGTTCCTGCTGTGTGCTGCTCCCAAACCAGGCGGTGATGCTCCCAGTCAGGATTCTTTCGATGGTGGTACACTGTTAGAAAAAAAAGCACCAACTTGTACTTTTGCTTGTCACTGGGGCTGTACCCTCAAGGGTAAATGTACCTTTTAAGACACAGAAACGGACTATGAAGAGCATTTTTGTACTTTTGGGGGGTACATTAATGTTGTTTATACCTTGGGGATGTTCCTCAGAGTCCATTTCTATACCTAAAAAGGTACAATTACCTACAGCTACACGGTACAACTGGCTGGCCCTAAAGGGTACAGCCCGAGTGATGAGGAAAGGTACAAATTGGTGCTCTTTTTTTGACATTGTAATGTAGAAGTTCTGTGGGAGCAGCACCTTGAAGTCCATGAGATACTAAGGTGGTACAGACGTTGGTGTGCCTTCACGCTAAGGCAGGGGTGGGGAACTTGATCCATGGAGGGCTGGTGTAGGTGCAGGGTTTTGGGATGACCTTTCAATCAGCTAATAATGAAGAAGCCAAGTGCCTCTGACCCACTGTTATTGGCTGATGCAGAGGTCATCCCAAAAACCTGCACCCACGCCGACCCTCCAAGGAACAAGTTCCCCAGTGCTGCACTAAGGAGCCATTGTGCAGGGACCAGGGCAGGTCGTGGTTATGTGAACACTGACTGAAGACCTGGCTAGGTTGACATTGACATTATTTATATGCGGCAAAAAGAAGTGTGTCTGACTGTCCTATGACTCAAGGAATATCAAGCCCTGTAGCCCTAAATGGAAGTGCCATCTGGATAAACATGTGTTCCAGTACCTGCTCTGTGATTGGCCACGGCCAGGAAGGCCTCGCCTTGGATCTGGAAGGCCTCCCAGTCACGGGCACAGTGGGTTTCCAGTGTCTGGTAGTGCAGGAACCTCAGCTTGCGAGGGTTCCACTTGTAGATTGCAGACAGCTCCTGCCCCCCCTCACTCTGTCCCCTGGAATCAGCCACCGCCAGGAACATCTAGGCCAAGACAGAGGGGGAATGAAGGTGACCAAGTTAATCTAACTACCTTAAAATGTGTGTTTCTCATAGAATGTGACAGACATCCTCTTCCCTCATGTAGCATGCAGGCCAGCTATCCTTGTGCTGTCAGGCTGTTGAACTCTGACCCTCCTTGAACAGCGCTGTGTTTCATGACATAAGATCTCACTGTACTATTGTAAACTTCAGTACTTGTGCACATAGTATTACAATGTTGCACACAAACAATACTAATTAATAATTAATGTACTGTATATTGCACTATTTGTCTGCTTGTTGCTGCCCCCATACTCTTGGATCCTATATTGTGTACTATTGGGGAATAGGAACCAAGGGGATGAGTGGAAGTGTAGTACAGTGTAACACGTGTGGGAGTGTAGTACAGTGTAATGCAGGTTTGAGTGTAGTATAGTGTAACACGGGTGGAAGTGTAGTACAGTGTAATATTAACTCTCCCCCCCACCAAACGTAGACCATTACATTTAGATTATTAAGCTGTGTCCCCCCAATATCAAACTCCCTCCTACACCTTTGTATGTACATTTAACTGTTTGTTTTGTTCCCTTTATACATTTGTCCATTGTATTTTCCTTTTTATTTATGTTTCTTATTATTTGTGGTCGAACCCTCTACTTTCATCTTGTATCAGACATCCAGAGAAACTACTATTTCATTCTCATTACTTTGTGTTTTGCAGAACGCCAATAAATCTTCTCTTATTTCTTAAAGATTTTGCAGATACACTATATGGGATTTTTAATATGTCTTTAATATGTCTAGTAGATGAAGTACAGGTTAGATTCAGTCTTACCTCTTATAATAATGTTATGTCTAATATGATGGACAGTGGTTAGCATGTGGAGAGCCTTTAATTGCTGAAACAGCTGAAGATTGATAAGTAGTCATTTTCTCCTGCTCCCCTGTTATAATACTAGGGTACCACTTCATCTTAAATGAAGTAGATGTGGTAAATGAAAAAGCGCTAATATAATTATACCACTGCACACTTTTAAAATGACGTGAACATTCTCCCATTCATGCTTCTATTCCGTGATTTTAATTAGCTGCACAACAAAGCAGAGACATGACACATGGATCATAAATCATAAATGAAAAATAAAGACAAATTCATATCTGCATATGATTTACGGCATCTTCAATGCGCGGTATCAGATGCCAGCACGCCACATCAAAGGCCAAGCCGTCACTGCATTCAGCGGCTGCAGCAGTGGATGCTGGTGAGTTGTTATCATCACCTTGGATGACACTACACTGCACTGGTAAACAACAATGCTAAAGCTGATCACATGATCACATCTTGCATATTAATTGGCACAGCAAGACAGCGATGCAATGAGGAAAGCTTCCTAGAATGGTGGCGTTTTGTGTTAATGAAGCCATCTACCAATGCTATTCTGTCATATAATGGTAACTGTAATTTTCATTGAAGTACTGTTGTAGTGTACCATGGTTCATTTCCCCACCACCAAAATTAATCTGCAGAGATGTTACTATAGAGCAGTGTTTCTTAGCCTGGTAATTGGGGACCCCCAGACGATCCACGTTTTTGCTCCTGCCCAGCTCCCTGCCAGATAATCCACAATTTTGCTCCCTCAAAAACATGGACTGTCTCAGCATCCCCGAGGTCTGGGTTAAGAAACACCGCCATAGACGAACAGCAACTCTGCCTTCTAATTCATGCAATGGAACATGAACCAGTTTGACTTGACAGTTAAAAGAGACACCATAATTACAGATATAACGTCACCCCCCACAAGCATTAATCCTGCTATCCTTGATTTACTACTTCCTCACCTTCTTGTCAACAGTAAAATATTTGCAGGCCAAAGCTTCGGTGGTGCTGATGTTCTGGTACGGCTCAAATCTCCCACCGTCCCACTTGTATATCCCAGAACCATGCTTGGCTTCCCGATTGGCCATTGCTGCGAAAAGCCCTACGGATGGGATCTGGAAAACCTCCACATCGAAAGTCTCCGAGTTGGTGTGCAGGTCTTGGTAATCCTCCACATAGTCCAGCCTCTGTTTTTCTGCATATGGAAAAGTTTTGCTGCCAGTAAGGAACATGCTATTCTTATGTGGCTCCCCATAAACCAACTGGCAAATTATTCCACTTGTTTCAATTTGTTCAATCTGTATTTGACTAAAGCATGATCAGTTAGTCAGGCGTGCTCCAGCTATCACTACTCTGCTTTCTAATGGTTAATTGTGTAGCACATTGACACTGGCGCTTAACATGGACGGTCATTTGTCGTGCTGTAATGAAGGGTTCTCACTAGGAGTTAAATCTGAAACTAATAATCTCAATGTTTCAAGCGCAGTTCTGATATTAGCTCTGCTGTTAAGATGCTAAGGACATGGTTATGCAGGAGGGTGAAGAGGGAGATACTCACCCCCGATCAGGGAGGTCCAGGTCTGGCCGTCACACAACAGAAGCCCCTTCCTTACCGTGTCGAACCACAGCTGGCCCTGCTCCTGCTTGGAACAGGCTGGCTCAGTGCCCATTGTCACCCGCACCTCGGCCTCTACAGGGGGACAACAAGGCAATGCATGGGGTTCCCATTTCATTTCTCACAATTTGTAACAAGCATGTTTTGATTTATATGTGTTAAGTAGCTGCGGACCTACAAATACTACATAAGTTCTGTAATAAATACAAATAAGTCCTGGAATGACGCAGTCCTTCCTACAGAAACATTTTTGAAGAGATTATTAATTATCTTGGCTCCACAGCTATTCTTGGTGGAGATATTCATAACTGATATTTTATCTTGATGGCTAGTAGCCCATGTTAGAGGAAGCCCAATTGAGGGCTCACTTGCACCAACAGGAAGGCAAAGCCTTGGCAGATCTGGGGGCGCCTGCCAATCCACAGCCGTGGATTTAAGATTGTGAGTGCTTCTCGAATGTAAACCAGCAGGTATAAGTAACCCAGCCTCTCACCCAATTTGCATTGTGTTTTACTACCAATTTTTTCCAAAACACAGAGGTTAAACTAAATTGTTTTAATATGTGCTGAAGTTAAGTAAACCTCAGAATAAAGAGACCATGTGAAAGGCTTTTAATGTTTCTGGAAGCCTTTAACCTGCATTTATCTGCTCCTTTGGTATATTACAGCTGAATACTCTACCCTCTAATAAGACACCTGTACACTTTATTTAACCTTTCAACTATACCATGAATGCTACGAAGTCCAGATACCTAGAGGTGCACGGGAGCCTGACATGAACTGATCTCAAGACAAGACAGAATTCAATTCTGCCATATTGTGTTATTGTGAGTTTTACTCAACAGATATTTAGGAACTGCACAAGATTAACTATTCAGCTTGATCGTAAGCCTGGAAGAAACAACAATGTAATTCTTGTTAGCATTTTAAATCTGACCTGCCTCTGTGTGGAACAGGTCTAGTTCAAAGATAAGATGAAAAGAAGGACATCTTAAATGCCGCACTGTATCTCTCAGCACATGCTCACAGTGTGCAAAACATCCCAATTTCCACAACCAGTTACTCTCCGGTGTAAGGTAGCAACAAGGAAAACAAAGCCATTAATCACTGTCATTGAGTTAGTGTAGAATTTCAGTCTTTCTCATACCACCACACCTTACTGTTTACACCTCACATACAACATCCAGTGACCTATAGATGATTAAAATAATGTCTGGTCACCGATGCCATTGTCTTACCATATGGGTACAACATAACTTCATTTCCATGGGGTTTGATGGGTAGGTCCAATAAGACTCGAGGGATGGAAAGGACAGCAAGACTGGGCTCTAATGAGGGACAGACCCGTGAGGTAGCATCAGATCCAGGCAACAGGACCAGCTGTCGCAGCAACCCCTATGGAACAGAACATCATAATTGGCCTGGTCAGGGACTACCAACAGAACTCTAGCTGAAACATCTACTAGAACGCACACACAAATGTCTTACTGAGAAGAAGCCTTTCCATCGCCTTCGACTGCCAATGTAAAACCTGGATCCTTTAGTGTTGAGAGTCACAGGAAATGGCCTTTCATGGATACTGCATTTGAGAAAAGCATCACCATCTTACTTAAATCACTTTTTTGTTTTCTTTGGCATGATATATTACCAATACAAAATTTCCATAGAATAATATATTTCATAACTATTTAAAATTCAATGACAATGATGAGAGATAGAAAAGATTACCAGCACCTGCATTGATCTAATCTGGAACCTAAAACCTAGTTTGGGACTAGCAAATGTAGGTGACCTGCTGAGAATGGATCTGCGGATGGAGGTAGCTGGTCCTGTTCAAGGGGCTTGAGCCTCTCAGAACGTCCCCCTGCTGGAACTCACATCTCCAGCGGCATGCCGCAGTCCAGGCTCAGGCTGAAGTGATGCCCTGTCACAGCCAGCACCAGCGTGTGCCAGCGGTTGTCCACCAGCTTCACGGCCCTGAGGGTAACATGCTCCTTGCCCCTGGGACCCAGGAAAAGCAGGTGGAGCTTCTCCTGAGAAAATCGTAGGCCCAGAAGCAGTTGAGCTGAGTTGTCCTCCACCAGAGTAAAGATATACTCGTTCTTCTGGAAGCAAGGACGAATAGCAACACTGAATGTACAGTACCACCAGAAGTGCGGTGAAATAGTCTCATCTTGTTTATTACACTTGAATTGGTTAAAAACAGAAGATGATGCCTCCCCTCGTCTTACCTTGTTAGCCATGTGTGACACTTTGAGTGTGACCACAATAGAAAACTCCTCTGGGAAGGAGTCACAGTTGACAAAGAGTTGTGAGGCAGGGAAGCTGATGTCTCCTTTGGGCCCAGACAGCTGGAGGCCCCGAGCCCCCTTGTGTTGAACCATGTGCACTCCAGGGAGAGCTTGGCCATGGCCTGGAAGCGCCCTGCTCAGAAGGTCAAGTGGAACCAGATCTGCAATATCCAAGGAAAGTCCGTCACATACAGATTCACTATGGTAGTTTTAGGTAACCACAATAAACAACCAAACTTTATTAGTATCCAGTGTTAGCGTTGCTTTGTGCAACACACACTGTATAGTCTCAGAGCAGCATATTGCACAAATCAACCAACCTCAGTAATGTGTTTATAGTGTCAACTGATGTCATAATCATTAGTGCTACAGTGGAAGATCAAACAGTTCAAACTGATCAAACAGTTTCTTTATTTATAGAAACTAACCAAAGAATTTTGTTATTTCAGGGCCTGAAATGTGTAGAAAAGACAAATGTGTGAGGATGGCTGATAGCTGATTCCGTATGAGTCAGTTTAACAAAGAAATCTGACGTCTGTAACAGAAGATTGACGCACTATTAAACTTTTCAAGAGAGGAAGGTAAGAGTCTATCTGCTGTGTCTACTTTAGTCAACTGCTAATAATTATCCTGATGGGAATACTTTATCTAATCTGAAAATGTAAATGTGCTACTGCGCAAAGTGGAAGGAACAAAGAGGATCTACGGAGATAATCACTTTCCACAGACGTGGCACAGCAGCAGACCCGTACATCGCCATCAGATTCGTTTGATAGGACTCACAGGAAGGCATATTTCAATGCTTCAGGGTCTATTTCTATTCATCCGTTCATCCATCCATCTATACATTTACCCATCAATCCATTTAAAGTAGTGTGTTACCCAGTTACAGTCAAGCTGAATCAAGGGTAGCCTGATTTATTTTAAGTAAATCGTGTAGTGTATTTACCTTCAGCTTTTAATACACGTCAAATATGGTAAACAAAGGTACATACTGAAATTCATGACAGTGTCAGCAGGCAGAAACAGATAAAATAATTGTTGTTTGAGGAGGAACAAGATGGGAAATTAATTTCTGGCTATGGGCCTGGTGCTGTTATTGATTTAATGGGATGGAATTTAAGTTAAGCAATAATGCCATCTATTTCTTCTCATTACTAGCAGCACTAGCAGTACTTGTTATTGTGTAGTACATCATTTAAATGTCATCACTGTAAAAACTTACTGTCATTTTGTGGGAATGTAGCCGTCATGTAACCCACAGTCACAGAAACATGGATTTCTCAGTCAACATGACCACGATTGTTTTGAGTTTCGTTTGGTGCTGTGATGCTTCAAGTGGTATTTCTGTCATACAGCAAGAGGGCATGCTCAAAGCAGAGCTTGTGCAACAGTTTCAGAAACACCCACTGCACATTACCGCGGAACCGCAAAGAACCACTCCAGTGTCTCGGCTTTAAAAGTCGAGGTTTTGTTTTGTTTTACAGCAGCGTGTCACTGAGGGTAGTCATGGGGGGAAACACTTAATGGATCACGTTTCAAAGTTAGATATGAAAGGTCAACATAGCAAACGGACTTATTGTGAAAAACGTGATATTCTTGTTGAACCGCATGTCCATATTGTTACAGTTTAGAAAACCACTTCCAAAATGTATCAGTTTGTTCAGGCAATGCCTTTTTCCCTGAAGAAGAGCATGGAATGAATTGTAAAATACAGACGCTCCTCTACTTACGAACATTCAACTTACGAACTTTCAGACATACGAACGAAGAGGATGTTTAAGTCTAAATAGTGTTCACTGGGCTCCCGTTTCTTGTCCGCAACATTACATTTTTTTTCTGCACTCCGGTTCCGCCTAGTACGACTCCTGGCTGCTACCCCCGCCGCGCAGCAGCGTAGTGTGCGTACTCCCGGCATCGTAGTTCTTTGTACTTGCGTATGCCCTTAAAATGATGGTGAATAACGACTTACGAACATTTCAAGTTGCGAACGGCCGTTCGGAACGTGTCTTGTTCGTGAATAGAGGAGCATCCGTATATACTGTAGTAACACTTTACTTGATGGGGCACAAATAATATTGTATCGTACAAATTACTTTTGTATTAATTAACCACAAACTAAGTCTTAGTTACATATGGATCTCATGTTAATTCATCATCAATGAATTGTGATGCATGTTTTATCTGAAACAGTTACTATATTTTCTACTATATCTGTTAATTCTGTAAACCTTTGTGAACTACTGAAGGAGCAAGTAATGGATAACACAAATGAAGTACTGATCTCATGTTTGTTCATCATTAATGAATTGTGCCGCATCTAATCTCAAGTAGGAGCTATATTTGTTCATGATTTCTTCATAATTTGTACTTCAGTAGTAACTGAGTTATTACTAAGTATTTGTGCCCCATCAAGTAAAGAGTTACCAAATATTATTTAAAAGTAGCCAAAAAAATATCAATAGCTTTGGGGAATACTGTGTTACCACTTTATATTAATTTATTGTCGTCTCCTAGGGGAAAGTTTTATGCATAAACCACAGGGTACAAAGATCAATTATCTCTACTGGCAAAGAGTAGTTGAATAATGGCCCTCTGGGGGTAGGAGAGGGGAAGGGGGGGGGGTGTTACACCCTAAAAAATTGGTGGAGATTGGGGCAGGGAAAGAAGCGAGGCTTTGGGGCAGACCCAAGGTGTGGATGTCAGTCAGCCAATCAGGGACAGTACACCTCCCACCGGCCCCAGGGCTGGGCTTCCTAGGTGTCTATACACTGCCAGAAGAGAAATCTCTGGCTAAACTGAGTTCTGCCTTGAATAAATCAGTGTAGCTCAGTGTGACTGAGACAGGGTTCTTTTAAGCCCCTTAAATTCTCATAATTTTCTTATGGTAACAACTAAAAAATTAAACCATCAATTAAACTCTACAAGCAGGATGTTTCTCCTTACCTTCAAACAGTGAGATTTCTGTGATATCTGAGACATTTGCTGTTCTCAATAAGAGAGTGCTGTACAAAAGGATAGATCTTTTCGAAGCAACTCAACAATTCAACTAACTCCATGGAAGTGACAAGCCTTTCTGATACATGGCGCATAAAAAAACTGTGTGTCCTGTACGTCTTAGTAAATGTCCAGCAGTTATGCTGGTGATCTAACAGAGGTTCTTGGTACATGCTGGAATTTCTGATCCTGGGGAAACATCCTAGTACCTGTTTACTGACAGGTGACATGAACTGAGCAAGGCAGCTCAGTAAGCGCAGTAGGCCCAGGCCAAAGTAAGCTCTCCATGCCCCTTTTTGCTTGAAGAATATCAGAGCTATCCTCAGGTAACTGAAGCTGATTTAACCAGGTTAACTTCACTGACACTGAAGCAGGTACAGTATCACCCACGTAGAAGTTTGTATCCCCAGGCTGTATGGCCTGTTGGCCGTCTCTCATGTGTGACAGCTGACTGCAGGATGACGGATTAAGCAGAGGTGGGGCCAGAACACTGCGCAGAAAAGCCTACCCAGGAAAATCTCACTGCAAATTCACAGCCTCTTATCACTATTACTAGTCAGATAAGTTATAAGGGCAGAAAGAAGGAAACGCAGAAAAACGGCATCTGGGTTTCAGAAAGCATTTGTGAAACCCTGATTCATAAGCATAAACTCCTCAAGGTTAAAGCGAGGACGCTGTGTTTCATTTCACAGAGGCTTTGAGAAGCGCCTGTAATTATTACAAACTCGAAGACGGTTTCTTTCCTACAGTTTACAAGCAAAGCTCAGGTTGTAACTTGTTTTTCTCAGTTAGATCCCATGTAATCTCCCAAAGAACCAAGACAGTGGTTTTCTTTAACTTTGAACTCTGACTTCAAGTGAAATTCAAATAATTCCTCTCAAGATAAAGCATACAATCTTATAAGTATAAATATACAAATTAACTGATGAAGATGGACAGTGATTTAAATCTTACCTACTCCATGCAATATATCAAGAACAAAAACAACAGCAATGATAGTTTCATATTTTTTTGAAATGGTTTGTTTGTGTTTGTGTTTGTCTTTGTAAGAAACATTAAAAAAGATTTTTAAATGAGATCAAATGAGTGATGTAGGAAATCACCTTGGCTTTAGATTACACACACACACAACGTCAAAATAACAGGTTTTTGTTACATTGTGGAGTACATTTAGTCCCCACAATGTAATATAAACATAATCCACCCACACACACACACACACACACACACAGTCTAAAATCAAGGTTATTGATCTTGATTAGTCTTGGAAATGGTTCAATTTACTTATATTCCAATCTTCTCTTACCATCTTTAAATTATATATATATCTGAGAGGCTTGGATTAGAAGTAAATTGGACCATTTCCAAGACTCTATAAATATCAGTTTCTTAGATCCAAACGATATTTCTGATGGAACTTCAGAAGTTTGTAAAACTAACTACTTTTACGGCTAGAGAAATGTAACACATCTGAGTAATGAAAAGATTATGATTATATTTTAGGGGGCTTGTATATTCCAGTATACACTCCTTTGTGTGATTAGACCAGTGATTTTGTGTCTGGATAAAACAGCACTTGGTCTGCAACATATGACTTGAGATGTTAGCTAAGGTGTGCCATGACAGTAAGAATGAACATCCATCAAAATGTGATAGTAACAGTAGTACATACTTTTGACTTTTGATGACAATGCGTCAGAGACACACGACTGACTGAAGTACGTGGAACACAAACAGAAAATTGGTTCTGTTTCTGTTGATGCTTTCATGTGTCTAACCCAATCTGGCAATCCTGGCGGCAAACAGAGATGCAGGTAATATGTGAAGTTCCTACCTGTGCACGGCCTCCAGGACCCGGCATGGCTCCTGTGGGGCCCAAAGAGGATCAGCAGGAAGATGAACAGCACGGTGGACATCGGGGCTCCCTGACACGCAGCTCCATTCACTGGAAGTGCGGCTGATCCGCAGCTGATCCACAGTTCCGCATCTCCAGCAGGCTCCTGAATGTCATCCCTTTGCGTTGGGGGGCCTCCGCTCTGGGGGTCTGTCTCAGTGGCAGCTCCGAAGCATCACATAGATCCACAGGGGGACTGAGCCGGAATGCTGCGTGTGCCAATGAAAGGGTGCGATGCACAAGGAGATCACAAACCCTGCTCTACCGCTGCTTCACTTTGTCCCGCTGGTATTTCCTGTTTGGTCACTTCTTTTAAATACGCCTGCTGAATCTAACACTAACCAGCTGGTAACTGATCAGTTTACAGGGCTCTGATATTGTACGATTCTTGCTCATCCTCTCATTTCTAGGTGTACAGTGTTCATGTTGGTTTCCCACGGAACGTTATGTGTCCTAGCGCCAGCTGACTGCTCCTCCTGCCTCTCCAGCTGTGCGAGGCAGAATAACGTTCAGTTATCTGAGGCAGAGCAGGCATGACAGACATTTAAATGAGAATAAGTCAGCTGTGGAGGGGAGGGGTTGCTGCTGTGAGAATGAGGGAGGGAAGGAGAGGAGGGGGGTGAGGTGGAATTGAGTAGGAAGCAGGGGAAGGGCACTTCGTAGTCAGGTTTTTTATGTCTCATTTGAGGGGAGAGAGGAGGAATTCTTCATCTGGCAGAGAAGCTGTCCTCACTGTGAACTGTGTGTGGACATCAGGAGCTGCTCTGCTCCAGCAACTGAGGCAGCCTATGAGAAGTGAAACCCGCCTCCTCTCCCTGCTGCCTCTGCCCGCCTCATCTACCCGCTGCCTCTGCCTCTGCCTGCCTCATCTACCCGCTGCCTCAGCCCTCTGCTTCTGCTCGGTGCCTCTGCCTGCCTCATCTACCCGCTGCCTCTGCCTCTGCCCGCCTCATCTACCCGCTGCCTCTGCCTCTGCCTGCCTCATCTACCCGCTGCCTCAGCCCTCTGCTTCTGCTCGGTGCCTCTGCCTGCCTCATCTACCCGCTGCCTCTGCCCACCTCCTCTACCTGTTGCCTCTGCCCCCTGCTTCTGCAGACCAAGCGACACAGCGGCCACTGGGAAGAGAGCATCTCCTTGTGTAAGAGCAGCCGTCAGCACCATTGAATGGTTATATGCAGAACTGCAGTAACAACAACCACAAGTACATATTGGAATGCAGGTGGCTCAATGTGTGTAGACAATACATTTAATACTTATGTAATCTTATTTATTTATATTTTATACTGTAGATTTTTAAATTGTTATTAGCAATAAGTTTTTCCCAGCTGTTTTATTAATTTCAAATATGCACTTTTAATTATCCACTTAATTAAAATGCTACATGTACTTTTGTGTTTTAAATAGCTGCAATTAGATGATAAAAACTGGCAAAAAGCCGAAAGTGTACTTGAAAACTATACTGAAGCATACAAACAGTACTTAACCCAACTAATATTCTCATCATTGAGTATTATAGTTTCATGTCATGTGATCTTTAAAATGGTTTGCCCTCTCAACCCCTGTGAGATGTCTAACATGCAGGTATGATAGTTGAAACCCGGCCAATGGAAACACGACAGACAAAGCCCTGGCATACACCTTGTAGTCCTCTTTACCTGGGTGTGTTTAAAACCTCCTGACTTCAAAGCCCTGTTGGCACATAGCTAGGTGTGTAACAGACGACAACGTAATTATGCGTGAAACCCAAATGAGTACAGTCTCCTGGCCTTCACAGCACAAACGGAAGTATGTGGCCGGCAAACTCACAGGCTTCACCAAAACCTGGAGTTCTTAATTCTTAAAAGACTACACAGCAGTTTATTAAGTCAACTATCAGGCTCAAAATGTGTTTTCATGTCCAAAGTGTTGCCAGCAGAGGAGTTTTTGACTACTACAGGCAGGTGGACTGTCAATATCTGACGATGATTTTTGACTAATCATCACTACAGACTCAATGTATTGGATTTAAGAAGGATTTAAATCAGGCGTATCATGAATGAATATTCTCCTTTCCTGCCCCTAAACCCCAGAGAACCCACCTTATGATCCCTTGAAAGGGGGGGTTTATGTACACCTGCCCTTTTTCCTTTAGAACGATGGCTCCTTCCGCTGTTGTCTGAGCACATGTAAGAGCCGAGTCTCTTTGTGCAGGCAGACGAGCCTGGCATGGGGGACGTTTACACAGAACGACATGAAAGAACGCTTCAGCCGGGTGTGGCTCTGTATCAAAGTGACGCGGGACCGTAGATCCACTTGGTGCAGAAGTTCTACTGTTCTTCTCTGTGACTGATCTTCACACTGCAGTCTGTACAATGCACGGCCGGCTGGGATTCACAATGACTGTGCGTCAATGACTTTGGAGTCCTTGTCTAGCGGCATATTGAGTGACATTTCATTCCTAGACACCATGCAAAGTAAATTAAATGAAAATGGGTAAGAGTGTGAAACACTGTCAGGGACGCTGTCTCTTCCACAGTAAAGGGTGTGCCTACAGACTATTGTCTTCCACAAGCAAAATTCATTATGAGAGTGCGGATGAAACATAAGTAGCCACCAAGGGCGTGAGAGAAATGCACCAGAAAACCCCTTTGCTGGCAAGTTACCAGAGTTAAATACGATCAATAACAGTGGTGACTTTTGGCAGTTTTCTTTTCTACTTTATTTTACTTTCCATCAAGCAATAAGTAAATGCTGTTCCCAGCTATGGAGAGAAAGTCTGCAAGATATGTACAGTATGTCTGAGTGTGTAAAAAGGTGTCTGAAAGATCTTACAACTACTGATCCAAAGCGTGCTGCCTAACAGATGCTTTTCAATACATCCAAAGGCAGTAGATGTCATACAATAGCCTTTAAGCATCCTATTTTTCCTGCATTACTTCATTCGGAAGCATGGCCCTTTGATAACAATGAGATTACAATGGCCATTTAAAAAGAGTCCTTCAGTGTTTAATCCTAGCTGGAGGAGATGGATCTGTGAAGCTGCCTCAGTCCTCCTGACAAATGTCTCACTGGTGACTTCATGGCCCATGGAGAGTCTGCATGGGTCCATCTTACCCCAACATGGGGTGAAGGGAAATAAGGGTCATCAAGTCCAGTCTGACTCTTTTGTACCATTCTGAGTGGTGAGGGACTGGCCAATCTTAAATTAACTTTCAATCCTTTCAAATGAACGCCCACAAGGACACAATGAAATTGTGATATTAATAGACATTAAATCGGTAGTATAATTTTGAAAGACAGTTCATTTTATGTATTCTTATGTAGTGGTGGATGTAAATGTTTTCAGCCTTAAAATCTGAGACCAAACACTGAATCTGAAATTTTATAGCAAGGCACAGTTTTAACCCCTTCACTGCATAGTTGGCAGCCTAGTCTTCTACACAATTGAATGATTAATTATTTAATGAATAACTGAAAACAATGCATTTGTCACTATATGTGTGTTCATATAAATTCAGTCTTCTATCATACACTCAGCCATCCAACCATCTTCCACAAAGACTTATCCAGTACTGGGTCATGCTGAACATGGAGCATTTGAAAGGAGGCATAAGAGACAAGGCAGGGGACGCCATGGACATGTAATAACACAATATGGGCATTTTAGAGACAGATATGAGACACACAGACACAAACAAACCTGCTCATAGGACTTTCAGATTTCAACAGAAAATTAGTAGGATCCATTTGAGCATATGAGAAGAATGTTTTGTCTGGCTGAAAAAGGCAAGAGTCTGATACAATAGGCCTGTAAGTACCTTCTTTCATCTTAAACCCAAATAAGCAATGATTCTTTAGTACCTGCAGATACTCTCATGGATGTATTCTGTTCCTGCTGCTGCTCTCACACAATATTATGTCTTTGGTGACATTTGCAAGAATTAAGCTCTCAAGCTCAATACCTAATCTTCAACTGGATGCAGGCAATGAAAAAATCATTTAAAAAGAGTGATTAGAAAAGAGTGTCTAACACACAGTTGTGGGCTGCGACAACAAGGACAGTCTTAGCAGAGCAGTGGTCATGGAAACGCAGGTAAACAGACCCTGCATATAGACCAGGGAGAAGGAGAGAGCCTTTGACCAACACAGAAGACATTAATAGGGCGGTGTTTCCCAATCCGGTCCTTGGGGACCCGCAAACAGTCTTTGTTTTTAGTCTCTTCCAACTCCCTACCAGGAGAGAGGAAAAATGAGGACTGTCTGGCAGGGAGCTGGGAGGGAGCAAAAACGTGGTCAGTCTGTGGGCCGAAACACTGTCGTGGAGAATCAGGACAGGCCCCATATTATACCATGGTGTGACCACCTTTTCTGGTCAGACTTGTGGGCAAACTTCCCTAAAGTGACAGTTGCATTTATGCAATAATAATGTAATGTCTTCAAATATTTTACAAGTTAAAACATAGGCATTCTAATCTGAAACATCTACAATCCCATTTCCAAAAAGTTGGGATGTAAATAAAGACATGATGCGATGATTTGCAAGTCATATAAACCCATATTTAATTGAAATTAGAACAAGGACAACATATCAAATGTTGAAACCGAGAAATTTTATTGTTTGTTGTTATGCTCAGTTTCAATTTGATGCCAGCAACATGTTTAAAAAAAACTTGGTATTGGGGCAACAAATGACTGGAAAAGTTGTGCGTTGCTAAAACAAAACACCTGGTTGAATATCTCACAACTAATTAGGTTAATTGGCAACAGGACAGTAAGATGATTGGGCATAAAAAGTTTCTGTGCAGTGAAGATGGGGAGAAGTTCACCACTATGTGAAAGACTGTGCGGCCAAATAGTGCAACGATTTAAGAATAATGTTCCTCAACATAATGTTGCAAAGAATTAGGGAATTTCATCATCTTCAGTACAATATCATTAAAAGATTCAGAGAATCTGGAGAAATCTCTGTGCGCAAGGGGTAAGGCCACAAACCAGAGGAGAGGGGCCATCCAGACTGTTATCAGTGGACAGTTCAAAAGCTTGTATCCGTGATGGTATGGAGGTGCATTAGTGCCCATGGCTTGGGTACCTTCTAGAGAGGCATCATTAATGATGAATAATATATACAGGTTTTGGAGCAACATATGCTGCCATCCAGACAACACCTTTCAGATAAGGCTTTGTATATTTCGGCAAGACAATGCCAAACCGCATACAGTGCGTATTACAACAACATGGCTCCGTAGCAGAAGTCCAGATCTGTCACCCATTGAAATCATTTGGTGTATCATGAAATGAAAAATATGACAAAGGAGGCCCTGAACTGTTGAGCAGTTGAAATCCTCCAGGCAGGAATCACACAACATTTCATCTTCAAAACTCCAGCAGCTGGTCTCCTCAGTTCCCAGACATTTACAGAGTGTTGTTAAAAGAAGAGGTGATGCGACACAGTAGTAAATATGCTCCAGTCCCAACTTTTTTGAAATGTGTTGCTGGCATCAAATTCAAATTGAGCATATATTTGTCAGTTTCAACATTTGACATATGGCCTTTGTTCTATTTTCAATTATATGACTTTATATGATTTGTAAATTATTGCATTCTGTTTTTAATTACATTTTACAGTGTCCCAACTTTTTTTGAAATGGGATTGTATCCTTTTCCTCTACCTACTGACTGCATGCAGGACCCTGGCGTCCAGAGCCTACGGACACAAGGGAGGGAACAACCCAGGATGGGGCACCAACCATTACAGGGCATACTTACACGCCATTCACACCTGTGTAATTTGGCAATATCAATTAACCTTACCAAGGTTCTTGGACTGTGGGGGGAAACCAAGGTACCTGGAGGAAACCCCACAACGGCATGGGGGAACATGCAAACTCCACAGACGGAGCCATGCCAGAGACACAGACCCTGGTCTCAGAGGTGTGAGACAACATTGCCAGTAACTGCACACTGTATCACTGCACCACTGTGCCGCACTGTAACATCTAAAATCTGTAAATTCTACAGCAGAAAAGGGTGATGAGAGAACTCCCTTCCATTCTCACTTCAGAATCTCAACCAAAACAAATCTCATCATTCTCAACAAATCCGCTTGGAGAACCACTGCTGATGAACATAGCAGAACACATGCCGTTGTGTGATGCTGCATTTGAAGACCAGCGATGGAGAGATCCAAGATGATGAAGCAACTTCAAACCAGTGATCCAAGTTTTGTTATACCATTGCAGATTTAGTAGCTGAAAGCTACTAAAAAATAATCAAAGATAATCAAAGTATGAAATTTGTAATTGTGTAAAATTGTGTAAAATTATTAGAACCTATGGAGAGTAATTGTATTTCCTGATGCTGCCCAATGGGCTGAGACCATATATGAAGCATTTCACACATGTCCAAAAAGGAGTAGAAATTAGGTTAAAAAAACAACAACAACATATAGTCAGAAAAGCCCTTTTAAGTATAATTCTTCAAATAGAGAAGAGAGTCACCAGATCTGAATCTTATGGTGCAGGGCAGCTTGTTTTGATGTATAATGAAGCACAGAGATTCAGATGAGAATTTTTCTAAGTAAGATTTGTTTTCATGATTGTGATAACTGAATCACAACACTGAGACTGGACCGAGTCTGGCCATCTGCACAGAAGAGAGAAGGATCTCATCAGCGGTGCTGTCCCTCCCGGCCTTTCCCCCAAAACGGGAGGTGCTCACACAGACTTTCTTTGAAAGCTGCAGACTCCCAAGCATGGTCTTCCTTTGGTGTGCAGGGCCATTGCTGGAGGTGACGAGCTCTTTGATTTCTGTTTTTGTTTCATTATCGGCACAAGGAAGAATTCCGACATGTTTGGACAGGAGTCTTGCTGTGCCGGCTGCAGTGAGCACGAGCGAATCCACACTTCTGTGTCATTGTTACACAACGTCTGGCTCTTAATGACAGTCACTGTCAGAAGCCACTCTGCCACATGAGGAAGGCCCCAGTCCCGCCCCATCCAGGCATTGATGCTCCATCACATACTCCTTTCCAGCCCAATGAACCAGCACAACTGGCCCACCATGCACTGCCCAGTCTCTTAATAACATAAACACTCTGTATTTATGTTGGCATCGCTGTACAGGCATCCCCAGGGGTAAAGCTAAGAATATGATCAACAGAACTAAGCTATTAACTTAGATATGAATCAGTTATCTGGCTCCTGAAAAGAACTGGAACAAGTCGATTAATAAAGTTAAGTCTGTGGACCTTATTGGTATTTGGTTTTTAGGAAAATTTCTGTGGACTTGAGTTTTGGAAATGTAACAAAAGTACTTCATTGCATTACATGAGGACTGGGTGAGTCTTGGTTCCCAGTACTGTAACATATGATGGACTGAGTGAGTTCTAGAAATTTTTCTCATTTTTACAAGTCTCCTTATCTTTATTGTAACCTTAATTATTCTCTGAAAAGCAGTGTTTTTTGAAAACCTATTGAACAATGTTTTTGTTCTGTTTTCTTTTCTATTTATTTATTGGGGCTCATTTGATCTATTTAAAGTATTTATTCCGTCCTGGCTTATTTACTGGCCCAATAGTTCCTGTTAGAGTACAAGTGCACTTCAGTACACAGTTTCACTTTTATATTTCCCATACAGCCATTTTCAAGACCTCCTTGTCCGGTCAGAGTTATGGTGACCCAGGAGCTTCCCCATGATCCATAGCGAGCCAGGTACACACATATAATAAAAGGGCAATTTATTGTCACCAGTTAAACTGAAACTACCTGTCTGTAGACAATGGGGGGCACACACAATATCAACAAGAATAATCAAACCAAACCCTCATAAATGGGGCCAGATTCAAGACTGCCCACGGCCTAGAAATTGGGTCACTGACAGGGTGACAGCGCCATCTCCTTTCACTGACTATGAAGTTGATTAAACATCAGTGCATTAAATACTTTGAAAGAGTCTGACAAATTAATGTTAGAATGGAGGGCTTATACCAAATGCTGATATATGATACATATCTCTGCGTATTTTGATGTGTATGTACAGTATGCATGTTTGAAAGGGTAGCGTACAGTGGGCAGGGTGTTGCTGTACTTTCCTTTTTTCACGATCGCAATCTCACAGCCCAGATTTTCATTCAGAACACAGAGGCAGTGACCGCAGCTGTGTTTCCCAGTGGCTGAGCGACAGACTTGCGATCTGGGCACAGATGGGTGAGTGTGATACTCAGCAGGTCAGAGAGGGGCAGAGAACAGCAGAGCAAGGAAGCAGCTTTCAGCTTCTGCCAAAGAAATCAGCACTGAAATCAGGACTCAGATTTCAGCTGCCCTCAAGTAGCCCCACTTACAAAGAACATTGCAATTCAATATCTCTTTTCTACAGAATTCTGGACTAAAAGTACAACAAAAAATTAAGCAGTTACATAAGGGCAGGTATTTAAATACCAGCGGAACACTTTGGTTTATGAGCAGATTAAGTGAAAGATACGGGTGACAGTGGGAGCTGAAGGAAGACACAGCGGACTTTGGGGCATCTTCCTTTTTGCTGAAGCACAAAGATCCCCACAAACAGCATTTATTTTGTGCTGCAAACATCAACATCTACTCTTATCTCACTACTTTTTTACTGTCATTACTTGCTGTTAGCCTGATCTAAGCCTATCTTCTGAGCCTGGAAGCAGTCACAGTGGTCAGCCTCCATCCCTGTAGTCAGCCTCTGTCTCAGTGGTCAGCTTCAACCCCAGTGGTCAGTCTCAGTCCCAGTGGTTCACACAGCGTGTAGTTGGAGTATGGAATAGTCTTCCTGCTAGTGTAGCGCAAGCTAAAACCCTGGGTTCCTTTAAATCTGAGCTAGATAAGATTTTAACAACTATTAGTTAGGTTCTCCCCAAACGAGCTTGATGGGCTGAATGGCCTCCTCTCGTTTGTAAATTTCTTATGTTCTTATGGTCAGTTTCAGTCACAGTGGTCAGCTTCAGTCACAGTGGCTAGCTTCAGTCACAGTGGTCAGCCTCCATCCCTGTAGTCAGCCTCTGTCTCAGTGGTCAGCTTCAACCCCAGTGGTCAGTCTCAGTCCCAGTGGTCAGCTTCAGTCACAGTGGTCAGCCTCCATCCCTATAGGCAGCATCTGTCTCAGTGGTCAGCTTTGATTTCAGTGGTCAGCCTCAGACACGCACGTACAGACACAGACATCTTCATTGTCACGTACTCACCTTAGGTTGCATGTTCTAATGACATCGGTGGAGTGAAGTCATAGCTGAGCGTTAGCACCAGCGCCTAGTAATCATGCTCTGGGCAGCAGCCATTCCCAGTCATTAGTGCAGGTCGAGCCCCCTGGCCCCGCTCAGCCGTGCTGCCTCACCCTGTCATTATCGCAGCTGTCGGCCTGCTGCACCTCAGCCTGCCTCTATGCCTCCCTGCCTAAGACACTGTGATGTCATACATGTCATCCGCTCTCCACAGCTCGCTCAATGGAAATGAGCCCGGCTTGTTTTGTCATGTCTTCAGCGTGCTATCAGCTGCTAATAAGACACAGCGTGCAACAGTCTCTTTCAGACACTAATGACGTGGAACGATGGTCCTCATCGTGACCTTCATATGTGTCATATTAAAACTGTTGCCTCTATCTCTGATTTAACATGACATAAAGTACTATAGCTGTGTTATTAAAAACAGAGACTTATTGTAAGGGAAACCTAACAGCAAAGCAACACTTTGGGTGGAATGAAGCACTACATCTTAAGCTCATAGCTTAAAGTAATCAATCACAGCTGCTGCCAAGGTCATAAGCACAGTAGCCTTTCGCTCTGAGGTGAGGCCTGCTCTTTGAAGGACATGTCAATAGGTATTTTTGTACTCTGAGACCTTACAGACTAAAGTAATACGGTTAGGCATCGTGTACAAGGGTGCTGGGTGGAAAACATTTTTACACTCTTTCTTTGAGTCCCCAGAAGGGATAAAGAGTTTTTGGATGGTGTTCCCCTCCCCCCACTGGGATATAGTAAACAGCGACCATTATCAAGGTGGGGGCAGGGTCAAGGCAGGATGCTGTGGACTCTAATGTGACAACAAAAAGATTCTGGCATGAGAATGAGTTTGATATGATTGTTGTACAGGTATATTCCCTAACGTAATGCATATAATACAATATTATTGTACAATAACATTGTACTCACGTCATATCATTACAACAAGCAATTTAAACTCTTCTAAAGGTAACAATGAGGCAGATCTCATCTGAAGAATTCAGAGTGGGCAGCTTCTCCCACCCCTTTACACTTTTACAATGTAATCAACAATTCCTTATAGGTTGACATTTTAATCGATCATTCAGAAGAGGATCCCAAATATCTCTAATCTCATTTTCACAAAAGTCAGGCAGGTTCTATGCTTCTGAACACTGCAAGGAACAAAAAAAGGTGATGAAGACAAGACAAAACACGAATGTGGCAGCGCTGGGGCTCCACTTCCCACGTTAATAGGCTCTTCACTTAGTGCACTGCTACTTTGCAAAAGTATGTAAACTACTGTTGTCTGCAAGTCATCCCTGCTAATGCTGCTCTAAAACATTAGCAAATTAGGCGAAAAGGGGGTGCCGATGACAAGTCTGAACAGTGAGACTGCTACAGAAAATCCTCCCAAGAAACTGAAGTGCGGAACAACCGAGAAAAAGAAACAGAATGTTTGTAATGGCACTAACAGACCACGTCCTCCATTAACACCATCTAAGGAGACAGGCTTACCGTTGTCCAGATGGCCCTAAGATGGACAGGAAGTGACCAAACGAGAGAGGGTGGCTAGAGGCAGTGCGGGGCCGAAGGTAACAGCTTCAGAAGCTGCAGGATTTGTGTAAAATTTGTTGAGTGAAAATGGGCTCTGTTCTTGCGTCACATCTTGTCACTGATAGGCTCAGAGGAGGAAGCAAACACAGAAAAAGGCCTAAAAACCCCAGTGACACATTTCTGTCTGGTTTTCCTGCACCAGCTCAAAGAGAATTTAATCTTGGAAGAAGATTCACAACAAAATGATTCTTCATTGTATTTATCGAAATGGTAACACTTTACTTGATGGGGCACAAATACTTAATTCAGTTACTACTGAAGTGCAAATTGTGAACAAATCATGAACAAATATAGCTGCTACTTGAGATAAAAGATGCATCATGGTTCATTAATGATGAACAAATGATGATCAGTATTTCAATTGTGTTATACATGACTTGTTCGTTCAGTAGTTCACAAAGGTTTACGGATTTAACAGATATAACAACTGCTTGAGATAAAAGATGCATCATGATTTATTAATGATGAATTAACATGAGATAAGTATATAACTAAGAGTTAGTTTGTGATTAATTAATACATAAGTAATAGTATAATATTATATTTGTGTCCTGTCAGGTAAAGTGTGACCATCAAAATGAATATACTGTCCTGTACTTCCAATCCACTTTAAAAATATGTCCAAATTTATAGCTAAAAGGAAGTCTTAATATAGGTTCTAAAATAATTTCATCGGG
>JAODKC010000001.1:34649516-34697010 GCA_026777985.1 Mormyrops attenuatus
TAAGTTCAGTGTATTTAATCACCCTGAAGACAGATTCAGTGAATGGTCATAGTGATTGAAGACCCGCCCTGCATTATAACTTCCTGTGTGAGTGTCCATATCTACGTGCCGAGTACCAGAGGCAGACGAGACGTCACAGCTGAAAGAGCCAATGCAAGGTGAGCAGATCCGGGCCAATGTGTGTTGATATGATCATTCCCAATCCCAGAAGCAGTCTGCAATGCTCTCCATGCTCTAATGCGAAGTGGAAATGCCAACTGGCTTCAGCTGGACAGTCTGCGATGGAGGAGCTTTTTAAATACAGAAAGGTCGAAAGCACGAAGTTCTGCTTAATGACGGTGTAAATGATCTCCACCAACTTACACACACTTCAGGGAAATAAGTTACGTTACTCCAAGTAAGATATTATCCTCTCGGTTTCTGATTACTGGGGGATCAGTTTCTCTTTAACTTTACATAGTAATGAGTGATGGGAGAAATTAAGTTTTAAACACATGGCAATTGGGATTACCATGACCCGTAAATTACAATTTTTACCCTGTTTAAATGAATAAATAAAGCAACCAAGAGAAGCAGGCCAGAACAGTCGCTACTGGATAGAGTATAAACCAAAGGCTTTGAAGCCTCATTTCTTCTATGGTCATCAGGTTTGGTCCTCTGTGTGTGGGCATAGACAACCTTCAGTGGAGTCTGCAAACGATGAGAGCCTGATCCAGTTACAGGGAGTGCACAGAGATGGAAGACATCAATAAAATCCAACCAGGGCAGTAGGTCTATGCAACCAAAGCAGATCCACCACAGGTATGCAGCAGATGGTATCAGCTGACACCCTCCCACTCCGTCCAGTCTGGGAGAGAGAGATCTGGCCTTCAGATCTGATAGCATCTATGTAAGGCCAAAGCAGGTTGATAACACCCCAAACAGGAAATGCTTTATCTTGGCCCATTTCCTTAAGTGCATAGTTCTTCCCATCCAAGTGCTCCAACATGCTGTAAGAGAAAAATGTAACAGTTGCAAACAACCATGGGCCAGTCAAGGCTCTGGGTGTGGGGGACACAGTTTGTTAGACTTTAAAGCCATTCCTCTTACAAACATGGTGTTTCTCCCCATGTTGACTGTAGTAACTCACACTCATTGTAGTTACTTACAGTTACTTACTACAAGACATTAGCTGCTGATATGTAGCCCTGGTGATTTCATTTCTATGGTGAGAAGATCAACCTCTATTAAGTTATTCTGCATATTAGAGAACTGAGCCACAGTTAACATGTGAAACCCCTGAAATAGTCCTGGTGGATGTCATGGCAATTCATCATGTACACTTCTGTTACATAGAATGAACGTTCTGAAAACAGCCTCCAACACACAGGGTCATGTCAAAATGATACAAACATGGGGGCTGCATGAAGCCCTGTGATCCATTTGAAAACCCTCTTTAGCATTTACATACCTCTTAAGAGGAACTCAGACAACATTGCTTCATACTTAATAATAGCAACAAATACTAATTCCTGCTACTTAGGTCCAATTCAGCTAGTCCGCATTAGAGTGCTACCAGCTTACTACAGGCTTGCCGTTTTTTCTTCCCATGTGTGTAACTGTTGAGTACAGGACTGAACATGGAAAGAGCTGACGGAGTGAAGCACAGTTACCAGCTGTTTACCTTCAACTGCCACCTGCACATATCAAATGGCACCATCATTAGGATAAAGTACAGCTGGGTGAATGCACTCGCTACCTCTGTAATTACCGGCATCTTTACAGTGTGTCGGTATCCTACCAGGGCCATGATGTGGGCTCCCTCCATTCATTCGCCTGCTTTCATGAAAGCGATCTCTTATCCTCCTTAGCTTGACAAATTATGGCAGGCTGAAGTAATCATGCAGCAGCACGGCAGAGACAGCCTGGGTTCTACAAGCAAAGGATGCAAGCCTAGGGATGGGGGCCTGGCCTTTTAAAAACAGGAAATCAAGTTGAACACTTACCTAAGGCCCTGATGTTTTAGCTTGCAGCAAGTTTATCTGGAGTAACCATGATGTCTACATTGAGGAGATGAATTATTCTTTATTTTCCTGCATAAATAAATATCCTAGGAGCACATAATCACATGATGCAAGTCATTGTACTGGCCGTTTTTATTTACCTTCCCTTTAATGTATATGCACTTAAAGCAGGTGTAAAATCTAACACCAGTCTCCAAAGTATTCTCACCCCTTTCATTGGCTGAAGTGTTAGTCTCAGCAAGTTTGACTGCAAGTTAGGGCTGCCCGATTAGTTGTAAAATCATGGTCTCCTACCCCTATACGATTCATACCCCTATATGATCTCATTTTTACATGACGGCAACTCTGCCGTGTTTGCATTAGCGGGGAGATCCATTGCATCAAACCAAGCACTCCATTTTTCTCCATAAGCTTTATCAACAGATGACAGGACTGTGTTATATCAGGGGTACAGGGATTATAATGAAGAGCAGAAAGAGGTTTAAGCTTACGTTTGTCTGGCATTTGGAAACAAGTTATTTGTTACAATCCAGGAGTGTGCCCATTCTGTACTGCAAAGTTGACGTGACAGTCAAATGTCAGTAACGATCATATTGTTACTGGTGAACTGATGTCAAAATTTTGACCAATATCTGGTATATTTTTGTCTAATATTGCCAACACTGATAAGAGGCTAACCACTGAGCCACTTACGTGTAAATATTGGACAAGACTGACACATCGGGTTGATGCTGATATCTTGGTTTTTAATGAATATTTGCTGATAGCAATATGTTAATTGATATATTGTGCATCTCTATATATTGTTTGTTAAATTTTCATAAAAACAATGTACATTCATTTTCTGTAACCGCTTGACCTGTTCAGGGTTGTGGGGGGGGGGGGTCTGGAGCCTATGGGCACAACGCAGGGAACAACCCAGGATGGGGCACCAACCCATCACAGGGCACACTTACAAATGTACACCTACAGTATGGGTAATTTGGAAACGCCAATCAACCTCAGCATGTTCTTTTGACTGTTAGGGGGATGCCGAGTAGCCAACAGCAACCCCACAACGACACAGGGAGAATTTGCAAACACACAGAGCTCTGGCAGAGATTGGAATCCTGGGCCCACAGGTGTGAGGCAATAGCATTAACCACAGTGCTACCACACCACCCTCTGAAGACAATATGTAATGGCAAAAAAACTAACAATAAAGAGAAAAATACATTGGAAAGAAAAATCAATCTCAGTTCTGAGAAAATCATGACTCATATTTTACCCAGAATTAGGCAGCCCGACAGAAAGCCCTAATTTGCAACACAAGCAACATGAAGCCAAAATTGGACTATAAAATAAAACAAGGAAATAAAACAAGAAAAATCCATGTATTTTTGGTTCACGTCTAAATAAAAAAAAGTGCAGGTGACAATTCTGAAGATAATTTGTTTGCACAGGAGTTTTGCCTGTTTTTGCCTCACGCCAACAGCTAATGTTACAGATACACGGATACACATTATCTGACGAGGAAAGACAACAAATATACACAGTTTACTAGATGGGCACAGCTGAATATACATTCCCTGCATAAGAAGGAGGTGCATTAAGATCAGAGCATGACTGGCTATCTCAGTTTAGCTGGCTGATAGGTGTTCACTGTGTAGCATTGGAAGTGGAGCATGTTGGCACGGAAGGCTACTATCCTACGTAGTGCTAATGGTGTTTCTAGCATAATTATTACTTCCTTCTTACACAATGCCATCTCCCCGTTCCTCCATCGCGACATCAACATCCCTCTTGAGATATAGGGCTAGGCAATATAACAATTCCCGGGCCCAGAATGTCAGACGTTCAAGTGTAACTTCCTGGCGGGAATTCCGAAATTCCCAACTTATGCAGATGGTCGAAAAAGACAGGAACTTACCAGTGGTAATTCCCTTACAAGAAAGGACATTGCTGCTTACAAATTCCATCTTTGTGGCTTCTTTCATTTTATGGGAGGGATGATCACTCTTCACAGGCTAAAACCAAAACTTGAGACAAAAAGGATAATTTCTAGTAGAACTAGGCTACTAATTACTTCTAAAAGCTTGTCCGATCTGGTGTGGAGACAAGCCTGTACTGAAAAATGAATTGCAGTGGCCATTATTGATTCGTGAAAATATGCGCATTCCAAAGAACTACAAACTACATTGCTCAGTCCAATTTGTACACGTATAAGTCCTGAAATATCACTGCCGATATTATACCAACAAAACTGCTGCATAAATAAATGCTGAGAAATGCTTTACTTTCTCAGCCAATGAAATCAAGGATGTTTGAAGAGCAGTTGTCTATATGCATAGCATCAAAGAACATTTTTTGTCTTTTGTGGATACTGGGGACCTGAGCAGTCAAGCTATAGGTAATTCCATTGAAAGTGTACTGACAAATGCAGGCATCTATCTGCAGTACTTACGGGGTCACGGATATGATGACACATTGGCTATGAGCAGTTGGTTAGACAGTGCCCAGGCTAAACTGCAAGAGAAACACAAACATACAGTTTATGTGTACTGTTCCAGCCACTGTCTGAATTTGGTTCTGAACAGATGTTACACTGTGCAGATGGAATTTTGATGGAAATCTGCATGTATTTCAGAGATTCAACCTGGAGAAACATGAGACAGAAAATCTTTTACCAGACAGCAAAAACCCTGACAAAGTTGTGTGAAACACAATGGGTCAAACAGCATGATGCAACATCTACATCCAATGAGCTTTAAGATCCTGTGCGATCCAGCCTGCGGAAAATAAAGGTATCATTTAAGAGAGATTCTTCTGTCAAAGCCAGTCAGCTGTATAGTTTAATTGTTAGTGCAGAAGTCATTGTGACTATGAAAGTGTGCGAGAAGCTTCTGGCAAAAACCCATTTCCTACAGAAGGAGAAATGTGCCCTTGTACGCTGCTAATGCTATCATTACACAGGTTGATGAAACGAGACCTAATTGTAAGATGGAATTCAGACAGATCTTCCAGACAGACCTGCCAAAACGGCAGTATATGGGATATATCTCGTGTTACGTCATCTGGAAGTGGTAAAATCTGAAAATGACACAAGGAAGTCTAAACGAAAGGGTGCAACACATTTGCCTCAAAATGTCCTGAAGACCTTTTTCTGAGCATTGTACCACTCTACCTGTCACTACTGCCCATGTTCAGAGAAGTTTTTCTCAGCTGGGAAGGATTGAGAACAAACTGCGGAGCAACGATGACTGAGAAGAGACTAAACAGACTAACTTTTCTCTCAGAACACAGAGACATTGTAGTGAACCCAGACGAGGTACTGGATATGTTCTGCACAAAACAAGAGAATAGAAATACATTTATGCGGTAAGACCATTCCTTTTCTGTATTTATGAGATTATCAGTGTTCAAACAAATTACATCCAGATGGACCATTTTAATAAGCTGGAAAAATATATATAGGCTGTGACCTGTCGGTTTGGGTTGCCAGACTCACCACGGGATTTATTTCAGGCCGTGGGCCTGAGGCGGGTAGTTTGAAGGTCAAATTGAGATCGCAGGAAAGATCCCTCTTCTGATATACAGGTCCTCAGATGCCTCAAACTGCAAACCTTGGAAACAAAATTGCCTGAATGAAAGAGACGTGCAGCATTTCGTTTTGTGGAGATTCGGGTGAGACAGTATTACATGGAAAGACTTGCCGAACACCTATTAACATGAACTCACATATCACTTAGCATACGCTTTTATCTACAGTAACATATACTTTGAGAAAGCAGGTTCCAGGCTGATCCATACTTCACACAGAAGCGAGCATGCCATAGTGCAGATCTGTTCATGATTCGGAATGATCATATTTGCAGCACCAACATGCCAGGCAACAATGTAGTTTGATGCCAGGCCAGGGGTGGCACTATTGAGCAAAGCTGTTCTGAAAAGTCATGTTTATGAAGTGTGGAATGGATGTTATAAGAATAAATAAGAATTTAACTAAAAATAAATGGGTACTATGTATATACTAGATAATCTTGACAAGGAAAAATCATTAAAACTGCAAAGCTTGCTAAGTTTTTTTTCTGTGACAGAATAAAAGCACTTTAGTGAAACTTATGAAAAAGCCTGATCTTAATGTAGCTGATTAGTAATGTATGAATTGCAGAATTGCATGTGCATAACATGCAATGTTGGTATTAATGTCGCACATCACCCAGCCCTATAATATAATACAATTTTGTAATTATGTAATAATGTGATTTTCAAATTCAGTACAAAATACCCCGCCTTGTGTTGCGATGTCATTCAGCGCCAGTACTGTTTTTACATCAGTGGAAAACCAACACCTTGAAGTGCCGTAATTTTGGTACCCTGGCAGGAGACAAGGTGGGAACCAACAGTATGGAAGGAGGCCAGCAGGGCGTAGCCAGGGCACCTAGAGGGAAGCAGGGCACAACCGGGCACCTAGAGGGGAGCAGGGCACAACCGGGCACCTAGAGGCAAGCAAGGCAAAGCCAGGCACTTGGAAGGGAGCAGGTGTGACCAATGGGTTCCCTGCAGGACGACAGGTGAGAGACAGTAGCCTGCACTGCAAAGAATAGTCTGTTGGTCGGAGACATGGTATCACTTTGGGTGGGCATACATGGAACGGCGATACTTGGCGTAGGGTTAGGTGGCACAGCTGCTGCAAGGCCCTGTGGCCTTCTCTGGACCAGGCACCTGGACCACAGGCGAAGCTGGCCCTTTCTGGGCCGGTAACCTGGACTGTGGCCCCTGGGGGCACAGCAGAGGCGAGGATGACCTCTGGGAGCACAGCGGAGGCGAGGATGGCCTCTAGGGGAACAGCAGAGGCAAGAACAGCCTCTGGGGACACAGCAGAGGCAAGGATGGCCTCTGGGGGTGCAGCAAAGGTGAGGTTGGGTGGAACAGCCCCATGTGAGCCAGACTCAGAAGACTCTGGACAAGTGGGGTCCCCTTCTGGGCTGAGCTCTGGAGACTGCGGCAAGCCGCGAGTAGCCAACAGCCGGAGCTGTGGTGAGCTGCTGGGAGCTGGCAGGCTGAGGGGCAGCAAGCTGCTGGGAGTTGGCAGGTTGAGCAGCTTCACACTGCAGAGAGGCGGCGGGCTGAGTGGCTTCACACTGGAGAGAGGCGGCGGGCTGAGCGGCTTCACACTGCAGAGAGGCGGCAGGCTGAGCGGCTTCACACTGCAGAGAGGCGGCAGGCTGAGCGGCTTCATGCTGCAAAGCTGAGGTAAGCTCTGGGGAGTAGGCAGGTGGACCTGTGGCGAGTGGAGCTGTTTCTCACTGCAGGGAAATGGTGAGCAGAGCAGCTTCACACTGTGGGGAAGTGATGTCTCATGGTGGAGAGGCGACGGGTGGAATTGGGATCGGGGACTGACTTGCCTCAACCAGCTGTTGTACCTCTCCCATACAATGCTGAACCATCTCTGTTTCCTTGGGGATCCGTGCCTGGTGTGAGGCTCACCAGAATCTTCCCTGCCTGTAGGAAGTGAGCTTTGGCCTCAGGGACCCTCCACACAGTGGGATTACTCCTCCACTCCAGGACAAACCAGGACAGGGAAATAAGCAGGACCGCGGGGGGTCAAAACGGGAAGAGGAGAGACATACACAGGCAACAAGGGGACTGACTTCAATGACTGGACTGGGGCTGACAAGATACACAGATAACAAGCAACAGGCGTAGCTGATCAGGGCCATGTCAGGGAGGAGAAAGGAGGGCCAGGCGGACATGACCGGCAGACGTTACATTTACAGGTCAAAGTAACAAGCGTGTTAAGCAACAGACAAGCAACAGCACATAATTTTAACATTATAAATTAGAAATATCAAAACAACAAAAGAAGCAACAGCATAACCTGAGGAAGTCAGTTATTGCCGTCATTCAGATTATGCAACAAGTAGTGAGGGAAAATCCTAAAAATGGATTCTGTTTTGTAAAGGATTATGTTTTGTAGATTACTTAACATTTTGTTAGCTTACAGTGTTACCCATTTGCAAACCTGGTTTTCTGCCTGCAGCAGTTTGGCTTAGCTATTGCAGGGGGGTTTTCTGGCATTTGAACCACAGCTTTTAGGTTACAAGGCATAAATGTGTCCTCTACAGTCTACACTTCACAGTACAAGTATGATTTCAGAACTCTTTCTACCACAGCAAATAAGGGTGACCTGGGAGACTCCTTACCAGACTGTACGCTGGGGGGCTGTCAGGCCTGTAGCCTCAAGGCAAGAACCTGTTATTCTACTTGATATTTACAACCTCTTAAAGGGCCCAGAAAGGGAGAGGCACAAGTCTAAAAAGTAAAGGGTGGTGGATGGGGGGGATCCTTTGGGACCAGCAGGGTTTATCTACATACCCAGTGCAAACGCCTCAATTTAAAGGGGAGCTGCTCATCAGGCAGACTGTGGGTCTCAGAAATCCCCTAATGAAATGAGCTTTACAGCTGCTTTGAAGTTCAAAAGACACTCAAGTCTCATTCCCACTACTTCCAGCCTTGACATTAATTTTACCCAAAGCGAGGATTCCATCAACGGCATGTAATCTTAATGCAGGACTAACTAAAGCAAAGGCAGTAAATGTCAAAAGACTGTAGAAAAGCTCCAGTTTTTAACTTCAGGGAAGCATGTTTCAGCTCTGATTTGGATATCAAGTGGTACTGGACAACTAAAGACAGTAAATCAGCAGGACTATAAAATACTGCTTGGATAAGCGAGGTAATGTATACTGTACATGCCTAAAGAATGTGTCTGCTTCTCTGAAGTCTGTGGAAGCTTATCCATGCAGGGTCATAGTGAGCATGGAGTCTATTCAAAGATGCAATGGGAAGCCAGTCCATCACAAGGCATGAAGCACGATACACCCAAAATGAGGTCCCAGCCCTCACAAGGCATGAAGCACAGTACACCCGAAATCGGAAGCCAGCCCATCACAAGGCATGAAGCACAGTACACCTGAAGTGGGAAGCCAGTCCATCACAGGACAGACACACAGTTAGGCCAACTTTAATAACATCAATCCACCTAAACAGTATGTCTTTGGACCACACACAGAAGCCAGAGGAAACCCATGAAAATCTCATATGAAGATACTACTATTTGTAGGCTAATAGTCATGATGATACTGTGGTATAAACTCCACAGACACAGAGGGCAGGAATTGAACCTACAACCCTGTCAGCACACAGTACTATCCTAATCTTAGTGTACATTGTACATGCAAATGTTAAATGTTTGGTTTCCACTTGTACCTGGAAAAAGGTGATATTAATCACCAACATAAGATCCGATCACTTAACATCTGATTTTCATAAGAGCTAAAATTTTACCCACATGGAAGTTTTCCTGTTCCTTGTTTTAGCTGGCATGCTGAACTTAAACTAATCATTATCACATGGACCGACTAACAAGAGATTAGCACCTCAACCAGCTGTTTCAACGCAGCCGGCAACCTGTATCTTCTGCCTGTCATCCCTGGTCTTACCCACCTTTGCATCTCAGCACCCGTCACCCCCAGACCTCCCTTATTGCCCTTTACAGCTACACTAATTATTCTGACCCAAAATCTTATACTTCAGTATGTCAAAGCAAGATGTCAATAAGGGCTACAATTCAAATGCAAAAGGGGCCACAAAAACTTGTCACTGCAGATTACTTGTTGACGAAAGCCTGGAACAAGGGGATTGAATGCAATTACAAGTATGCCTAGAGCTCACAATAGCACAAATTTGGGTATATGAGGGATGCATGTGTCTCCAACAACATTACCTTTCATCACTAACAAGCACATATTGTTACAAAAAGAAACAAATGATTGACAAGAATCACCAAGAAATGCAGCTCAAAACTTATGATTACGACCAACTTCTTGTAACAAAGTCTGTTTTACAGTGACTAATCTCTAATAACAAAGTTTTTGTGAGGATAGTGATATGATTGCTGCCATTCTTGTTCACTGAGAGTTTTTGAGAGGCAGGTACTTGACCAGCAGGGTGTGTCCCCTTACATTTGCTGACCAGTGTGGGGGGGAGGGCCCTTGGTAATATTCATCATGCCCAGGCACCCCCCAGTTGCCCCCGCAGGGAGACCTTTGCTGTGCTTCATAGCAGGAATTCAGATTGAGTCCCTGCCAGGCCACATTAACAGCGTGTGGTGAGCCAGCAAAATTGTCTGAGGAAGTCTGAAACTTGTATATTGTAAAAACATGGCTATCGGACAATAAACATATCAGAGCAAGTATATAGTTGTCTTCAACTCTCCTATGGATGATGGTGCAATCTGAAGACCATAAAGATGGATAAGTTTAGATTTTTTAAAATTTTATTAAGATTTAATTTTTCACTCTGTGTAATATGCCCTCAGCTTGTTTAATACATAAAACTGGGACATATCTACCAGTGTGTTCACTGAGCGGAGCATGACAGCTAGTAGATATAGCCTTAAACAGCTTATTGTTTTGGTTGGAGAAAGAGGAAATCAGCCTGACAAGACTGCTCCCTACTGGAATGGCAAAAAAGGACAGTCTGGACCACCATCCTCTGGGTCACAGGCAATATTTCTATCCTTTAATTCCTCATCAGCAATTACCCAAGCTCAGTTAAGAAAGAACAAACGAATCACCCTTACCTCATAAGATAGATAAAAGCAACAGAAGCTATTAATGCTGCTATGCTTGAGATAGCAGAAACCTCCTGAGTCACTGAGCTGCTCATTACAGGATCAGCGCTGCAAACAGCATCCCATTGCTTCAAATCCTCCAGGCAGCTCTAGGGGGACTCCCCAGACGACGTCCCCACACGCCCAACGTCTCCGTCCCTGGGTAGGCAAAGTCATTCCTGTAAACATTACATATGCAAATGCGATATTTTCTGATCTTCTGCTCATTTTTAATAGCTGGATACATTTGATTAAATTAGATATGCCTTAAAAACTGCATAACCATAAACCTGTACTTATTGTCAAGGGGAAATCATGTTTAATAAAAAAAAAACATCAAGCCGTGTTTTTAGTAATTTATAAACACATTCATAATCCATTATAATGCAATCATAAAGCATTATAAACATGGCTATATATATACATTATTGCTGTGTTTATTATGCTTTATGAATACATTGGAGATGTGCCTCAATCACCCGGTGCGCAGCATGGTGGACTCACACCTCCAGAATTGTGTGTTCGGTTCCTGTCCGTGTGTGGGATTGCATTTACCACATTGTGGTAAGGACCAAATGTCCCCGCAATGTGATACAAACATGTGACTTTTTTATATCTTGTGGCATCATTTTTCAAGTCCCCACAATATGACACTCAATTTTATAAAAATCTGTGAATTCAATCAAAAAACGAAAATAGCCAAAAATCCTGTATTTTCTTTTGTTAGGGGTTAAGGTAATCTTAGTTGAGATTAGTGTTATGCCAATAGAAATGAATGGACAGCCCCCACAAAGATATGAATACAAACGTGTGTGTGTGCAGTTTGCATTTTCTCCTTGAGTTTGTGTGGGTTGTGTGAGTGTGGTGTGTCTCTTGCGATGTACACAAATCACTTGTGCATCATGCTATGTGTTTTCTCCTGTATGCCCCAGGATCACTGTAACCCTGTACTAAGTGGCACTGGTGCAGTGGCCAGCACTGTCACTTCATAACCGCATGCTGGTGGCCCAGATCCCATTCCAGCTGTTTGTGGTGCTCGTACATTCACTGTTTGCTCTGTGTGTTTCTCTTACAGTCCCATTGCTCACAGTGTGTGTCTGTGTGTGTGTGTGTGGCCTATAATGGCATCTTGTATAGGGTGGCTCTGCGGTGTGGGATGGGTCCGGCACTCACCATTACTCTGTACTAGATATGAGGTCAGAAAATGTATTGAAGAATATGAGACTTAAATATGAAAAGATATGGAGTGCATCTCATACCACTAAAGCCCATCATTTTGCTTCTTTTTCGTGTACCGTTACAGTATGACAGTAGAATAAAGGAATGGAGAGAAAACCCAAAGTAATCAAGTAACTGACTGCATGTTCTCTAAGTCTAGAGAGGTGTGTTTTGTAGTCTGTTTTTTTGTATTGTTTAAACTATATAATCCAGGGTGTATTTTCGAAGGGTATCGTTCTCAGTCTTTTGTGGTCCTTTTTGAACTTTTGATAACTGGAGAAGTGAGCAAGTTCTGTACCAACACATATAAACGTCTGAATCAAGGGACTGGTTGCATACAAAATAATTCATATTAAAATACACTGCATGAATGTCACTGGCACCGGAAACGCATAACATAATTCCTTTCGGGCAGAATTATAAATACGACAGACTGACATGTTGATCTTCTCAATCTCCTAAAGAGTAGAAGCTATGAAAGTACGGACTAAGAGCATACTGGTGCATACATTATGAAAACTTAATTTTAAAAGTCAGTTAACCTTGTTAAAACAACATATTTAAATAGCAGCCTCAGTTATGACGTACTCATCCGGTCATTATTTGTGACATTGCTTGGGGAATTTTTTTAATGAAATTGCGCCACCTACTGAAAATGCTAATTCAAGCACATGAACGCAATTTCGCATCCTTCTTTCTGCAACTGCTTATGATGAATTCTTCGGTTAACAGAATATAAATCGGGTGCATAATATGTACTTGCAAAGTGGCATTGTCACATAAAACAAGGGGAAAAAATCGTAACTGTTTTTAGCTGTGGATTTTACAGAAAGATCGATATCGTTCAAAGGAAGGAGTACTGATAGTAAACATTAGGCCTACTTTATTAATCTGGATTTGAGTAACCCAGTTTAAATAAACGTTCAGATCTTTCTTAACCAAACAGAAGTAAATGTTAAAGTACGCCAACAGTAGCGTTACTAAAAATACAAATAGAAATTCAAAGATGCATCGTTAAAATACCATAAGCTGTTGATATTTATTATTTCTGCGTTTAGCTAAGTGTCTTTATGTGGGCTACCCCTGGTATTTCAAGTTTCCGAGTGCCACTGAGTAGAGTATTGGCTGTACCGCAGTACTCTGACGTCCTGCTGTAAATACTTATAACGTAGATAGAAATGGTAGTCGGCAGCTGATACATTACTTTTTAGGATGATCGATGTCGTTACAGCTATTTCAATATTAATCAAACTTATGTTCTGCCGCGAGCAGAAGCTGCTATTTGTCACACAGCAATTAGACCGTTTTTTGAAACTCAGGCCATAGATCGAACAACATCAATCATTCAAGATGCAGTTACACTTTTGCACTATTCTTATTATGCATTGAAATCAAAATTGGCAACACTGCCACCTGCTGGAAATGCCGCGCTCCCTATAACAACCATTCCAGCCAGATTTTAATGGTAGTGGCTGTCTAGAACTCCTTGAGAAATACCTCTCCGGTAGACATTTCTGTGACCTAGTATGGACCATATTTGCTGTCATTGTTACAAAGCTGTATTTTATAAGCCAAGATGACTGACACACGTGGACACAAAATCTGAGTACCAAACTATATTTATTGTATACAGTAGTAAAGGACAACAGATAATATACAGATCAGTAGAGATACATGACAGGACCACTAGCATGGACTTTGTATATACCTCACTTGCCTTTGAAAATAAAAACTGAATAGTAGAGATACAGGAGGCCTGAATAGTAATTTTAAAAAGTTTCCTTATTACCAGGGCAAATTGTGGTTTGGGGTGGGGTGGGGTGGGGAGAGCTTCCCATTTTCCAAGCTAAATTCAAGTGGGGAAGGGCAGTACAAGTGTAATTCAAGTGGCTTTCCTAAATGCTGAAGACCACCACTCACAACTGGAGGAATTAAAATATCAAACATTTCCATATGGAAAATGGACAGCTAGTCTACATGACGACATTAAAACAATCCAGGACTTCGCTTTTGCACACAGGAGCTGTCAGTTTAGCATTTGGTCAGTATTTAACCCCAAGAGTATTATATAATTTGACAGCAATAAGTCCAGGCATCCATTTATGCACTTATTTCAGAACACAAGGGCTTCTGAACAACTCATACAGCTTAAGAGTAGAAAACAGGGAAATGAACCATGTCTCCTCCACATGTGCATCTTGAAAGGGAACAGACTTAAGAGTATTGTATACGATGTGGTAATAAGCAGACTGCTCCTACCATCAGCAGAAGACTGAACGAAGACCACAGGAGCTGAGTCTATGCTAAGGAAATGACCATAGACTTAAGACAAATACCAAGGTCTGGCTTTACCGCATTAACATCTAACCTTCTTGAACCAGGACAATGGGTTGGTCTGGCCAATTCCTCAGGATGCTAATGAGGTGTTCTCCATTATCTGACCAGCATGTTACAGTTACTGTCTAAAATCTTACCCTTTATGAAGCTGATACAAACCCTGACCACCCAATAACAGGCAGAGGACAAGGGTAGTTCAATCAAATGGGGGGAAAACAAAATTAAAGAACTTCAAGGAAACATAAAATTGTTGATCTCCAGGTGTACAGTCCTCATTAAGGGAGATTTCATACACTTAGCAGGAGCCTCCAGTCTGCTGTTGAAATACATCAATCGTGTCTTCATCTTCCATCTCCAGCTGACAAAAAAGGGAAAAAAGATTTATTTAGAACCACAAAACTCTGTGTTGAGATCTGGGGGAAGGTCATGTCTGCTCACATAACTTCCCAAAGGGCATGCAGATTTTTCATTAGTCTTTGCTATTTTCTCCCAACCACTACAGGGACGGTTTCAAGGCTTTGCGGATTAAGGGAGATGCATTGGACTTTCATTTGCCACTTGCCAAATTAGCACAATTTAAGACCAAACAGGTTGGAGGCAGTAAAGCCGTCGTAACATAAAGTCTTGCAACAAATGTGTTAAATGAAGAAAAGACCTCAAGGGAAAAAAAAAATTCAACAACGAAACACTTTCCTATTTGCTTCCAAACAAAGTTACTTCACTGTTATTAACTTCTATACAGTGAACTTAAACATATTTCATAATTTACAAGAGGGAGAAATATATATAGCCCACATTTTGGATGGAAAAACCCTTTATGGCATTATGATGTAGTCTTCAAACCATAATTTGGTTTTACACCAAGATACCCAATACATTTTGTTTTATCCAACTTGAATCTGACTATTCAGCCCATAGCTAATTAAGCAACAGGAAACAAAGAATCTACAGCTGGTCATTTTTTTTCTTACTACATTCCAGATATTGTTGTCCATGCAGTCTCTTACCAAACAGCACATTACTAAGAAAAAAACAAATGTATATATGGATGGGTTGTCCTACCTGCCAGTAGAGCTATTTGTTCTAGTCGTGTGCTTTGTAACGTAAAGCATGTTACACTCACTATTCTTTCTGCTTGAATTATAAAAAACAATTCCGCAATTAGAACTGAAACTAATATGTAGGCTAATAGTCATAATACTGGGCTGAATCCAGGCTGATTTATTCCAATACAAATATACTTTACATCCAAATATTGTCAATGGGTTTGCCCCAATGTATTCTTCAGAGCCTTTGGCAAAACAGATATTCAACCAGTGTTAAGGCATCAGCAAAGGTTCCATTCAGTGACAAGTAATTAATATAATCTGTATAATATACAAAGGATGAATAAAAATAAACAACCTTTTAAACAGCCCCTTAATTATACATACTAGAAATATAAAGAGCCTTTGGTGAAGCTGTAAATTGGTGAACTGGGTCCCCAGCTTTTGACTGGGACAATAAAGTTTGTAGTAGGCAAGTCTGGTTTTAAACAGCAAATTCAAATGGCAAATGAGGCAGCACTGTAAGCATTTCATGTTAAAAACCGAAATGATTAAAAGGTGACCACAGACACACATAGCTAGTGCAAAAACTGACAGATTACTAACCTGTGCGGGTGTGTCCGTCTCATTGATTGGCTGCCCATCAAACCTAAACCTAATTTGTCTAATTGACAAACCCTAAAAGGAGGAAAGAAAAAGTTTTAAGATTAAAGGTAATTTCAGAGACATCCAGATTAGATTAAAACGCATTACTATTTTGACCTAATTTTGTAATGTAGTGGCGTAACAAGAAATTACACTTGACACTGCAAATTCATGTATACTTATGTAGATCCTGTAGGAGAGATGCCTAATGAACTTGCAGGCCTTAACCACGGATCAGCTAGACAAGTTTAACCGTAATTGCAAATACAATGATCAGGAATAACAGGGGGCCACAAAAGAGCTCAATCTGAAGAGATGGGGGAGGAAATGTAACCCGACGTACCTGTCTTTCGCAGTATGCTTTCATTAATTTGCTGAGAGGAGTGTGTCTTTTAATCTTGAACTGGACCACTGAGCCATCCTGACCAGCCACCTTCAGGTTGATGTGGTCATTCTCAGTCTTCACACCTTCCTGAAAATACCAAAAGCAGCCCAACACGGTACATGGATCAATTTCTGCACCAGACAAAAAGGCAACTCTTATCCTGACTTGACTTTGTCCCCTCTTCGCAGGCATCGTGTCTCTAGCTTTGGTCGCTTTTTTGAAAGAAGAAATAACAAAAAAAAACCTTACAAAAATGTTTAAACCTCGTGTAGTCCCCTGCCTACAGTCATGAGCGTTTACATAAAAACACCATTTTTTTCAGAAATAACACCAAGACACGTTGATAACCACATGAACATAAAACCATCATATTCCTGTTAAGATGCAACCTTCACATACTAACTTGTATAAACAAACACAAAGCTAAAAGTCTTTGTAAGATAAAAGAAAGAAACACCTTAACATTATATAAAACCTTACCATTACGAACTTGTTTGACGAATCCTGGATATCTGAGTATTTGCGCTATATCAATTTCTGCTAAATGAGTAAACGACTGGATAAACCGATACGTGACGTCAAGGATTTTCGATGCTCCTGGTTTTGAGAGCAAATTAAATGTCTTAAGTACTTCACAATAGCATGTGGCTAAAAACCCGATTACTCGCTAGCTAGGTACTGCGCCTCTGTGTCGGCTTTCAAATGGCGGCTTTTTCGCACGGCGCTCCAGTCCATTCGGACCGGCTATCCTTGCGGCATTTCGCTACGCCAAATGCGTAACTCCGCCCAAAGACCGGCAGCGCAGTTTTACAAAGAAAAAGCCGCAAAAGCCAACGCTGAATTCCACCCCGAGAAATTGCGCGGCACATGAAAACAATGGCGCAGATTCAATGAAGGCACTCACGCTGCATAATAAATCGCCGCCCGGACCCTTGAAAAAAAGTACCTCGAGACGCTAATACAAACCATAAATTTTACAATAGACGTCAGTTTGTTTTTAAAACAGCTCAAATGCGGAATTCGACTACCGTCAAGCACTGCGGCTGCACGTATTTCCCGATCGTATTTTACACTGCTAAAAATATACCAATTTATTCGACAATATTGTGGTCTTACCTTTGGCTTCTCTTCAGACATGATGTTGACTTATATTACAAAGAAACTCAGCGCTAACAAAATTATTGCGATTACCTCTCTTCTACCTCTCCCAATCTTCCACCGCTATCGCGTGCGCGCTTGAGCTTTTGGTTTCCAGAATCTGATTGGCCTATAGTACATGACGTGGGACTTTCTAACGGGAACGTGGAGACGTGAACGCGCATATATTTTAAAATTCGGTGGCGCGGATTTTATGCAGCTGTAGCGGAGTTCAGTGGTATTCGGAAATATAGTTAAATACTGCTTAAGATGTGTCTTTAAATTATTTGGACAAGCTTTTCAGGGCGATTGTGTGATCAGTGTTTGATTTTTAAAATGATTTTAAGTATGGAACCTATGGTTTACTGACATTAACTCTGGCAATTCAGTTAATGTCAGTAAATATATTTTTGTTAGTTTTTATCAGAAATATTTTATTGTAATCTTAATTTATCTTCACTTTAGACATGGACACATAATACTATAGCTCTGTAATATAACATTACAATATTACGTACAATCTAGTAATTACATTTGCTCTCAATAAAAACCACAGAGATGCTGAATTCAGCTTTGTTACATCTAACAACTAATAGATGCAGTTTACTGCATATGTAATATTTACTTGTAATTTTAACAAAATTATACCAGAAACAATGAAACTTTGACAAATCAAATTTCCATGCAATGTTTTCAGTAATAAGGAGCGGCACCTATCCTTTTCCCATCTGATAATCTACTTACCTTGTTACGTTAAGAAACAGGGCAGTTAAGTTAAAATATTTTAATGAAATAAAGTGACAATAACTATATACAGATAAAAAAGAATAAAAAATACCCTGCTCACAACAATGAGCAAGCATAAAACAATGGTAACCAAAAGAAAAAAATCAATGTTAGAATAATCAAAAGGGACATTCACTTTCAATATCAGGTTTAATGGTAATTTCAGTTGTTAGCATGAGATCATCTGTATTCTCATCACTGTTCACCACAAAAAAAACACTCACCTTATAACTATTTTACACGCTAATCCTGTTAGACGGTCCGGAAAGGACGCAAAAACAGAAGGGATCACACTTTCCTTCAGAGGCATAATTTGGCCAGTCAAGATCATCTGCCTTGAGATGATAGCTACAGAGAACTGTGGTATCATCAAAATCTGTCCGTCGGACAGCTATGGCCCAAGCTTTCTTTAATTCAGGATCTTTGGAAACACATTTCAACTGACAATTTTACATAAAATATTATGTTATGTAAATATCACATTTACACCAATCGCGTAGTGCTTTAACAATTATCCATAACGTTGTGTCGTTAGGTAGCCATCATCATGATGGTGTCAAGTCATTTTCAGGATAATCTGAAGTGATAGATCATGTTCACAAACTTACATAACAGTAAAATAAAATAAAATAGCCACTTACTGCAGAAAAGTTGTCCCACAATGCCTGTTTTTGATGTTTCATCTGTTTGTACACCCAAGTGCTGCAAACGACTGCGGCATACTTGGAAGTGGTCTGCTATCAGTGATTCAAGTGCCGACCGCCCCAATATGCCGACTGCGCAGGCGCACGGGTAATCACACACGTACTGTACCTGAAGGTGGTACCTTGTATCAGGAAGATAATGCAACAATATACAGCAAGACTGGTGACAGAGTGGTTTGATGAACATGAAAGTGAAGTTGAACATCTCCCATGCCCTGCACAGTCACCAGATCTGAATATTATTGAGCCACTTTGGGGTGTTTTCCTCCACCAGCATCACACAGTGACCTGGCGACTGTTTTTAAAGAGGAATGGCTCAATGTCTCTCAAGCTACTGTGCGGGACTTTTATCTGTCATTCCCAAAATGATCTGGTGCTGTATTGGCCGCAAAAGGAGGCCCGAGACCATACTAATAAATTATTGTGGTCTAAAACCAGGTGTATCAGTATCATTGCCCACCCCCTGTAGATGCGATAAAAAGTGACTGCGGAATAGAACGTACAAATTGCAGTGATCCACATAAAATCCAGTATGTCAAGTATGAACGAAATTTGAAATAACAGAATTATATTTTAACTTGCATTATTGAATATTATATTATGACTTTTAATATATGCATTAGAATTTAGTGATTAATCATCATTGCTGAGACACTACAGCACAACAATGAAATGTGTTCTCCGCATTTAACCCATATGTGACAATGTTACATTGCAGGGGGCCACTAATTCAGTGCCCGGGGAGTAGGCTTGGGGGCAGTACCTTGCTCAGGGTACCTCAGTGGTGCCTTGCTGGTCAGAGATTTGAACCTGCAATTTTTCAGTTACAAGTGTGCATCCCTAACCATTAAGCCACCACTGCCCATATATGACTGCCCATATATATATATATGACTTCTAGCTATATAATATATAGTTACAGATAATCAATGTTAAACATATAACAGTCAAGGCAGAATGGTGTACAACAGTGTTTCTCAACCTGGTCTTCAGGGATCCCCAGCAGTCCACATTTTCAATCCCTCCCAGCTCTCAGCAAAAATATGGATGTCTGGGGGTCCCCAAGGACAAGGATCAGAAACGTAAGATATAAAGGAAAGGAATTAACCTAGGTAATTCAATTCCAAAATTCACTGTCAAAAATAACAATAGGAAAAATACAAGATGATTTCAGTTCACATTTATTTGTAATTTGAGACTTCCTGAATTGCAGCACAAACCCTGGCTTATAAGTATTTAGTAGTATATTGTATTGATCAGGACAGCTTTCAATGCAGGTCCCAATTTAGAAAGAAAAGGTCTGGCAAGACAATTATGCCACGACACATGTACGGCTAAAATACTTCAAGCGCTGGCAGAATATATCAAGTTCAATCTTCCATAAAAGTTAATAAAATAAATGTGCATTTCCCAATTTAAGCTTGACATAAAACCTCTTTTGAGAGCTTTAAAATGGCACATAAACATGAACATATATAATTACACGAATCAAAAAAATCAAATTGTATGACAATACACTGCTTGGAACAACTGATTGTACATTATGGTTCGTTACCACACTGACCAATTAGGCTTAAACCAAAACCAAACATGAATTACAAAATAGTAATATTTGATTTTTATAACAATTACCAGTACCTATAAATGACTTTCAAGACAGCATATAGCACAGGTGTCAGACTCCAGTCCTGGGGGGCCAAAGCCCTACAGATTTTTGGGTTTCCCCTCGTTTAACACACCTGATTCAACTTCTTGTGCTAATTACCACACAGATGTTGAGCTGAATCATTTGTGGTGGAACAGGGAAAGAACTAAGCTACACAGGGCTCTGGCTCTCCAGGAATGCAGTTTGACACCCCTGCCATATAGCATGATGTGCTACATAGTAACACTTCAAAAAGCCATTGGTTTAATATTTTAAGAGTACCATACCAGTTCCCCTGTTAGACCTTAGAAATAAAACATATAAACAAGGCCAGTTTCAGAAGAATAACTACCTGATGTAATCTGTGACAATAAATTGACATTCATGCAATCAAATTTGTATTAGAAATAATCTGAACATTGCACTTCAGGATAGGTAGGGTTAGGGTTTGTAAAAAATGCAATGGAAGGCTTTATTAATTCTTGGTATATTTTTAAATGGAAAGTAGAGCTGGAAAAAACAACAATTACAATTATATTAGATTAATTAAAATGTTTAATCTACCTAGGTATACCAGTTTAAGAAGTTAAAGTATTTTCAGTGAAAACAAACATCTTTAAAGTAACTGATGTACAGCAATATACTTTCTGGTAACCATTTTATATAAAGGACTAACAACTACTTTTCTGAGTAGCAAAATGAAGTTTAATGTATTGGAGTGTTTCAGGGACAGGAGCTGTTTGTGCAGAGGAAAGACAGAGGCATATTGGACAGCTGTGACGACCAGCCCGCTTAGGTGTTCTCAAATCTAGCGTAAGGGTTTGCCTTTGTGAGACCTGGAAAAAAAAGAAACAGAGACATTTGTTTACGAAGTCTGTGTGCACACAAATATCGTCATAAATGTTTGTCAGTGAATACATTACAATCCATTTCATATGCGTCATCTGTGCCACATGCCGAGTCATAAGACCATTCCTTTTTTCCCCTTTTCTTTTAATGACCAAGAATATGTCAGTGGCTGAAAAACACCTCACCATAAACAAACAAAAAAATCTTTATCAGTATGAGTACTAATATTACACTAATACTAAAATGGTGGCTATTTTCTCGGCCTAGAGAATTCAGATTCAACCTCCCAGTTACACAGGAATGCTTCTCAGGGAATCACAGAAAGGGCACAAACCAAAACCAGTTATCCACTTTTGGCAACTGGATTTTTATACACGCATATATAGTAGGGGTGTGGTCTTCCTTTCAGTATATCTAATGTAGAACATGATAAGCTCGAGGAAAGTTAAATTTCTCCTGATCACTTCAGGCTGCTACTCAAATGCTGATTTATGGAGAAGCAAAACGAATTTTTGTACCATATTTCTTCCTGATTTCCTCGTGCCTTGTCTTCATCTCAGCTTTCCTGCAAGGTCAAGGGCAAAAATAAAGACTGTTTAGGCAACAGAAACAAAGATAACACAATGCAGTCCTTAGCATGAGGTATGCTATGCCGACAAACTGGTTTGGACTGGTTGGGTTGCATGCCGTCAGCATTAGGATGACATTTGCAGATATCTCCCACTCAGGAGGTTTTCATACGAATGACACTTATGGGCAATGGATGAGACGACACTGTATAGGGGACTAATGTAATTATAATATTTGTCAGGGAATGCTAGGGTGAAGTACGGAGACTGGAAAACATGCAGGCTGCTTCCTGTAGAAGTGCCTTTATGGCATAGCTAATACACTCCTGATACAGGTACCAGTGGAGTTTGCTCCCCAGCTGCATTCCCTTACTCCTTGCCACTGGAGCATCTGATATGTAGAATCAACTTGATTTTATTCTCTTTCTGAATCCGTGTTATAATAAGAGTGGGAAAATTTGGCATATTGTGGCTCTCTCAGAACAATAAACAATAACTAAGCATTGCTCCTCACTAAACATAATGAACCATGCCAGATAATGTTTAACCAGTAAGGCTGCTGCAGCAGTTGCGTGATGACTGGTGCCTGAATACCTCTCCTCCTGTTGAACCTTCCTTTTTTCCGCCTGGCGATCCATCTTATTCTCAAACCTCTTCGCCCTGAGAGAAATCAAATTCAAATCAAAGACAAAGAATCAGATTGGCTAATTGCAACTAGGATATGGCTGTTAACCTGAAAAAGTGTGAATGGGTAACCATAACAAGTAGGCTGGTACTAACAACTAGCCTCAGTCTTTCACTAACTAAACAATGCAAAATGCCTCTACATTATTACCTAAACCAATTTCAAAAGCAAATATGACATACCTAGCATTAATTATAATACAAGGCAGATTTTTATTATCTGCTTTCAGTCGCCTATATGCAAGTACAGAAATTATAAAAAAAAATTTATATGCATGCTTTAGCCTAACCAAACTAAAAAACTGAAAAGTAGTTATTTTCAGTTTAAAATAATCCATTTTCAGTGGATTTCATTCACTGGTTTTGCTGTATATTGCGATTTCCAGAATTGCAGCCAACTGTGTTCAACAAGAACATTTGCATTTATTCTAGAAAAACAGGAACAGCAACTTAAATATAAAAAGTTAAAGATAACCACCATAAATTAGGCTGCAAAAAATGATTTTTTTTCCTAACAATAAAATTTGTCAAGCGAGGATGGGGGGGTCCCAATGATAAGATTTGTTGAGTGGAAAAGGGGGGAATTGATTCCCACAATCATGTGGAAAATCAAAAGTACAGTGGGAGGAGGGGTGGATGAATCGGGAGTATTTGAAGGTATGACATACAGCCAAGAAAGCCATCTAAAACTGCTGGATTACATGGCTAATTATAACCCTTCACCAGAGTAAACTGGGCAAGTTTCTTGTTTAAAAAAAGTATCACAGGCATTAATAACCAGCTTGCTTAAATCTCTGCCAGAAAAAAAATATTACAGAGAAACAGCAAGATTATTACATCACATTCAGGCAAGAACAACACAGGACACACCCAACCTATTTATGAAAACGAATCAATAACACGACGACTTTCACTCTGAACTTACCCAATATTCTCACATTTGCAGCAGCAGAAGCAACAGATAAAAATCGCGATGATAATGACAGCAGCGACTACAGAAATCGTGATGATCAGAGTCTGAAAGTTCACTGTGGTTGAGAGATAAAATAAAATGAATCAGATGTTTATTTCACCTGTTACTAGACAATCAGCTCACCAGCTGCCCATTTTATTAATTGATGAATCTAAAAAATTTTGTCTCTAATCCAACCTCTATGCAATGTCACTGGCCAAGCTATTTTAAAAAGCAGAAACACAAAGGAAAATGTCAATAATGCTTACAAGACTAAAGTAAACATCAAAAAAATAAATAAATAACTAGTCTCAATATGTGACACAAGTGTATATTTTATTCAGCCTCATGAACAGATTTGCAAATGATAATAATTTAGTCAAGCTAGCAAGATTTGTTGTGAATATTGTTAAGCCAGGCCAAAGACTTCCAGGCAAGCAAACATTCTCAGCAGCAGGACACACCAAAGAAAACCAAAATACAAAAGATGTACTGCTGAGAATCTCAGTGATGAACTGGAATCCACCTGCACCTCTTTAGACCTGACAAAATTTTTTCATTTAAAACACTATTTTCACTGGGTACACTAATTTATAAAGTGGCATCTTCATGAATAAAAGAGATAATACACTGAAACCCCAAAAATACTACAAAAGGTGCAGGCCATCTATACAGAAAATTTGCACACCAGTACTCCAAAGCAGAGAATTTTTGGGCATTAATACTTTATTTGAAGATTTACTCAAATATTGATTACCAGCACCAAGACAGTTACTGGCATGTTCCTCTGCTGGCTGAAAAGGTTGGGGGGAGGGGAGCGTATAAAAAGTCTAACCTCTTCCGGATGAGGAAATGACGTAAAAGAGGTTGGTCCAAGCCCGCATTCCAAACAAAAATATGACCAGCTCATTCCAGCACAGGGTAGTGCCATATATTTCAGCTGGAACAATCTCACTTATCACCTCCTGGCACTCCTCTGTAACTGAGCAGTCACTAATTAACATCAGAACTTACCCCAGCATGACCCCCATCGAGCTAAATCCAGTGGGCACAGAGAGTGTGGGGGTAGAATAGTCTGCACCGGGTAATAGATGCATATCTGTGTTGACTGGCACCACAAACACTGTGACAAACAAAATGCACATCTGAGAATACTTGTCGTAGTTCACATTCTAAGGAAAATGCAAAGGGCAAGTTGCTAATGCCATAGGAACTGACTGACAACAATGACTAAGCCTAAAGTTCCCACAATAATATAACACAATGCCTAGTATAAAGTTTTTGTATTAATTACAAATCTGTTCTTCAGCAACCAACAGGCTTGTGCTTATCTGCCATTTCTGCAACATGTATCCACAGAAAGCCTTTATTTCAAGTTTACCGCTCTAAAGCAGATAAACATAAAAGCAATCGTGTCTACTTAGATAGGAAGCCCGATCTGTACAGAAATTACATCAAACGCTGGACCGCAGTGGTGAGAACACCGAAGCAGAAAGTTCAGTAAGTAAATCAGGTCTTAAACCCACATAATTCATGTCAAATGAGAATTTCATTAATAAAGATCATGTTTATCTGATAGTAAAACTTTCAAAAAGTTCTACCAAGCTCCATAAAATCAGTTTATGATTTTTACACCCAAAAATACTTGTGGGGCAATGATTTTTGCCAAACTTGATTTCTGAATTTAAGTCACATGGACATCTGTATTTAGACCACATGACAGTTTTGCCAAATAGCACAGCTCACCACAAGACTCTGGAAGGATCAGGATATGGTCAGTGCAGTAAAACAGCTGAGCATCTGAGCAACATACTAAATGTCGGCAAGTTAAGTAATAACCCAGCTATAATGAGGTTCTGAAGCTACTTCAAAGGTTACATGAGAAGAAATAAACTCAATTCTGTTCACTCACACTCAGATTGCGCAGACACTCCTCACAGGTTGTGTTTGACAGTGTGTTGCAGTCTAAAGGAAAACAGAGAACAAGGCAGACGCCTGGTCAAGGAACGCAGAATGCTTTATTGTTTGCAATGAGCCTTGCACAGCTGTCCACAATGTACTCCATAACTAACGGCTAAATCCACAGATAGAAATTTCATTTTGAAACTATTATGGAGGCCATTGATAATACTGACTATAGTGCTGGCAGGTTGCTGCAGTGGCTGGAGCTGTATGCTGGAGGCCCTGGGGAACAGTATTACCAGGTTCTCCAGTTAAACTCCAGCTGAACATATCAGTTTCAGTTGTCTCCCTATGTATAGAATCACTCAGATTTAAGAACCAATAACAAGAACAAGATGTGAGCAATATGAAAAAGCTTTTATTTCTTACTAAAGTTTCTTATGAACCAAAAAAACTTATTGGATTTATTCCTGATATGGAATATACTTCTACAATACACTAGAACATACATATATTTAAATACCTAGATGTAATGATCTGATGATTTAAATATAATACCATTTTTATATATTATAAGGCACATATGTAGCCGGAAGGAAAAAGGTTTTAATTTGGTTACGATAACCAAGATTCGGTCTCATCTTACACACAGATTCATATTCAGATAAAATTACTGGCAAAAGTATGAACTACGATCAAAAGTTCACCTGTGTGTTGAGATTGATATTAATTACACTAATTTATTTGCGCAAAGGAATTATGATTATTCCATGTTAACAGTACATAACCTTTTAATGCCGAACGAATTAGTATGGATATTCCCGCATGAATACTCCAATAGCTATTCGTAATTCGGAAATATTTATGCAAAAAAGTAGTCTCACCGACCATAACCAGGTATTCCAGCTTAGCAAACTTGTTTATCTTCATTCTCCCACATATTTTTACTACGTCTTACAATATGCACTAAACAAAATAACCGGTCTTCATCAAAAATTGAATTAAAATGCTTCGTATAATATATAATATACGAAGCTTTCCATAAGGAGACTTTTACACTATTCGTTTCATTACAATAATTTAGAAGGGCACAGAAAAAAAACTTTACCTGTGTAAGCTACAGAACTCCGCGGTAAAATCACCAACACACCGAAGACAAGTAAAACAGGCAGAAAATAGCGTAGCTCCACCATTTTTGCACAACTATATCACTATACAGCGAACTATTACTGTCGTCCTCGTTTAAAAGTTAACCGAGCGAACTTCGGCAATCGCCAGCGCACACGCCTGTCACGACGCCTCGAGCTGGAGCCGAGGTTCTCAGGTAGCCGTGCGTGCAGCCAATCAGAACCTAGCTATAACGTAGGTCACGTGATCTCCGTCGAACGACTCGGCTTCGTTTAACTTCGGGGCATTCCGGTTTCGATTGCAGTACGATCCCAATTAACATACGATATGGACCATTCGAATCTCTCAGTTTAAATCCATAGCGTACATACTTAATTTATAGATACGGTGTAAGCTGTAGAAGAATTTTAAAAACTTACTACTGTTGCCTCACACCTCTGGGACCAGGGCTGGTGGTGTGGAGTTTGCAGAGGTTTCCTTATGCGTACTACGGCTTCCCCCAACAGTACTGAGGGAGTTATTAAATTGCCCATGGGTGTGAATGTATGAGTTAATAAAGATAGAATTACTTTATCAAAAACAGTTGGGGGAATACAGACGAAAAACACATAGCAGAAATGTTAATGGAAGATGTCTAAAAAACACATGAAATTTTGAAATTGTGGTTTAATTCCATTCATTTCTATGGGAAAAACCTTAATCCCAACAACGGCAACATTAACCCCCACCCAGCCAAAACCTTAACCATAAGAAACCCAACAAAATACAAGACTTTTGAGATTTTTAGTTTTTGATCGGAGTCACAGATTTTTATAAACTGTGGGGACCGAAACAAATTCTATTTTTTATCTATGTTAGCTATGGTAATTCACTTAAAATGATCGCTTTGTTCATGTTAAAAATGTGAAGCATGCTAAAGCCTCCTGCTGACTATTTAATAACTATGCAAATATAACAAATATTGTCATAAAATATTTGGTTTAATTTTTTCTTATTGCATAATTTAACGTTCCATGGTTCGGCTGGTATACTCAAGAAAAAATACTTTATTCAGAATTTTTTCTGGCTCAAGAATGTATGAGTGTATGTATGCGTTTCTATGGGCAAAACCCTAATCCCAACATGTCTTTTGGCATTTTTAGTTTTTCGATTGCAGTCACAGATTTTTATAAAATTGAATTTCCCCTTGTGGGGACCAAAAAAATGGTCCCCACAACATCAAAATAACAGGTTTGTGTCACAAATTATATCTGCCCCCCCACCACACACACACACACAGTTTTCAGTTTGGTGGCTAATATGATAACACATCTGAAATTACATGATAAATTTATATATATTTCTTTAATAGTTTCGTATATAATATTAGATTTCATTTTAGTGTCTAAATACACACATAATATACACATATTAAAAATAAAAATGCCCTCGTGCCCTTGAATAGGACTGGTGGGTACAGAAAATGTACGGACAGGTTTGTTATAAAAATTTAAAACAAAAATTCTGAAAAAATAAAACTGAAATTGTATAGAATAATCAAAACAAAATCAAAATGAAAATCTATCAATGCATGTGGTTTTGAGAAAAGACAGAAGTCAGCAAATCAGTAATCAAATAATTTATTAAACAAATTTGTAAAGCCAGTTACAAAAACAGCCTCTCCTTCTTAATACTCTCTCTCCCTCTCACACACACACACACACACACACACACACACACACAACCACATCCTTCATAATTACAGTAATATACGAGTACATTCTGGGCCTGGTCTGGCTGCCAGCAGCCAAACATTAACCGGTGTAACAGTAGTAGTCAAATCAGGCAGTGCTGTATGAACATCCTGGCGATAAAGGACCGAACCACCATCCCACACAGTGACATACGAGGGAGGCATCGCACTTCATCATTACCATCTCTCTCTCTATGCTTTCCAGGTTCACAGTGTGCTATGTAACCTCTGGTGTCCCTCGTATGAAAACTGCAATGAAAAACAATAAATAACCATTCCTTCCTAATTCTCAGCTTTCTTGAAAAAACACGTTTTGACATCCTCCTCCAGAGATACCTGCTACTTTAATTTGTTTCAAGAACACTTCCATTTGGTAGAACCTGTATTATACCTGCTAAAAATACAGATTTTTGGTGTCACTGGGATTTTTTTTTGAAGTTATTAGAGGCTACGGAAATACCAGCAGAGAGACCCCAGCACCACTCAGCATAGCGAAATGCTGAACATGAGTAGCTCATAATGCAGTGATTTAAGTACAACACTGTAGGAGCAAGGCAGTCTACTGGGAGGACACTTTAGTGCAGATCTGTCACAAGGAAGAACGTCTCAACAATTAAATCACAGAGAGACTTGGAAGCAGCATGACTGCGTAAGGCATTCAGCTCAGGGACGGAACACATTTTCCCCATTTTGCATACAGGCTGACATATTGCTTCCTGCACCTGGAAGACTAAATTCAGTCTGATTTGTAACAGTCAGTCATCATTTTACCCTTACTTAACAACATACTACACCTTCTAAATATTATACAGAGAAGGGCATTTATGACCATGAAGAATCACACTGCGGAACATGACATTCAGCCCACAAATCTAATTAGCATACTACCATCACTGGCACCTCACTGAGAGCATAATGACAAGACACTAGCAGCAGAGACGCCATCTTCAGAATTAGTTCCTGGGAGAGGATATTTGATCTTGTGGCACTGAGAATGAAAATACAACGCGTGAACTGTGCCTAAATTCCGGTACCCGCATGAGAGTAGGAATCATATTTCTGACCGTGCCTATGAAAATGAGGACATACCACAGAAAGCCAGGGGGAGAGCCTTTTGCATAGCTTGGGGACAAAGGGGAGAATGAGCCAACAGCTTTTTGTCTCCAGTGAGAAGGGAAAAAAAACCTACCAGTTAAGATATTCAGCCAAAATTAACAAATTAAATAGGTTTCTGTAACTTTATTTTAAAAAGTTAAATAAATATATTATGTTCTATATTGTGCCAGCTTTCTGAATGTATAGTAATCCTCAGGGTTGAGGTAATAGTCCATTCAGTCTTTATCAGTCCTTTGCGTCCAATCAGCATCTGTGAATTAGCCTTTCTGTTGCCGACCAACATTTCCAATGGATCCATCCGCTGAGCGTGAGGACACTGTGTTCTGACTGGACCTTTCTCATCACCTGGTCCAGGTGCTTCCGCAGCTCGATACAGATTTTATGCTGCATCGCTTTTTCACTATCATATTAATGTAAGCCTTCATGATCTTGGTGATCTCCCCACCCTGAAATGTGAAAACAGTCTCCTTAAAATGCTATTTTCAAGATTAATACAGATAAGAAAACTCTTGTCACTGAACTCCCTTTACCTGTACAGTTTCAAAGAACATCTCGCGCTCGTCCACAGTGATCTTGTAGGTGCTGGCCTGCGGTGCTCCAAAGAAGACGATGTGTTCATAGGGGAAGGTCTCCAAAGGCCTGGGCTCGCCTCGCTTGTACACGGAGACGCTCTCTGCACTGACTCCCAACCACAGCTCATGGGGGAAGCCGCCCTCCTTGCACTGCAGGGACATTAACATGCGGGTGAGCCCTGATCTCAGCATTTCTCACTAGTTTCTCTCGTTAGTTTCCTAACCCACAGCTAAACCAGAATGAAACATTTCATTCGACACAACTGAATCGAAAATGCACACTCAGTGACATACATCCATATGATTATTCATGCTAAATGTCAACAAAAGTGAATTCATATCTTCTCATACATTTAATTTTTTATTTTGCATCTCTTGGGTGCGGTGACACCAGGAAGCTCTCACCTCCACGTCGAACAGGGTGGACCCGTAGCCAGGCCATTCCCTGATGATGGACATGTACTTGAACATGGCCTGGTGCTGGGGAAGGCCATGCAGGTGGGACCACTTCTCCTGGACGCTGGCACGCGTGGCTGACATCTCCTCGCGCACCCACATCTCAAGCATCTGCTCCTCCTCCACACGCTGCTTCCTCAGCGAGCCTGTCTTGAAGCTGCGCCTTAAGGTACCCTCCAGAAAGCTGGTGCGCCTCCGCTCCAGTGTGTGGGCCCCCGAGGTCCCCGAGGCGCCCACCTTGGTGGACTGCACGATGCGGGCACGCAGCCGCCCCACGGGGTACACACTGTCCAGGCTCCAGCTGGCCCGGCCTGCATCCCCGTAGAGATACTGCAGCCGCAAGGCAGCCAGGTGCTGCAGGGTCTCCTCAGGGGCAGGTAAGTGGCCGTGGATCAGGCTCTCATGGGCCTAGTGGGGAGTCAGAGACAGACAGGAAGAAGAGCAAACAAGCAGGGCAGTAGTCAGACTGACAGCTCCAACACGCTGTAACCGCTGACTCTGTGCATAAAAAATTACATACATATATAAATTAGACATACGTTACCTACACTATACATAAGTTACCCAGGCTAGATACAGATACACATATTAATATATACAAATTCATCGTGCAGCTGTTATCGCAACCTTTTAATGGGTAAGCAGTCATGGAAAACTGGTGGATAGAAGATAGCCGTTTAAATATGTGAAGATAAGGTTTCCAAGTAAACATATAATTAATCTTATTAACAGATTTTGTAACGTTCACTGTTTGATATTAATATTATTACGGGTTCAAATTTATTTTCTTACACTGACAATATGCTCTTGTTGTTTACTAACCTGCTCAAACATAAAGGCAAACTCCACCCCTTCTCTCGGAACATTCTCCACATCCAGGAAGCAGTAAAGCTTAAAATAGAGACGCCATTTTCCGTCTTCCTCCTCCTCACTGCCTGACAGCCTGGAGAAGCATCAGCAGCCCCAGAAGAGAGTTTAAGGGGTTTAAATCATACTTACATGAATATTAACTATGCAACAAATGAGATTTCAAACAGCAGTATGCTAACAGTTATAATGTTTCATTGCTGAGTACCTACCTCTCAAATTTGGCCAGCACATCAGCCACAAAGACCCGGCTCTCTACAGCCCGGTCGGTGGTGTTGTTGTGCTCAAAGAGGGCGAACATATTCCTGCTATCCTCCATAGCCAGTCCCCGGATCAGCTTCTCCACCACCTACAGAAAAGCAAACAAATGTTGGGGGGAGGGAGAAAGACACGTGACGCGGACCATTTAAAAAAGAAAAATAGTCCACTGGATTTAAAGATAAACCAGTAAGGCTGACCTAGAGAGAATACACATGTAGTGAAGAACAGAATGACACACTGTAACATTTGTAAAATGGTAGAAAAAATGTATGTTCCGTATTCGGCTGTGTGACCAACTACACTCAAAAAATCAGAGCAGTTTGATTTTTACATAAATAACCCAGATCACCCTGCGACACTGAAGCGGTCAAAAGATGGCATTTAGATGGCAGCCAGAAGGCTAAATAAAATCATGCGATTCACGTAGGTATTTGTGTGGTGCTGAGACGGACCTCTCCAGAGGTGGTGTGTGAGTTGATGCTGATTTTGCAGGATCCACCTCCATGGCAGTAAACAGTGGTGGTCATCTCCTGTCTCATTCGTAAGGCAATAATCTCACTCTGGGATGGCACGTATTCTCTGGACTTGGTTTTTTTCAAGGACTCCCCAATAAAGTGAGCATACTTCTCAATTTCAGTCCCTGGAAACTGATCCTTAATCCTTGACAGAAATATACAAAGACACGGAGGTTTAATGGCTGAGGAGTCAGGGAGATGGCTTAGATACATGACACAGGGAAAGGGATGTGAGGCAGCACACCAATGCCCAGTGGGGAAAACATGGCGCGTACCTCTTGAGGTGGAACCTGAGGTAGCGCAGAATGGAGCGACTGGGCAGGAAGGAACAGCTCATGCAAGTGAGCAGATGCCAGTGCGCGTGATTGGCTGGGCTGTTGGGCTGCGGAACATGATTGGTCTGCTTGATCAGCTGGCAGTACACTTCATCCCGTAAGGGCCGCAGGTCCTGGCATGTCTGTAGAATGCCCTGGATGATGGGCACTGGGTTTGACACAACTTCCATCTCCTGGAGTGAGTTGAAAATCTTTACTGCCTCGTCCTGCAGGCTAGCATAGCCCTTCTCTTTTTGGACTAGAGAATGATAAAGGAGAAAAATGCATAAGAGCAAGCCAGGTCATAACATACAGGGACACAGTCAGAAGGTACGGTCTTATATGTAGAGCCAGTGAGGAGCCAGAATAACATCAAACTCACAACTGATGTTGACTTCCCCGTATGGTAGTGGCAGCAGGGGTGAGTGCAGGGGGTGTTGGGTGTATCTGAGGATGGGGTTCCTCCGATACGTCTGCTCCACTGCCTCTGCGTTCAGGCTGTTCTCCTGATGGAAGCAGTGAAAAGAACAAGATCAACAGCAGTACGGAGCCTGACCCACAACCCATCATACTTTACCAACAACAATAAAAGATCTGGGACCTTAATAAAAATACATTAGGAAGATGATTCTCCTTTTGCCATAGATAGAGAAGAGAGTGATTTCCCAGCATTTCACTGTCATGACGAAAAGAGAAACACGGCACTCAGGAGGAAACTGAAGAGCAGAGCAGGTACATCGGACTGTTGCAGTTCTGGGAAATTCTGAGTTCGAAATGTCCCACTGTACATAATCCCAAATCTAATGGAACTCGATATTATAGCAAAACAAAGCACTGCATACAGTTCACAAACTACTTGCAAAAAAGACAAACACACAAAAACACACACAAAAGCAAAGATCAAGTGGTTCTGTAAGTTTCACACACTGCCACCAGCTCAGCTTCAGATACCTCACTCAACTATCGTTTGTGTCCCTGGCCGTAAACAGGCTCTGTAAAGGTATGTGCCTCCAAGGCTGCAATGGAAATATGGCACACGTGAGCCAGAAGGGCAGACTGCTGTACTGTAGCACACCAACAGAACTGCTAAGAAGCATCTAGCCCTAAGCACCAGGCCTAAAGTTCTCTTCCCTTCTTGTCCCAACAGTCGTACCTTGATGTCCCGGATTAGTTGCTGGGTAGGGGTCTCAATGGGAACCTTGTTGTCGATGACTCCCTGTATGGAAGAGGTCCATCTCATGGCCTCGTTCAGCATCTTGGTGTAGAGGCGGTGAGAGTGTTTGCGCCCATGAACAATAATGTTCCAATAGCCTAAAAGGAACAAAGAGGGGAGGTTGGGCTGACAAGTCGCAGAACTGTATTGGACACCCAAAGATGAAATATGGTTCCCACGCGGTGGACTTTTCAAAACAAGGAGATTCCACAAGCACTTTTTCCTATGGATGATTTTGTTTTGCTCTTGTCCTAAGTATATGATCCAGTGCTGGTTGTGGAGATTCTGTCATCAAGCACAGAAAGTGAGATGGCCCTGTTCCCTTACCCGTCTCCTTGAAGACCTTCTCATCTGGATGCACCACAGAGCAGAGGCTATTCAGGACCAGCGTGCCCAGCTTCGAGGCTCCGCGCTCTGAGGTTTTGTAGTAGTCCAGGGAGTTGTTGGTCAGCACAAACCAGCGTTTCTTTAGTTTGAGGGAGGTGCTCTTTCCACCCGATTTCATCTCCTTGTGTAGCCAGCCTGAGCAGAAAAGGACAAACCAGGGTCAAGACAGCAAAACCAGTGCTGTGAATAAACAGGAGAAACCATTGGGATGTCCGATCTAAAGCTGTGCTTCGAACGTGGGAAAAAAACTTCACATTGCTATGAGTTTTTCTCCACAACCAAATACTTTAACTGTGGAAACTTCAACCATTTTCCTGTAACTGCTCATCCTATTGAGGGTCACGGGGGGTCCGGTGCCTATCCTGAAGGCCATGAGCATAAGGCAGGGAACAACCCATCATGAGGTGCCAGCCCATTGCAGGGCACACTCACACACCATTCACTCATACACCATTCACAACACATACCCACCTATGGGCAATTTGGTAATACACACCTATGCGCAATTTCAATTAGCCTGAGCATGTTTTTGGACTGGGGGGAGGGGGGGGGAATCTAGAGCACCCAGAGAAAACCCCAGAATATGCAAACCTCAAACACATGGAGCCAGGGTGGAGACTTGAACCTTGGGCACAAAGGTGTGAGGCAACAGTGCTAACCACTGAGCAAACCATGCTGCCCCCTGTGATAATTTACAACTGGCACCTTTGAGATATAAACATTTACTCAATTTGACAAGACTTCATATCTGAAATGTCACTCACCTCTAATCACAAACTCCTGGCCGTCGATCCTGGAGTCGCCCTTTGGCTTCTGCAGAAGGCTGATCCAGTGGTGCATCTCCTCTGGCGTGTCTGTATTACAGTGGATCACCCGATTGGCTGTGATAATCACAAAGGAGTTGGGCCTGCAACGGAAGGCATTAACCTCTGTCACACCACCCATCCTCAGGGCAAACATATGGCAACCAAATAACCCAAAAAGGTGTCATTCAAACTAGAAATCTCACACCGAAGCTTCACGTAGTCAAGTGTATCCCGGTATATCCAAATTCACAGACTTCGGAGTAGTCTTACCTGTCTGGATTGTCGGAGGCACAGACAGAATCAATCAAACCGACATCCAACGTTCCCTGGAGGGAGATATGGGGATGGGATGGAGGCTTAGATTTCTCCAGCACAGCTTGGTGGTAGGTGACCACAGTGTGGGTGTAGACGACTTTACTCACCATGGCATTCTTAGGGTTAGCCTGCTCATGTTGCATCTCCAGCAGCTGCTCCGGGGTGGCACTGTGGACGCGACTCAGCACACTGAACCAGCCACTGCACTCACAGAGGAGAGTTAAGTATGGTTAGAGACAATGGAATAAAGAGGACTAGGCTTCCAGCAGGGGGCGCAAATCGCTGTTACTTTACTGTAGATCGAAAGTGTGAAATTGGAATAATAATAATAATAATAATTGATACTTTATTAATCCCCGTAGGGAAATTGTCTTTTTTACGCCTCCCTCAACTTGCTCTTCGCAGAGTAAGTTGTCCGCGAAGGGCAGCCACCTGTGGCGGCGCCCAGGGAGATGGCGGTATCACTATAACACACAGTACAGCAACTTTGTTTCAAATAAAAAAAGTTTTAATAAACAACCAGACAACCAGACAGACAGACAGACAGACAGACAGATAGACAGATAGCACACCTGGCATCCTCTGGTGATTCTGCAAAGACCTGGTAGGTCCTTTCCTCAGTGACAATGTTCAATGCATTCTCCTTTTCATGATTGTCCACTATTTCTCTATGCACAGGAAACCACAAACGAAATTCATTGTGCTCCACCCTAGAATTGCTTTTTTAAAAGGTGTTAAAAGTCCTTCAACTGAAAGATGTACAAATACTGGTTTTCTTTCAGTTTCATTTTTTGAAACAATTAGTCAAAATTATAGCTAACCATACCCTTTATACCTATGCTTTACTTGATTCATTAAATATGGCAGACATACAACTTCATTACTAAGGAGATTTTATAAAGTAAAATAACCTGAAAGAAAGCTGCACATACTGGGCTCTGGTCACATCCAGACAATAGATGGTGCTCTTACTTGGCTGTCCGGATGTCGATGGTTCCCTTCAGCTTCTCCTCGCTGTCATTCTCAAAGTACATGAGCTTCGAGTCCCGCAGGACAAACCAACGCATCTTCCAGTTTCTCCGGGAGAGAGTGGACAGGCCGCCGCCCTTCTTGTACAGCCACCCAGACTTGAGGGACTCCTGCTTGGCTCTGAACCACATGAAGGTCTCGTCCTTCAGGACACACCAGCGTCGGCGCCACGGGTTCATCAGCCCACCTGACAGAGTGCAACCCATCCCTCAGACTTGCCTTTCGGTACGGCGAATGGTTACATATGAACTTAATGAGCTGTTTGTTCTTACATTTACTCCTGTCTCATTTTTCTGCATGATACCACAAGCGAACACTACTCTATGCTGACTTCATGGACTCTTACATTTGCTTTGCGCTCTTAATGTCAATCCTTGTATTTTTGCTTTCAATAGCTATTATCTTACTTTGTTTAGAATATTAGCTCTTGCTCCAATACTGCACATCACAGGGCACTCACACGCACACACCATTCACAGCTGTGGGCAATTTGGCAACTCCAATTCACCTCAGCATGTTTTTGGACTATGGGGGGAAACCGGAGTACCTGAAGGAAACCCCAGAACAACATGGGGAGAGCATGCACACAAGTGTAGGACTCTGTGGTAGGGAATGGGTGCCATGCTTACCTTTCATGTAGAGGTAACTGTGAAAGTATGGAGGCCCACTCCCGTTGAGCAGACTGACTCTGCCATTGGACACCTCCTCATCTGTGTCCACGTCATTGTCATCATCACTGTCAATGAACTTTAAATAACATCACCGTCAATATGGAGTGTCTCTTAATGTATGCAGTCCCTAGGGCTTCATCATGATTAGGTGTGATGAGCAATTGCAATACTTGTTGAGAAACATGCAAATGTTTACCATTAATATTATTTATATCATTAAAGCCATAGTAATCATTTGAACTGCATCCATCATATTTATTATTAAATATGAAATAATAAACTGATTATTGATCTTTCCTTCAAGGCATTTCATAGCGGTATACTCACAGATTCAGAGCTGTCACGGTACGAGTCCAAGCTGTTGTAGGTGCAGCAGGACTTACGAAGGACCTCCTCGTCAGTCATGTGACCTCCATTAGTGCTGGCGGCGTCTTCATAGCCGTGTCGGGCTTCCTCAGCCTCGTCCTGGTCATAGTCTGACTCCGTGTCTGGGGGTTTGCTGTAGATAGGGTCCTCAGATTCCGGCATGTCGATGCTTGCATAGTCTGGCTCGTCATCCTCCTTGGTAGAGTCTGGAAGTGGTGGTAGAGGTAAAGGGCTAGGAGATATGGTTGGCTCCAGCTCCTCTGCAAATGTAGGTGGGGGGGGAGGCAGGCTGGATAAGTCCTCCTGATCCAAGGGGTTTCCCACAGCAGATGGAAAGTCAGGCAGGTGGATGCACTCATCCTCTGCAGGGAAACCCTCATCTGCCTCCTCCTCAGCCAGTGGGGCACTGCTCTCTGAGAGGTCATGAAGGTTCTCCTCACTTGAGACAGATTGCTCCAAGACCCCAAAGTCCAGCAGCTCCAGGAACTCTGTAGCCACACGCGAGGCCTCCTTCTCCAGCCGGTAGATCTCAGCATCACGCTGTCGCTGGAGCTCCTCCCTTCCATGCTCGCACAGCTGGGACACTCCGTCCTCCCGCTGCTTCTGGAGCCGCTCGATCTCCCGCTCCAGACGCAGAATCTCCTCCATCTGACGGCTCTCCTCCTCGGACACACTCCGGGATGAAGATGATGGCTCCACAGTCAGATCTTTTTGTTGGGACTCCATCTCCTGTTTAGCCTTCAGTTCCTCCTCCTCCTGCCTCCTCTTTAACTCCTCTTCTTGTTGGACACGGAGCCTCTCTGCTTCCTCTTCTTTCCTCTTTCGCTCTTCTTCCTCTTCCTGCCTCAGCCGCTCCTCCTCCTCCCGTTTCAGCCTTTCCTCCTCCTCTCTTTGCTGCCTCTCCTCCTCCTCTCTCCTTCTGCGCTCCTCCTCTTCCCTCCTTCTCCTCTCCTCTTCCTCCCTCTTGCGCCTCTCCTCCTCCTCCCTTCTCCTCTTCTCTTCTCGCAGCTTGTAGCAGAGGTTACGGGCCAGCAGTCCACGGCGGTGCTTCTGGAAGACCAGAGTGGCCAAGCGCAGACGCAGGAAGGCACGCCTCCAGAAGTAAGCACGGTAGTTCTTCTGGATGATGATGATGTTTGTCCGCACCTTCTTAAACTGCTTCCTAAAGATGTTACACAAAACAACATTATGATCCGCTCCCAGTTCCCCACCTATGGTTTGCAGCTTGAACTCATAACTAGAGCCTGCAAAATCTATTGGACAGTTACACCATGTTCACCATGTTTGGACCTTCACTAGTCTGGAACATATAGCTTAAAATGTGGGAGAACATTTTAAAATGAACTTGAGGAAGCACTTCTTTACACAGCGTCTAGTTGGAGTATGGAATAGTCTTCCTACTAGTGTAGCGCAAGCTAAAACCCTGGGTTCCTTAAAATCTGAGCTAGATAGGATTTTAACAACTCTGAGCTATTAGTTAGGTTCTCCCCAAATGAGCTTGATGGGCCGAATGGCCTCCTCTCATTTGTAAAATTCTTATGTTCTTATGTTCCTGACTCGCTGCGTTGGATGAACCATGAGACACCACATGGGTAACATTTTTTCCCAGTAGTGATGGGGAAAGTGACATCTCTCCTATGCATCTACCAGATGGTCTAGTATCGTACACTTCCACCAGATAGTGGCCTGGTTTACATTAAAAACTGACACTGGAAACCATGTCAGAATCTTGTGACCATCCAGTTTGCTATGTATCTTACTATGAATCTTAATGGCACATCTGATTCTCTGCTTGTCAAAAATTTCATTGGGTTCTAGTACAAGTAATCAGTGTTGTGATACAGCTTACTTGCATAAGCACAGTGATACCCTTGAGGGCAGTCAGCTCATTCCAGGTTTAGAACTTGCAGGTAAAACAATGTGGACAGAACTTTCTCACAGATGCTGCATACATGTTTCACTTGTAAACATGTAAACAAAGGGCATTTGTCCTCACAAATAGGAGCAGATGATTACACATTAAGTTTAGCCTTTTCCACAATATCCATATAAAAAGTATTCTTTACATATGTTAGAATGAGAAAAAAACTGTAAGATCAACCATCAATTCAGTTACAATTGCCACTCACACAAGCAAAGATTCCTAACTAGCAGCATTTACCTACTGGGTGTCCGCTACTCTTTGACATGTACATACACTTTCAAGCGCATAAAACTAAAAAGATATCAGCTGAAAAAATATATGTGCGCAGGAACCAAGTGCACATGTGCCCCTCCCCAGCCTAGCAGCACCGCTCACCTGGCCACATAGCTCAGAATGTGGGCTCGGATCACCATGCCTGCCTTGTACCGCACCTCCTCCCTCTCCTTCTCCAGTCTCTGCTCCAGCGCTTCCTTCAGGAACACCTGTGGGACACACACACGAGCCTGAGGGGGAGGCAGGCCAGTGAATCGGCCCCTGCTGCAGAGTTCAGGAGCGCGGGGGATACAGAGAGGCTCGACGACCCCACTGCTGACTGCCATCACTGACACTCCTGCTCTCCCAGCCTCTCCGACTGCATGGAGACAGCGAGAATGTGGGGGCGGGGAGAGCACAAGCCACGCCCCCCGTGCATTCTCATAGGGGCAAGGGAGGAAGGGAAGTGCAGCCAGGCTTATTAACCCTCCCCTACCAGCCGGGGGCCTGATGGCAGAGGGGTAACGAGCCATTCTACTGTGTGGTTGGAGGCAGATTGAGCTTTTGGACCGCAGAGTTAAAGTATGTCTTGCGACAGCAGAGTGGTACAGATACACTGCAGAGAGGCACATTGCATGCGTTCACCGCAAACTCTAAATAGCTGGGGCCATTCTAGGGTTAGCAGGCTCAGAACATCAATACACTCATTAAGGCGGCGGATGATGCCCATGGCATCTCCTAACATGCTGACACAGGACATGCATTCTGGGCACGGAGCCGTCTCGACACCCCAGAGTGGGCGCAGAGATTCCGGTAATCACACACGAAACCTTGGCAGCGCTCCGCACACTCCAGCGGAAGTCAGACAGCAGAAGCATTTTTAGAACAAAGAAGCCAGAAGTTAAATGAATGCAATGAGCCATTCAGACTAGACTTGCTCATTATTTCACCCACATCTGGAGTGCATCGAATGGAGCTCGCTTCTTAAAGCATGGAAACACCTCTGATTCTCCTGCTCGTTACATTATCCCACACACTGAGAGAAAAGAACACCTGGCGTCTGTGTGAATTCACCCTTGACTAATCTCCCTGGTGCCCTTGAGTTCAGCTGGCTGCATTCAGCAAAAAACTGGCTACGTTAATCAACCGTTGTTAATAACTTTAAAAAGCAAAAAGCTTAAATTAAATATGCCAGAGACCACGCAAATTAACATTTATTAGCTACCAAAGTTTATCCTCATAAGTTTTCTTCATAGCTGAAGCACAAATATCCATTGATGACTTCCACAACAGACACTGACCAAGCAGAGACTATGTACCTCAAATCCATGTCATATATATATAAACAATGCAAAAACGAATCATCAATTATGGTATTTATCTTACACAAATCTGTCTGGCCCATCTCACAGCTCTGGCTGGTATTTTGTCTCGTTTTGAAGGACTAGCTCTAGGTTTGTAAGATTCTGCTGCATGCAGCATATCAGAGGCAGTCACCATACAGCCCATCATCCGGAAATGTGCCTTGGAATTGTTCTCTTCACACACGGATGCCTTTTAGCTAAGACCTTCCCACAGCTATTGGGGAGGCATTAAACAGCACACAAAATCTCCACGGGGTTTCCCTAAGCATGCAACAATTATTAATAATAATAATATTAGTAATGATAATAATAAATTACATTCATATAGCACTTTTCACATACCCAAGAAATGTGTGCTCACAGTCATGCGACTCGAAAAATCAGGCTTTGCCACCCACCCTAACATTTTGTTTAGAGAACACCCTCCTTGTAATGCCTCCATTAATGATCCTGGTTCTTGCTGTATTGAAGCTACATTGGCTGTCACAGCTGCTAGCCACACTCTTAAAGGCTGAAAGTCCAGGCGTATGCATGAATGTTTAATTATAATATAATATTGCACATTTTGGAGTGGCATGTAGCTCATTGGGCTAGGGATCTGTACCTGTGTCCAGGAGGTTATGGGTTTGTATCCCAGGGGTGACCGAGTATTCGTATCACTGATTGGTCCTTAAGCAAGGCCATAGCATGAATTATGCGAGGATGCTCTCTGACCCCAAGCCTTTTTCACTAGTACAGATAACTAAATAAATCATTGTGCAATTAACCAGGCTGCAAATTATAATTCATTCCTGGACTTGAAGTTTCACTAAACAAATATAAAACCATTACTGGGGCTTATAAGTTCGGAAGCAACACAGACGACACAAGTGAGATTAATTTATCCTGGGCATCGTAATGGGTGGAGTCTTTAGTTTCCTGCAGATCTGCAAATCTACTTGTTATATAGCAGCTTGCCCAGTTAAATGTAAAAGAATTACACAACAGGCCAATAAAACAGGCAATAATTGGCTCTCAAAAAACGCTTTTTACTGTCTAAGAGCCGTCTGCTTAGATGAATAGTTTTCCACCACCCTAAAGACAAACAGCACTCCCCAGCACACACCCTATTGCTGATAAGCTCCTACAGCCACCATAGAGAGTCCTTTAAAAATTGGCCAGTGTAGTTTATTTGTATCTTGCATAATTGTAATTATACAATACAGCCTTGTATATACTTCCGAAATCTGTCATGTCTGACGTGTCCAACCACCAAATCAAATGGGGACATAGAAAAACAAACGTTTTTGAAAAGCAATTGTCTTTGGGTGCTTCAAGGACTTTTCTTTTTATTCTACAAAATTATAGGATAACGTATAACAAACACAGAAACGTATACAAACTTCTAACCAAAGTAGCTACAGCTGGGCACCAGCTGAGAAAAAGAAAATCAAGGAATCCTTAAAACCTTTCCTATGGAACACTAACTACTCTGGTCCCCCCCAATGTTTGCTTGACAGCTCACTGTTTTCAGCAGTTTTTCCAGGTTTTTTTGAGCCACTTCACTGTTTTCAACACAGCTAGGGTGATATTTATGCTTTTCTATCTTTTCCATTGAAGCAATCCTTACTCTTCTAACTTCTACGCTTCCGTCTCCGGCCAATGTAAAGGGAAACTGGAGGGCCAAACCACATCCCCGTGTGGCTATCCAGTGGTCTTTCCACCGGGTAATTACCCAGCAGTCTTTGCTGCCCCACAGCCTCAGGACTCGCTGGGAAAGCACCGATTTGCCATGGGAAAGTAGGATGGACCATGTTTGCAAAATAGGTTCACCACATAAGGAAACGAAAATGAACACTAAATAAACAAATGGCAGAACAATACAATCGATTGTTCTTGAATTTTGTTTTTTTTGGTATATGGATGTTTTGATTTTGACGAACCGTACAGAACTACGCTCGTGGGAGTTTTACTTTCACAAAAATGTTCTGAGGGCAGAATGAAAAATGATTGGTTCAGAGAGATAACCAACCAGATTGTAGAAGAGGTGTGTCTAAGCAACTAGTTGCTTGGACCCGCCTCCTCTACAATCTGATTAATTATCTCACTGAACCAATCATTTTTTGTTCTGCCCTCAGAACATTTTTGTGCAAGTAAAACTCCCATGAATCAGGGGTGAGTTTCCCAAAGCCTTCTTAACGCTACGTCGTTCATAAGTTCTGTGTTAAAAGATAGAACTAACGAACAACGTAGCGTTAAGAAGTCTTCGAGAAACTCACCCCAGAACTACAGATTATAACACGAAAAGAAAATATGAGGAAATATATATTTTGACTTTGACTGAACGGTGAAATGGATATTCTGACATAATGTCAGAAAAATGTAGAATTCATATTCTGCAAATGGATCATTATATGTTGCCTTTGGGCTGGTGAGACCTGAAGCAGAGAGGAACCGGATCTACCAGGAGTCAGACACCTAAAACGAGCAACCCTCCCCCACATTTCTGCGACCCCAAGATACTGGCTGAGCATATATCTACAGCTGTAGGTGCAGGTGAGCCTGGAGTACGGCATTCTTCACCACCGTTCTTACTTTAGTCTTCCCTTGCTGCCACTCCCTTTGCGCGCTGTCATACGTCGCCAGCAGGCCAGCACACATCTGTTTCTCTTCACCGCTGGAGTTCTTGTTCTTCATGATCATTTTGTACCTGAAGGTGGAACAACACAGTGAGAACTTCAGATGGACACACGTACATGATCACAAAGCAACTAGCTAGAATTCAGATGTGAATCGAACACACGCTACACCTGCATGGCCAGCATATATCAATATGGGCCACATATTCCACCCTAACTACTGATCATCAGTCAGGTCTTCTGAAAGTCATATTCCCTTTGCTGGATGATTTAGAACCGAAGCACAAAATTGCATTTATTAATATTCCATTTATATTAAAGCCATAAAGAAAGACTTTAATATTGCACCAGGCTTTTTCAGCCTTCCGTTTAAACCACAGAAAAAATGAAAGAACCCCCCACCACTAAAATGTGCTTACATAAGTAACACAGAACTCAGGACTTGGGGGGGGGGGCACTTCTTCCCCTTGAATTTTGTGTAAACGATGATCACAATGACATTCTATCAAATTAAGGTAAATCTCTACAACCCAGTGAAACTGGTTTATGGACCCACGAGGTGGGGGGGCGGGGGGGGCACAGACCCCAGGCTGGAAACCCTTGATCTACAGCAATCTTATCCCTGCCTTCAGAGACAATACAAAATAATCAGTTAATATGCCTGGTTAAGTCTGGTCTCTGAGGGTCCTGAGCTCTGTCTAACCGAAGGTAGGAAGGTAGCACAATGATGCTGGTCTTCAAAAGACTCCAAACCTACCGGCTGAGGAAGTCCTGAAATGTTCTGCGTACTGGGAACCCAGCCCGTCGGATCTTTACAGTCTCCAGCATCCCGGAATACCGCAGCTGATTCAGGACCACTTCTGGGTCGAAGACACTAGGCGTCTGCATGTTAAAGCATACAGCGTTATATAATCCAACCATCACCCTCTAGAGCAGGGGTCACCAACCTTTTTGAAACTGAGAGCTACTTCACGGGTACTGAGGCATATGAAGGGCTGCCAGTTTGAAACACCATTGTAAACTTATCTAAACTTTATGTAGAATAAACATGTTTTAAATGCTTTTTTTAAGATATTGTCAAATGTGATTAAAGTAGAATAGCAGCAGGATAAAATTACATTTTAGACGCTGCTCACTGGTGAGTTGTGCTATGCTTAGAACTGGTCCGTGGGCGACTCATGTGGTCCTTGGGGGCCTCCTGGTGCCCGAGGGCACCATGCTGGTGACCCCTGTTCTTGAGAAACTTGAATCATTTACAAACAATGCATTCAAATGTATGTTTTTACTTGGCCGCCATAAGGTGTGATACAGGTGTGCACCAAATTCTTGGTACCCAGAGGACTCCACCTAATGCTCAGTCAGGCTGAATCTGATTCCTGTGGGCACTGAAACAGAACGGGCTGAATGTACTACACCATGGACCACTGTTTTAGTCTATTCCCCTATCTGTTTGGTATTTACTGTTTATGTGCGAAACATTTTGTAACTCTTTAGCTAAAAAGCCCTTTTACGATACATTCATACCACCTTCGTAAGGCACCTTCATAGTGAAAGCATTAAGAAGAGGATTAATACCAGCTGTAAGTGCATTGTGTGGGAGTGAGGGAGCAGGGCACTCCTCTCTCGCTTTGTCAAAGGTCATTGCCGGCCTTTCCTGACATCCCACCGCCAAAGGTCAAAGGTCAACTGGCTAGCGCACCACGGCTAGAAAGGGCAGCTGTGACCTCTGCTCCCCTGCCGACGGCTTTGGGTGACAGGAATGCCGAGGCGCCGATGCCCGGTTGCGTTTTAGCGACGCACAAAGGGCCCCTTTCACAGCTCCAGGAAGCGCTGGAACAGCGTGTCCTCTGCATTGTCACACACTCACTTGCAGAATGAGCAGCAACTTGAGCTTTTCACATTTAGGCAAAGCCAGACCCTCGCCCATCTCGTTCCATGCTCCCCAATAGACTCTCTGTGCTCTACCAGCTCGGGACTAAAGCATTAAAGAGGCCTTGACAGGCACAAGCCAGCTCCCCAAAATGGCCCATCAGTAGTGAAACTCTTACACATTAAAGGATCTTCTGATGCAGATAATGCTATTGAATGCTCTTTGACATTTTCTCCCATGTTCTGGGAGAAAACAAATGGCATAATTATACCAAGTGTAAATGGCGATTGTTTTTAATTGAATTCTACCATTTTCTGAAAAAAAAAACATGAGAATAAGGAGCAGAGTCGTGGAACTTTCTCATCATTATGAGCTGATCACAGCATCTGTCGTTTGGCCTACCTTCTCCATGTTGGGTTTGATGCAACGGATGAAGAAGGGGTTGGAGGCACTCAGGGTGGCCATCAGGGAATGAAGGGAGTCCTGGGTTACAAGAACAGAGTCACACACTTCCCATAACAGTGACGCCACACCGCAAATTACCACACCTCTACTTCTGCCACACTGGCTTCATCTCACCTGACTGGAGCCTCATTTAGACCATGAAAGGAATTACATAATGTGACCAGAGGAGCTTACAACCTGGTTCTCCACCATACACAAAATTCTTCAACCGCCTAAACCAGTGTTTCCCGATCCGGTCCTCGGGCACCCACAGACAGTCCATGGGTTTTGGTCCCTCATAGCTCCTGGAGCAAAAATGTGGACTGTCTGGCAGGGAGCTCAGAGGGAGCAAAAATGTGGACAGTCTGGCAGGGAGCTCAGAGGGAGCAAAAACGTGGACCGACTCTGGGTCCCTGAGGACCGGATTAGAAAACAATGGGCTAAATCAATCACAGAACCTGAAGCTGGTTGTTCGGGGGCTTGATTCCTTTTGACCAATCACATGCCGTTTATGGGCTTAAAAGGATTTAGGCACCAGTCAGGTGACTGACCTTTTGGTACATGTAGAAATAAGTTCATTAAAATGATCTGAGTAAGTCCTCACCTCCTTTAAGTAAACTTTTCATTTAGGTCCTGTAAACATCTTCCAATCTACCAGCACTGCAGGTTATCTCAGAATCATTTGTTTATCACGATTATTTAGTTCTCACCCTGAACTGAGAGCTGACTGTGGGCTTGCGCCTAGCGGTGCCCATTTTCAGAGTCTCCTCGCTGTTCCGGCTCCCCACACGCTCAAACAAGTCATAGATAAAGTCCAACCTGTTGTACAGACAAATAAAATGGAAGGTACAAAACCCAGGATGAATCCTCAGATATCACTGTACAGGAGTACTACAGTTAATACGGCTGTTCTGGTGATACGGTGTTTCACAAATGCTTGCTCAGGACATTCTGTGACTGAGGAAGGAACCAGTGAGATGACTCACCTGCTGTCCTTCAGCATGTTTAAAATGTCATCTCTGAATGTGTCTCTGTTCTTCTCTAGGATCCCACGAACATCATAAAGCACCTGTTAAGGATGGAGGACACAGCAAAAATACCTCATGTTTTTGAGGGACTTTGAGGGGACGTGGATCTGGGAGAGGGCAGGAAAGCGTTACACTCAGTACAGCTCAGTTTCCGAATATGAATATTTCTTTCTGTAAAATTTGACTCATAAGTTCTACTCCTCAACATAATTAGAAATACCCTTGTCTCAAAAATCAAAGACTCACCAATTTTTTAAACATGAATCTCAGACTCAAATTACTGTTCTCCTAACCTGGGAAATAATTTTAATCAGTTGCCTAAAGCACTCTAGCTTACAATTATACACATTTGCATTTTATTCTCATTCTATATTTTTAGACGGCTAACTTAAGAAACACCTTCCCTGAGTGAATGTAGCGAAGTGACCTTCTTTTGGAGGTAACAGAAGATGCTTTGATGATGAACTGCACACAGAGGAGATGTGGAAGACTGAGGCAGAGAATAAGACTGACAGCAGCAGCAGGCCTGTGGCTTCTGGGCACGGTGACTGTGGCGGCATTGTCTGCTGGCATCTCTAAAGGGCAGCCAGTGAAAGGGCGCCTTTCCGCCTCCTCGCTGCCAGGGGGCAGGTCCCGCTGCTGTCAGCAAGCCCAGCGCTGACCTTTCCCTGTTCTCCGCTCTGCTTTGAGGAGTCGCCCCGATCTGTCATTCGGTGGCAGACGCCGGGTGG
>JAODKC010000001.1:34697079-34723404 GCA_026777985.1 Mormyrops attenuatus
CCCCCCCCACGACCCCCGCCCACCCCCAGCAGCCCAGTCCTCCCTAATTAGTGAAAGAGAAGCCGAGTGTGGCTTTGCAGCCTGGCCGGTGTGTGTTACTGTGAAACAGAGCCAGCAGCGACCGAGTCTCCTTCATGGGGACACCAGCATGCTCATATGCATGTGTGTGACCCTGTGTCCTGCCGTTTCAGTGCCTTTCCATGTGTTAGAAAGAGGTACAATAAAACAGGAACCAAATACATGCCACTCGAATCAACCACTTTGCATGCGATACCCTTTGTGATTATAATTGCAGAGGCCACGTCCCTGATCGTTCTGTCCTGTTCTGTCCAGACTCTCTTCTTCCCTTTCGTGACACAGCTAACAAGGACTAACAACTAATCTAGATTTTCCTAAAGAGCGTGACTGTGAGCAAGCAGGGTCTGATTAGCACTTCATAAATCCATCAGCAGGAATATGCTGCAAACTGATTTCATTTAACAATTGATAATTAAAGAAGAAAAAAATATGACAGATTTTGCTGAATAAGTGAGACAAGCTCAAAGCTCAGGGGTCGTACGCAGGGCTACCAGCTTTGGTCAGCTGGCTGGCCTCAGGTTTTCAGTTTGCACACTCATTTACATGTGTATAACAGTTTTAGTTCCTTGCAAATTTCCTTGCATTTTATTTCCTTTCGATGTAACTAATTTTAAGTTTATAGTGGAATAATATAGGTTTGTCGTAAGATTTCTTGTGTGAACATGACAATCAAAAAGTGTGAGTGATGCGTGAAAGCGGGCAACCCTGGTCATAGGTCAACAACAATATGAGTAATTACCTCTCCGGCATAATGCTTGATACCAAACTGGTGGTCAGCCACCCTGGGCTTCACATAGTAAGGATTTGTCTGCAGGGAGAAGGACATTTGACACGATACTTCAAACTGCAAAAGTCTGTAAAACAATTTTCTCACACCAGGTACTCAGTGTTTCACATTTTAAAGATAAATACACATGCAGGCTAATTACCTGGCACGTGCGTGTGTTTTAAGCACCTTTCTGGCTGCATGGCTACTTCTGTGTGAGTCTATCTATGTGTTTGTGTGCATGCAGACTCACAGCATGCCGGCTGTGGAGTTTTTCCAGCAGGGTGTAGTCAGTGCCTTTGGGAAAGCGGCTCTCCTCATTGATGAGGGCCAACATGCCAAGTTTCTGAAACAGGGACGAGAGGGAAAGACATAGGCCAGTCTTCCATAAATGACACCACTGTTAACGGAAGCTGTGGACATGGTCTCAGTGCTGGACTCAGGGTTTTCTAGCAGCTAGGGGATTACCTTCTCTATTAGATCTAGACACTCAGCATTGTCCATCCAGTCAATGGCCTCCCAATGTATTCCCTCTCTATGGAAGTAGCACAGGATATTCTGTGGTTAAATTCACACACAGCCACCCATTAACGCAGCCAATAAAATGACTGGGATTATGAGATACTGCAGCTTAACAGCCTTCAAGCAGAAACCACTCTGTAGTGACCCTACCTGTTATATTCCAGCTGTTCTAAGGAGAAGATATGTTTGTTGAAGTACTCCTGCAGCTTCTCGTTGGCATAATTAATGTTGAACTGCTCGAACCGGTTCACCTGGTGGACAGAAAGCAAAGCATATTGTACCACATGACTATGCTGTCTCAGTCACACGTTTCCATGTCTCTCCACCTAGTGGGTGTTCAGTGTGAGCAGATCCACCTCACCTCGAAGTTCTCAAAACCAAATATGTCCAGGATTCCAATAGACTTGAAGTTATCCTTCCCTTTGATTTTTTGATTCAGCCTCATGATGATCCAGGAGAAGCACTGGGAGTAGAGAGCCATGGCAACCGAATCACGGGAGTCAACGGCCTGTCAAAAGGAAGACCACATTTCACATCTCTCAACGGCCTGTCAAAAGGAAGACCGCATTTCACATCTCTCAACGGCCTGTCAAAAGGAAGACCACATTTCACATCTCTCAGCTGGCACATAAAAGTGCTACTACAGGCTACTAGTGCAGTGACAATTAGAAAACAGGTTCATGTAGGACCTGTGGAGATTAAAGGACGCAAAGACACTCAAAAAGAAGGAACAATTTGTCAGACAAAGTGCGTAACACAATTTTAACACGCAATGTGTTCTCTGTGATGGCCAAAAGCATGAGCTGAAATACAAAAGATCAAGACTAAGTCATTTCTCTTTATGTCATTTTACGTGCTAAGCTTCCCCCTGCTGGATGAAGCCTGCTCCTTCAGGTCAGTCTCATAGTGGCCGTATAATGGCAGATTATATTTCCTATAATGTTTCAGGCAGTCAAATATGAAAGTAATGTCCAGACGACAATATAAATGAGATGAATGTTCTACTTAAGTCATTGTGATTGTGTTTGGCTCGGGACCGTGTACAGGTGGCGCCTGTGGCAGGTGGCATTGATGTTTGTGTGGAAAGCTGGATCTGGGACACACAGCCAGCGGTGCCCACCTGCTCCACAGTCAGAGGGGAGCAGATCTCCTCTCCTCGCAGGATCATGGAGCGTTGGGTGAGAACCTCCGAAAGCTGGAAGGAGTCTAACCCCAGCAGATCACTAACATTACTGACCACTGCGAAAGGAAAGGACGGCGATGTCAACACAGGGTAAACGGCAGGAAGATCAAGCAGAAATGCAGACGCCAGAAATACGGCTCACAAATACTGCTGATACTAAGCTTTCAAGACTCACAACATGGGCAGACAGGGAATGTCTGCATGGAAAAGCTCAATTGGGGTTGGTTATAATATCTGCCAACCCTTATCCTAATGGTGGGCTGCTGTGCTCTGGGACACAGTGCAGAGAGACGGGCCCATTATAATTCCTAGTTTTATGGCAATACTGCCATTGTGAGAGAAATTCATCCTACTCCTGGGCTAATCCTGTTTTGTATTAGTAGGGATTGGCTGGAAATAGTTCATATCCTATCCTAAAATCTGCTTCTTTTCAACCTTCTGGATCTTTACCCACTCTCTACTAGGGAACCAAAATTTTATTCTGGCCAGACTGGTTTCTCACCTCCTTTGGTTGTGATCTGGGCCCCTCCGGCCGTCATGAACTCAATATTGCCCAACTGTAGAACTCCAGACAACAGTTTGAAGACATCACGGATCTCCTCCTCCGTGAATTCCATGACCTTCAGAGCTTCCTGTAGATGGAGGAGAACACGGACCACCCATTCATGAATTCTCCTGCCTGAATATGAACACACAAGTTTATAATGACCTCAGCAGAGACAAGCACATGCAAACATGTCAACACCTTCAGCTGCAGCCTCCCTTACCATCACACTGTAAAAGAGATCTTTGTCATTCAGGCTCTTGTCTTTCACACATCCAGACTGCCGTAGGTAGTGATAGTTCTTTGGCTCTTCAAGGAAGTACAACTCTAATATTAAGAAAAATCATGTCATGTGACCACCAGGGTCAAGAGATCCATTTATGTAATTCCATATTACATAAATATTACATGCATATAATAAATAACGCATGTAAAGCATTCATAATCTTTCATGATTTCATATATACAGACGCTCCTCTACGAGATACGTTCCGAATGGCCGTTCGTAACTTGAAATGTTTGTAAATCATTATTCAACATAATTTTAAGGGTATACGCAAGTACAAACAACTAGGATGCTGGGAGTACGCACGCTACGCTGCTGTGCGGTGGGAGTAGTGGCCAGAAGTCATACTAGGTGGAACTGGCACGCAGAAAAAAAAATGTTGCGGACGGGAAATGGGAGCCCAGCAAACACAATTTGGTCCTCTTCTTTCGTATGTCTGAAAGTTCGTAAGTTGAAAGTTCGCAAGTAGAGGAGCGTCTGTATACTTATTTACCCTGTGTATTGATTGTAAGTTCATTAAAACCTATTCAAAACTGGAATTATACCACTGAGGGCAGGAAAACATTTGAGATCCCGTCCTAGATGTCCTCTCCATTCATTCACCAAAAACCCAAGATAATCCGTGGGACTCACCTCTATGATCCTGATCAGCACCAGCTAATAGTGCATAGAAGATGTGATAGTTCCTTTCTCCGGGGTTCTGACGCACCACACGATTCTGGAATGGAGATCAAAGGTCTTTCAAGACAATTAAACACTGATCCAAAAAACAAACGGTTGGGTATGTGTCTCCCAAATTCAATAGTTGGGATTTTTTCTGCACCCAGCTGGCATGGAAGAATTCATACAAGCCAGAGATCTAGAAGAACAAAGTGAACAGAGATACACAGTAGAAGTGGGATTACCTTTTCAAGTAAATCTGGAGGACAGAGGTCAAGGAATCATACAATTAAAGATAACAATCAATCAGAAATTTACATTCACAATACACTCTAGAACTGCTGAGGGCGGTTCAACTGCAGTGAACTCAGAGGGTTCAACACTTACGCAAGCCTTGAGGAAGCTTACAAACACAAAGCTATGTGTGTGTATTAAAGCCTGTGTGAGAAAATGTGGTAGGAAAAGGATACAGTCCACAATGCAGCCACCCTGAATGTGTCCACCGTCCGAGAAGTGCAGCTGGATGAACTTGCCAAAGCGACTGGAGTTGTTGTTGTAAACAGTTTTGGCGTTCCCAAAGGCCTCCATGATAGGACTGCGGCAAAGGCAAAGAGATATTGTTGGTCTTCAAGGTCATTCAACAATGAGTCCCTGGGTCTGTACGATAAGTTTATACACACCTGCTCTGTACAATGGCCTGCTCTACATGGGTGGTCCTCTCGGAAGGTGGGGTCCCATATGAATTTTGGCTCATGACCGACAGGAACTTCAGAAGCAGCTTGGTACTCTCTGTCTTCCCAGCACCACTTTCGCCACTGCCAGAGCAGAACTAACCTCACTCACAGTCTTCAGACAACATTCTCAGAAAGTTCACCAAATGGACAGGAACCTCTTCAACCCTTAAACCCCATTTACCTACATGCATTGACATAACAGCCTACTGTTAAAAATCCGCCAATACAGTAATGATCTGTTCTAAGACTAAGGTTATTAGCACATTTTGATATGTGATTTTACCATAGTGCTTAGATTAGGAAAATAATCCTTCAGCGAATCACAAATCCCGCCACATCTCATTGGTCCCGGGCTGTGTGGCATTCTCAGCAGCAAGCTGATGCTGTCACAGACTTGGCTGGGGTTATGCGGTCTGAAGGGACAGCTTCCGTGTGGCTTGCTCACCTGATGAGCACGCACTGGCTGTCGTGCCTCTTCCACAGGCAGCGGTAGCACTCATTGGCCACAGCGAAGATGTGGGGCGGTAGCTCCCCCAGGTGGTGGCGACTGTAAATTTCCACGGCAGCCGGGTCGTACAGCCCGGGGATTTGCTTGTAGGGGTTCACCGCAGCCAGGATGGAGCCGATGTTGGTCTGCAAAGTTTAGAGATGTTGATGGAGTATTTAGATAGCATTTAGGGCTGTGTGTGGGGGATTAAAAAGAATATTAAAGAAAAGATTAAAACGCCCTGCCACAGAATGATATTTTTATTACATGTGCACCCCCCCCCATTCATTATCAGAAACAAATACTATTTATGGAAGCACCTGGGGATTAAACAAAGATTAAACTCAGGCCCCACTGATTTGAAACTGTAAATATGCTACTATTAAAATATTGTCTATGCAAAATCAAGGAGCCAAAAGAAAGTCATTCAAGTTTTTCTTTTCTTTTTTCTTTCTTTTCCCAGTATTTCTTTTCACATTATTTTCACATTATTTATAATGTCACATTGATTTATCTCAATATTACCATCGACTGGAATGCATAAGGTTATAAAGGGCGAGCTAAAAGCATGTAGAGATAAGGTTACACTTCCCAGAGACACTTGCAACAGATATATAGTGAAAGCAAATAACTTGAACGGCAACCTCATCAATTTACACGTCTGCATTAATGTGAGATCTGCAGCAGCAGCAAAACCCAGAATAGATACTACAACATAAAGTCAGACAAAGGAAAGCTGTGAACAGTAAATGCTGAGGCAAGATCTCAATCAAAGAATAAGATTTAATTATAGCCTATTTCTGGATGAAATGACCCAAAAGACCCATCCATTTTCCCGTAAGCTATCCACACGAGGCAGGGAGTAACACAGGATGGGGTGCCAACCCATTGCAGGGCACACTCATGCCAGTCACCAGTCACTCACACACCATTCACACCGATGGGCAACTTGTCAACTCCAGGTTATTTTTCTATGTTTTCTTGTTGCACGGTGATGATAATAGCATGCTCGAGCCGGGATCATTAAGTGCAATGTGAATGCAGACCAGCAGGGGAGTGGGGAGGGGGGGCAATCGTGCTCAGCACGGTACAAGGCCACCGGGCCAAGTGTGAGTGCGCCCTTAGATTGTTTTTTGGCCATGGGGGGAACCCAGAGGAAGCCCCAGAAAAACATGTGGAGAACATGCGCACACTCCTGGGCAAAATAAAACGGGCCAAACCGTAATAGCACAGGACCCCAGGAACAGCCCAAACTAGCGTAATACTGTGATGCACCTACTGGCAGTTTACACAGAATTAAAAAGATGTGAATTTATACGCAATACCACAGTTTCAACACAAGGGGCAGCGAAGACACATACACATATTCTCCAAACACTGCAGACCTAGCTATATGTAGTACCTGTACACAAAGCCAACCCTGTTGCTGCCTTCCATTGTGCTGAGCCCTGGGCTTCCAGTGCATTGTTTGGCCGCCCTGTGGCACTCCTGCTCTTCTCTGATTGCATGGACATAGTATGTGTCAGAGTGTGTATATGTGAGTATGTATGCATAACAACATATGGAAGGAAAACATAAGGATAGATCTATGAGGGCTCCAGTCAGTCTCTGAGCTGCATTACCACCTAGTCTCTCACAAAATATGGCCTAGAAGGGTCATATAACACCCACGGCCTCCAAACACATTCAGGTCACAGACAGACACATAACTATGGATGAAAGGAGTATTGCGTATTTTTACTGGGTAGGACACTGTTGTGATTTTCAGATTTCAGCTATTCAAACAAACATAGGTTGGTTCTGATCCATTGTTTGTAATTAGCAGTAAATTTAAAGCAGCCCAAAAACATGGGAAATAGTGTTTCCCGAAATTTATAAGGAATTTCCTTCAGCCTCATTATATCATTCAAGGGTTTAGTTTGGCAAACATAAGTTATGTGGTTCTCGCAACAGGAAGCACCAATAGACTTCTCATAGGCAAAACTATTTTTCTATAGTGTTTATCCCAGACAGGAAGCATCTGCCATTAAGTGGAAGTTGACATACGTTTTCTCACAGACATCTTTGGAATTCCACTAAGGAACAATGCTCTGCAGGAGAAACTGAGAGTAACAAACATTTTCCCAAACTACAGATGGTCTTAAATGCCCTGTACAAAACTAAAACTGTGACCTTCCAGAACATTCTTCTGGGCTTACATAGATGCAGTCCTGTCGGTAGCGGATGTACAGGTTGTGCATGATGGCAGCTTCGTGCAGCTCAGCCAGGGTTGACATGTCCTCCACTCCATTGATGCTGGATAGATGCATGGCGTATAGTTTCTCTCTGCTCACCTCGCTGGACTGCAGGCAGATTACCTAGAAAAACAGAGCAAACACATACCATATACTGTATGTAACACATTACCATGGTCTACCACAAGAAAGAGAATGCTATTGCATTTTTACTTTCCCAGTTAGTCTAACTCAATGTCTTTAGACTGTGGAAGAAAACTGAAGTACCTCCACATGACACAGGGAGAACACACACACACACACACACACACACACACACACACACACACAGGATTCAAACCCCAAACCCTGGAGGTGTAAGCAACAGTGCTACCCACCAAATCACTTGATCCCCTGTTTAAGGCGGTGTATACATAATTTCTAAGACTACGGAATGCAAAACCATCTAAAAAATTAAAGATTGCTATTATTCCATACTGGTTTGATAGACTATACTCAAGACTCAAGAGTTCTTTAATGTTAATACATCCATGTACCAGTACAGTGTGTTGAAATACCATTTCCCTTGGGCCCCCTATGGTGCTACACATAAGTACAAAAACATCAATGCAGTACAGAATTTTATAAATATAAACATAAAGATACACAGCTCCAATCTCTGCAAAAACTCTAATATGACAAATCTGATTTGCAGAATGTATGAACTCCGGAAAGCTCTTTAGTGTCATTTGACTGGACAGGAAGGGCTTTGGGTGCTAATGTCCTAGTTTTACATAACTATAGATAGACACAGTATTTGTGGGGCCAACATGATATCATTAGAATTGAAACCATTCAGTCCTCAAGAGGAATAAATACTGGGAATAACAACAGAAACAAAAAGAAACAGACAGAAATGGCTGGATAACTGTATAGAGACAAACCTTTCTTTTATTGTCATTCAGCGACTGTTTGATTCAAAGAAATCTAAAACGTCTCCAGCGTACATGGCTTGATTTTATTGGAATAAAGTCGACCCTGGGTTATGATCCATGACCTGAATTACTACAATGCCTGCTACTCAGAGGTGGTGCATTATAATATACAGTATATATAACCCATAAGATATATTTCATATGTAATTGCATAGTACACTTGTATTTGCTTAGCTGAAATACTGTTTGTTACAAGGAATAAAGGGATATAAGGCTTTGACAGGTGTTACTGCCAAATTACTCCAAAAATCTAAAGATGGAGGAAGTGCAGAGGAACATGATGATATGCAGGAAATCAGCATTAATAAAACCTTGGGGGATGGGCGCAGGTGGGCATGGGAATGTGTCTGGTCTGGGCAGGGACTCGAAATAGCCAGCGCCATGAGGAATGCCAGCTGGTCGCTAAATACAGCGCGCTCCTATTCATCTATCTACCCGAGCTTCTAATCCAGCACACGGTTACAGGAAGTTAGAAGCCTGTCCACAATGCACAGGGGCAGGGGACACCTTGGGTGTGATATCAGCCAATTATGGGGCACATGGGCAGGGGACACCCTGGGTGGGATATCAGCCAATAACAGGGCACATGGGCAGGGGACACTCTGGGTAGGATATCAGCCGATCATGGAGCACATGGGCAGGGGACACCTTGGGTGGGATATCAGCCAATCACAAGACACAAGGTAGGGGACACGTTGATTCCAGCCCATCACAGGGTACTCGTGCACACAAACACCCACCCACACACACACACATACACACACACACACACACACAAACACACACTGTGGTCAATTTAGAGAAATCAGTTTAGGGACCATATGTTTTTTGGAACACAGGGGGACTACAGGAGAGAGCACGTACACAAACAGGAATCAGACACATGGAGCTCTGCAGGTTTAAGGCCACGGTTTGTTTCTTATAAGATACTTCCATAGTTTTTGCTCCAATCTGATAACATGCTCACAAAAGAGGAAGTATTTCCTGTCCACAGGAAGCGGTGGGTAATGTTGCCTATTACACTAAACCACTTTGTCGCCATCTCCACCTGCCCCGACCAGTCCGGCTGCCCCTCCCCCACCTCGCACATGCTTCCCATTGGTGAAATCCCCTCTCAGCCTCTTGTTGCCAGGACACCACTTCCTCCACTCAAGATGGTGCCATCTGGACCACGAACGGAGCAGCACCCCAGGAGGGCAGCTGGGGATATCCCTAAAAAAACAGCTAATAACTGGAGTGAGCCTTGTTCTTGTTTCTGTGTTTGTCCCTATAGAGCTTTATTTGTGTATATTTGTGCACATATGTGTACGTGAGCATGCTGTGTGGCATTGCCGTACACCAAAATGAATCTGAAAGCTGACTATTATTACAAATCCGTGTCTGTTAACTGGACACAAGCTGGCTGGAAGATTCCCCTGCCGGGGGGGGGGAGGGACAAGTGTCCGAGCGGAAATAAACCACTATGAAAACAGAGGAAGATCGAGCCCAGCCTCTGTCAGCTGGCAGCCCAGCCCCTCTAAATAAAGTGATACATAAAGGAGCTGCTCCAAGCCGTCACAGCAATGCATCACAGCCAATCAAGCCAAGCGCCAGAGGGCTAAGTGAGAGACTCATCTCAGAAACCCCTGAGAGAGCAGAGCCACGAGCATGACCCTTTGGATGGTGACCATGCCAGTCTCCCTGTCTTCCTGCTGCCATCACGGTGCAGCTTCTTAGATACTTGGATAGATTCTCCAAGAAGAGAAATACACTAATACATCAAAATAGCACAGCGCCATCTACTGTCCAAACTCAGATTACAAGCTGCTGTAAGGACCATAATACAGTATTAGGTTTTGAGAATGTTAACAAGGTGGGTTTGATTAACATATATAAAAATCCTACTATAGCCCTAAGTCGGATAGGAGGAACACAATTGGATGGATTGGTGGATGAACTGGAAATTGATAAATACATACAATAAATCGGGGGCAAACTTAGAAACTTTTGCCTGAAAAAAAATTTGTGAAAAATTTCTGGATAATTATTTTCAAAATGTTATTCCGTCATTCAACATTTGCAATGGAACAGAATGTTATACTGACTCACAAAAACAGCCTGCACCCCAGTGTTACCAATACCTGTAATAACTGGGTCAAACTGCACTGTACATTAGGCCCAAAGAATTAAGGACCCAGAAATGAGTGTCGCCTCATATAATGACAGTCCCTGAAAGCTAGGTTTTTTTTAACTCACCCATTTTGGCAAAGAAGGGTTCTGAAACCACATGGGCACACGTGTCGGCCATACTTAGGACCACTACACATGGCAAAGACTGCAGCGCAGCCCTGAAATAGCTCCGTACTCCACCAGTGGAAAAGCCCAGGACTGGGTGTGTGTCAGAGTCACGCAAGATGCAGCTTCAGTATAAAAGGCAGAGTCCTTTCAAGCTCAGTGGGCAGAACCCTGGAGAGCGACTTTCCCTTGCGGTGTCAGAGCCAGAAATAACTTCCATCATTAGTTAAATTCACATGAGCACAATCCGCGACAAAGACATAATGACAACTTCAAAGCCTCTGTACCAAGAGGGCTAAAATGTGGTGATTCTCTTTAGTTTTATCCTAAAAAAGGATAGCATTCAGTTTCAGTTACCATGTCATTTAATTTTTTCCCTCATTGCAATGTGATCTGTATATAAATGCCATTGAACAGCAGTCATGCAGTAATTATACTGTAAGTACAGTAAAATGCTAAAACAAAGTAGCAGTTTATATCATTTTTGATCTTGGCCAGAAGCAGCATGGAGATTCTGGGGGGTTTTATAGGAGCAGCTTGTGTTTACGAGGTCTATAAACAGTGCGAACTGTACAGGCCTTAGGAAATGACTGCATGGCCAAGGGCCCGGAAGGCACGTTCTTCTGCCAAGACATCTGATTTCAAAACATTGAGCCCTTGTGTTATTGTCAACAGCTCCCCACCCCCGGAACCGGCAGCTCAGCGCAGGATTTCCTCCAGACACAAAGGTCCACCTTAGGCCAGGGCAAAGTCTCTGGGACTGTGTGACGCAGCGCATCTAGGCCACAGTTCCCGCTGTTTCTTTTTCAGCTTCCAGGCCATGTGTACAGAAAGAAGTCAGTTTAACCCTGGTGACACTCAAGCTATCATCTCAATTCCAGACACTCCATGAACATTAGAACTATTTGTTAGTGTCTAAGACTAAGACAAAAACTATGGCAACAAAGTGATGGAAGACAAGCGTACTATTAAAACTTCATTAATAGTACTGAATTAAGGTCAAGTTGGAGCTGACACACGGACAACTATGGGCCCAAGAAGTTACATTTTGTAGATGAAGCACATTTCTCACTTAAGAAGAAGTAGGAGGAGTCCAATTCTCACTGAACTTCAGCTATTGTTGAAATCAAATCGCCAAAAATAAAGGAAATTAGTGAAAAAATCACATTTGGTTGCTTAGCTGCTGCTTAAAATGGTGTTCAGTTCTTGGTCATTTGTTCAGTTGGGTATTTTTCAGAAGCAAATGAAAGTGTGTATCTTGCTCAAGGTTATTTGAGTTAGATAAAACCTGAAATTTGTAGCCTTGATCCTAAGGTTACCAGGTTCGGTATCTCCTGTATGCTGTGCTGGTTGCACCTAGAGCAGGCAAAGGCTTACCTCTCCGTAGTCTGTGGTGAGGACGAGAACACCGTCCTCACAGGAGCTGACTGTGCACGGAAGCAGCTGGTCTCTGTGTCTGACCCAGACCCGGGCCCCCTGCAATACAGTGACACACCGATTCAGGGCTGTGTTTACATGACACCATAGTCAGCCACCATTTTGGACCCGTGTTTATACTAAAACAGTCATACACTGATTCACAGCTGAGTCAGACTTCGGGACACGGCTGGGTTTTGAGAGCATGTTACTGTCACACTGATAAAGCAGCCAGCAGGAAACGCCCAACTACATGTTCACCACGGCCTGCTGGACACTGCACAGCGGGATTCAGCTGAAATTACATGGTCACGGATTATGAAGGATTTAAACCAATTGCTGTGTTTACTCCAGTTCGGGGCAGGGCTTGTGAATTCCCTGTGTGGGAGGGGATCAGATATCATGCACAACACACACACACACACTACACTCACACACAGGGAGTCTTCCTCGCTCCATGTGTGACTGCACATCCAGACAGCTGTAATTCCGCCTGCCTGTGACAGGTATGCAGCCTCACAGGCAGAGACAGGTAACCGTGTGACGCACAGGTACCGGGCTGAGGCGGTGGGACTCTTCCATTAGCATCCCGTGCACTGTGTAGCTAATCATACGCTATGGTATAGATAAACCTCAAAGGCTCCAAAGGCAGGCAGAAATTGGAGGAGAGTGCTGACTGAACGCTATACTCTGGTTTGGTTGGGAGTAATGTGGAGGCAAAGTGAAAACTGCAGGTCCAAAAATTTTCAGAAATTTTAAACCAAGTATGCCCAGGGTATCTAAAATACCCATAAATAAATTATATTAAACACCGATGTTACTTCGACACAAGTTGCAAACACAAGGTCAGATATACACAATGGATACATCTCAAGGCAGCTCCCAGAATCCGTCTCCTATCAAGTGTACTTATTCTGCAGATCAGGGACCCCGTAAGCTTGTGCTACTTTAAAGGAATACCAATGCAAAAGTCACTGAACATTTGATATACACCAAAAAATCATTGTCATGTAGCTTTGGCTAAACCATGAATGAATAAATGTAACACTACATAAAATGTTCAGTGAAAAGCAAGAAGAAATTGATTGGAAATTTTGTTCCCCGAATAGAAGGTGATCCTGGGATCGCAGGATTATTCTGAGAAAAAGCTGTGTGAGTGGACTGAGTAAATCACAGTCGGATGCCAGAAGGCGCACTGCAGAATCTGCTTGGTGACCCTTTCAGGATTATATGCAGCAAATTATGTTTAGCCATTACATTTAATCATACAATAAAGGAGTTTATATGCATATAAACGTACCCTGTAATCGCAACATAATTATCAGAGGATAAAAATAAGAGCAAGAGAAAAATGGAGATTATAGGTGTAGCCAGTTACATTGTCTATAAAAATACAGAGAAAGCAAATAAATGTTTGCTACAAATGTTGACCAGTACCAACAACAAAGGTATTGAAAATAGATAATATTTCCTATACCACAGGAGGATTCTCCCCAATAAAACAGGTGTGTGCAGTAAGCTGTTTCTTGACAGCAGCAGCTCAGTGGCCGGTTCATCCAGACGTTCATTATCCGCTTGCTCCACTTACGAGATGTGGTAGAACCCTGAGATGAGGCTGCTCGCACCAATCATAAAAATTAAACGTTGCCCTCGAATATCTGTAGGGGACAAGAAGCTCTTCTGCACATATGCACCATGCAGAACATGCAAGCTACCAATAAGAGACCCTTTCTTGAAATTCCTGAGGAACATGCCATTATTTTTTGATTCTTAGATGTCCCTGACCTTTTGTGACATGACTTTGAAGCAGCAATATTTAATAATGCAGAGGCAGCAAGAGGGCCGGAGTCAATTTCCAAGGAGAGCCCCCCCCCCCCCAACCTCGCCTAGGCCCTGACAGCCTGGACCGACCCATGCCATCACCTGCTCCAGCGCTCACTTTGCTCCCAAGTGGGAGCGGGCCACTCTCACAATCGCTCAGGTGTGCTAATCCCCCTCATTGCCCCCATTCAGCCGGCCCGCGGAGTGTCGAACATATTGTTCAGCCGGCAGCGACGGCACAGCAGCAGCGTCAATGGGGCCACGGTTCCGCAAAGGAACCTGATGCAAGATCAGAGCTCAGTGACATCGATCCTCATCAATAATGGAGAAGCTCCTCGTGCCACATGATGAGGCTAGGACACACTAGCAGGAGCAACCCGCCGTGGCACTCAGTCCACTTGAATGTGTTTTGTCCATTTTCCAAGCTGCTCCATTTTACCAACCTCAGAAGTCAGCACAGCCCTGTTTCCATTGACGGGGGCGGGCGGGGAGGCTTGTGGGGGGCTTGGGGTTTTCAAGCCTTATTATCTGGAGCTGGAAGTGGGATAAATGTAGCAACAAGGGACTGAAATAAATAGCAAAAGGACAGAGTCAAGTACATGAGGAGAGTGAGGAGAGGAGGGACAGAGCCGCGTGCTGCTTTTCTGGAGCAGCGGAGGAAGAAGGCTTTTTCAGATACACGAGCTCACTCTCTCTGCCCCGACTACAGAGTTACCATTACACAACACATCACACGGACACGCCGGGACACCGTCAACGGGCGCGATGAGTAAACACTGAAGTTCGGCATAACTGTGGAATGACTAACTTCACTATAAAGGTGCTTGCAGTTACAAACAGAGTGGAGGCACTTTCCCGTTCAAGCCGGATCTTTAAAAATAACATTCCGGATTTAGTTCAGGCTTTGAGGAGCAGAGCTCAGTAAATGGAAACACACCATTAAGGGGTTACTGACTACTGCTGCGTCTGAAGCCCCCAAGTGGGTACAGGTGCCATGTGTGAGTGAACCCAGCAAGGCGGCTGTGTAGCTGGTGTGTATGACAGACGGAAGCTAGGTGCTGGCTATGGGCCTAGAGCAGAGCTCAACACCATAGCCAATTCAGATGCACATTTTGATCAAAATGCAATTTGTACTACAGACAAGGTGCTTATAAACATAGCCTACATCGGTGTTTCCCAATCCGGTCCTCAGGGACCTGCAAACAGTCCACGTTTTTTGCTCCCTCCAAGCTCCCTACTGCAGAGAAGTGGACTGTCTGGCAGGGAGCTGGGAGGGAGCAAAAATGTGGCCTGTCTGTGGGTCCATGAGGACCAGGTTAGGAAACACCGGCCTACATTGTTTTTTTTTTCTCAAAACATTTTGCCATGGACACGTTTGACTGTGTATGGACAGGCTGACGATCCCTGGCCCAGAGGATTAGGAGGCACATGCCCTAACAAAAAGGGTGTAGCGTGCAAGACGGGGCAAAAACAGCAGCTTCATGTAAAAGGAGGAATGACAAAAGGGTTTGGTTGTTAGAAAATGCATAATAAATACAATGCAAGTAATTCACATGACAGTCATTCAAAGTATTATATACACCATTGAAAATACTTTATTTCATACACTTATAAATGTCTCGTGGCCCCTTTGTAAAGGCTACATCGCAAAAACTGAGACATAACTTCACAACATGTTGTTTCAGTGAAACCAGTCTCAGCAAGTAGTTTGATCCAAGTTCTCCCCAGGAAGGGCAGTTCATCAGCATCGCTAATGCTAACCTAGATGTTAATACCAAGCTAATGTTTGTTTTCTTCCCTTACAGAGACTGATAGAGACACTTCTGTCAGACTCTCCTGTGCCTGTCACTGCACTGGATTAGGGGGGCTACATGGACTCAGGAGGAGGGCCAGCCGGCAGCTTTGTCGCCGCGTTTGTGTCGTCCCGTGGGGTTTACCACCTCCTCGTCAACACTGCTCCAGCAAGGGCGGACAACAGAGGGGGGAAGAAGAGGAGGGGGTACCGTGAAAAAGAGGGACCAGATGTGAATCCCTGAAAGAGAAGCAGAGCCAGGGAGGTGCGTGAGGGATGAATGGTTTCGCCAAACAGATGGTCAGCCTCGGCCCCACCTCCAACCAGCAAGGCCCCCAGCACACGCTGCTGACAAAGGCGAAGACTGGTCTGAGTGTGCGGTGTAACCAAGCAGAAAACCTCTTCACAAAAGTTAGCCGATCACTTTGGCAGAGCAAAGAGGCATTGTCAGGTAAAGCCCAAGAGGAAGCACCCAGTGTCTGTCATGGAGGAACTGACACACTTACCCTAGTTCCTATACATCACGATACTCAGACAGAGATATCAGACTCCAGCTATTACAATCAGACAGTGGATCTCTTCTCTACCGTACTCCAGCCACATTAACACCGAGTACAGAAAGCTGTGGATCATAACCTGAAAAAATACTTATTTATAAAACAGCAAAACCACTGGGTAATGGCGCTGAATCCCATAATGCATCTGTCTGAGTAAAGCTTTGGCTTTCTAAGAGAGGCAAATCACACAAATAAGACCCATGATGAATTACCACAGTTTAATAGACGTTCTGCTAACTATTATACAGATCATGGGCTCTACAGAAACACCAGCTCTACAAAAGAAGGACAATGGTATTAACAAGACCAGGTGTCTCATGGTGATGGGTTGTATTGTATTACTGTCACTTCATTAAAGATGCTCATTCAGGCTAAAACTGCTAATGAGCTAGTCTTAAATATTTACATGTTGACAAAGTGCTGGTTCTCTCTTTCAGTTCCTGGACTGTAGCCAGACAATGACATTATCAGTAGATCGAGACACAGATCCATGTATCCCACACATGAAGGGTAATTAGCTAAAATTGCACTTTCATTGTTTGGTATTTAGCATTGCAGTTGTTATTTCGCCTTCAGGATGGAATTCCCATTTGCCCCAACGCCATATCAATGCCAACATGGTGCCTGAACTTATTATTCAGAAACTGAACTGGAAATCAATAAATGCCGTGCGGTTAGAGCAATGTCTTCCCAGCCCATGATCAATAATGTGATTTATAGGAAGGGCAATAATAATGCCCATACTACAACTGATAACAAGATTTCCGGAAGAAACCCAGTGTGCTAAGTCTTGCTTTGTCCTTAAGAGGCTTGGTCAATGATAAGCAGAGTTAGCAATCCCCTGCACTTCAAACCGATAGATGTTGTCCACACTTATAGACGTCTTCGACTAACAGCACTGCACACTAAAGTCACGGGACCTATGGATGACCAAAGGCAGCACCATCGACACTACTCACAGCATGACTTCATTGCTCTAAAAGCTGCTCTCCAGCAAGAACGAGAGCTCCACATTGCAGGTTCTTTGTGACAGATCAGAAGTTCTATGGAGAATATTATTTCTGTGCTAGATATAAGAATTCTAATGACGGTCTGTGGCATCATAAGATCAAACGAGCAGGAGTGACACAGTGACACGGATGCATTTATGATGGATGAGCCAGCTGATCATAAATTAGCTAATGGAAGCAAACCCCAAGGGAAAGATATAAGCCCGGCCAGAAAGAGACAATGGAAAAGAGAAGGGTGGGGGCACGTGTGCTAATGTAATGGGGGCCCCCGAGGGACACGCTTACATGGCACTCTCTTCAGCATGGCTAATGCATGCTAGCCCCGCATCTACTGCACGGCGTCTGAGGCGGCACAACAAAGGTTCATTGTAGAACAGACGCCAGAACAAACCCTTGAGCTCACAGGCAAGCAGTCGTCGTTAAACAGGTATCAGAGCCTTGAAGGCAAACTTTCTCCAGTTGACTGAGACACAGCCACTATTCATTACAGTATTCATGTCAACTCACAGCCTCTGCCAGCATCACCCAGTTCATTCCCCCAGACAGCATCAGACAAAAACCTTAAGTATTATAATAGACACAGTAGCCACCAGTGCAAGGCTAAACAACATGCTGAATCTGCCCCCACGCAGAACCACCTTCTGCTGTTCTGTACACTTGATAGACAGTATTAAAAATATTTGTCTAAAGAGTGCAACGAAGCAGTGTCCCCTCAGGCAGATTTACACCCACGAAATGAGGCAGGGGAGTTTCCCCAAGAGGTCACAGACAGGTCTAAGGAAACAAAAGGGTTAATCAGCTTTGGACCACAGCATATGGTCCCTGGGCGGAGACATCCTGTCCACGTGAGAGTTGAAAGGCAGGGCACAGACAGGCACAAAGAAACACAGCAACCAGAGGACAGACACTGCTGTATCAATCCCACTTAACTTAGAGTGGGCCTATAAAGCAAGTAAGAGTCAGGGTAGCATCCCCCAGGATCAGGGCCAGATGTGTTTCAGGTATGAGAAGAGACATCTGTGTGGTCTCACCCACTGCACCAAATCTGTCCTTGATCCATAACAATTAACCAACGTTACTTTCGCACTAGAGCCTGCTGAGCATTCGGCTTCTTCTCAAGATGCTGATATATGATGCCAGTCATGCTGGCACTTGTCAGATCTTCCTCCCAGGAACATGAGTCCGTCTTCCCAGACAGGGAGCGAGGCTGGCCAGGGTAGGACCACATAGAGAAAGAAAATGACAGCACTCATCCCGAAGAGAGCTACAGCCCAAACAGCCACACCCATAATCACAACTGATGTCTGCAGAGCTATAGTGCTTACTCTAGGAGTTTGCCTCTCCCTTAGGACACCTGCCACATCATTCAGTGCTGAGTGTGCTGTATTGCCCTTCCTACTCTCCTCTTCCTACTCTAAGGCCAAAATAACAGTCTAAGTGGAAACTCAATGTTCGTCCTCACACAGCATTAATCAGAGGTGACCCAAGAACACAATGTAGGAGTCTAGATAAAATTTTCATGCCTAATATGGAAATACACACATCTTAATGTGCTTCACCACTAAATGGTGTTGATTGTTCTACTTGGCTACAGTTGAGTAGAGTCATGGATAATGACATGGGAACCATTGAGGGCAAGTGGAGTTAAAATGATACTTCTGGGGACAACAACATTCTCCTATTTTTCTATTTTGGTTGACAAATTTTGGTCACTGACCGATTTTACTGTTAGGTCATATTTTCGATAATCAAAAATAACAGACAAGTATCCTTGTGTTGGTATCTGAGAGTGACTAAATTGTCAGCTTTGTTGATGAGGAAGTAGGATTACTCTGCGCACAAAGCAAGATAACAAAGATTTATTATTTGGATTTCTGTTCGGATGCAGTCAAAAGAGACTTTTATTTTGTATTATTCTTTAACTACTCCTGTGGTACACAAAGGTATGTAAATGTCGGTTATCACGGTGGTATGCAGCTAGGGCTTACCGTAAGTTTGTGAACCATTACTTTAGATGGATTTAGATAGCCCGCAACATGTTTTTAAATCATAATTTAATCCGACCTGCCGATCAATCACTTTCCAAAGAGATTGAAAAACTATTTTAGGCACCGCTAATCAGCACTCTTTTGGCTGGTCAGTTCAAATGCAGGGTCTTTACTTGTTTACCCTACATATTGTTTTATCATGCTTTCACATTTTCTGTTTCTAAGTGCCCTGCTTAGTATCGTGTGCATGTGAGCAGGTATACCTTACCTTATGGGGACACAATGTCCCCACAACGTGATGAATACCCATTTCTAAAACTCAATTTAATAAAAATCTGTGTCTGCAATGAAAAAACTTAAACAACTCTTTTTTTTGCTTGGTTACTTATGGTTATGGATAGGGCTGGGTAGGGGTTAACGTTGTTATAGTTAGTGTCAGCATTTTTCCCATAGAAATGAATGAGCGTTCCCCATAAAGATATGTTTACCCGACATCTGTGTGCCTGTGTGTGTGTGTGTATGCGTGTGTGTGGTCCAGGTATAGAATACATTGTGGGGACCTTGGTCCCCAAAATGTAATAAAAACCTATTATTTTGAAGGGGAAATTCAATTTTATAAAAATCTGTCACTGCAATCAAAAAACTAAAAATGTTAGAAGTCTTGCGTTTTGTTTGGTTACTTAAGTGTTAAGGTTAGGGCTGGGTGGGGGTTAAGGTTGTCATGTTGGGATGAGGGTTTTGCCCGTATTAATGAATGGAGAGTCCTCACAAAGATATGAGTACAGGTCTGTCTGTCGGTGCGTTTGGGGAGTGGGATTTTGACGACTCAATATTATCATTTATCCTGATATTTCTAAATTGAAATATGACATATTGTCTTTGTTTAGATATGTCCCAGCCATCCTGTATACATGATGTGATAGCCAAAACCAGCAGAGGCTGTAGTGAACAGAGCCCTGACCTGAATTACTCAGATTAGAATGAATCACAATCTGCATTTTCACAGAGAAACTCTGTTTGGGTAAGTTCAGAGGAATCTACCAATCTACTGATAATTACCACAAAAATGTGACATAGTGTGGAAAATCCTCAGCTAATAACCAGCTCCTAGCACCATGTTAATCCCAGACCTCCTGCAAAAGAGGCTTACCTCAGCTGCTGCCATGGCGATACAAAGGCTAAGTCTAAGGTGTTTAGTGTGATATTTTATTGAAAGTTTTCTTACTGGAATGGGATCAGCATTAATAATTGTCCCAAGAGTCTGTGTCCTCAGTGACATTTATCATGCTGCATATAAATGAACTTACCTGGAGTGCAACTGCTGCCTTAAAATAATCCCTAAAACCATAGCTTTCCCATATGATACTGCTACACTGCCCCATTTATTCCACTGATAAACAAACGCCAGCTAGAATGGACGGGCCAGTCTATGTTTATTTTGTGTCTGTGTGCGATGAATGTGAATGAATATTTGGAAATCAGATTATTCACCACACCGTCAGGAGCTGCACCTTATTCCAGGTAGGAAATGCATGTTCTGGTAAATGATGTCACAAATGAAAGAATGATGCCCCCTCCCCATCAACAAACTGAATCCAGCCATGCCATGAAGGTTTGCGCAATGGAAAAGCATAAATCCTCATTCCTCATTGCACTTATTTAGCACTATACTGGAATAACATCTGTGTTTAATCCTAAAGTGTAACCATGAAATCTGGAGACTGACTTACAAAAACCTGACTAGTAATAATTATACATTTTAAAGAAACCATAGTGTGTCTAAAACAACCTTGAATGGGACAGAGATGGAAAATGATAGCACTCTATCCATCCAACCCCCCCAGACAGGTGGGGCGTCTGCAGTCTGGCCTGAGCAACACATAGGCCGTGTCCCTGACACCTCTGGGATGGAGGGCCCCTCTGCTCTAGCCTCTCCTTGTAAGATGGATGGACTGGATGTTAATTAAGTCATACTTTGAATTCCACAATCAAGCTATTTTCAGTGCTTTAGTTGAGACCTACAAAACAACCCAGTCTTAATGTAATATTCTTCATTATAGGAATCAGAGAAACGTCTCTGTTGCTGTTACTAGAAGCACACATGCTACAGAGAATATATTCAAGCCTGAAGGCTTTTTAAATGAAAGGTTCAGGAGCATAAACCCCTCAAAGCTCCCCATTTTTTAAAAGGTAAAGACCTCAGCAGGTCTTACTGCTGCATAGACCATCTCGGGTACAGCTGATGGAGACCTTCAAAAATAGAGCGTTTGGGCATTTTGGGGAAGTGTGCCGACTTATGCCAAGCAGGGCAGCATCACAAAAACCCTGGAGCCCCACCCGGCAATCTTCCCAGGTGCAGACTTTGTGGGCCCTCGTCTGAACAAAAGGGAGTACCACCTCATCCCCTGGAGCCCCTCTCTCAGGAACACCCCCATCACTCCCCAACTGGCCCCCACCGAGTCTGATCTGATTACATATCACTGAAGGATCAGCTGCACCATGCAAGGAGGTAACAGTGGGGCAGCAGAAGAACTAAACCTACTTTACTGTATACAACATAAAAATACCCTCAGTTCCTCTGGCCTGTACACACCAAGTACATGAGGGCTACAGCGCTCCTGCTTAACAAGCTGTTCAGAGAACCCGTGCTGGTCGGTCTTTCACTGAAACATGACCCAAAATGAGCCTGGGGACATGACTGGCAAAAACTCTTAAAAATGGTTTCTACATTCCAAGTATTGTGGCAAATGCACGATACTATAGACTAACACTCAGTGTGGTACTTTTGTGTTTTCGGCGCAGGATTGGGACCATGGGTGTCATTAGATCCAATCACTCGGGGCAATAGCCCTGAATATTTTAAGCCCAGCCCCAAGCATTTTAACCCAAATGCCAATCTTCCTTCTTTCAAGAAAAGACAAGCTCCAGGCAAACTTGACTTAGCCCCTGATTTTTTCAATAGCTAGAACCCCCCCTGGTGAGGACCCACTGATGTCAACAGAGTGATATTTCATCTCACTTGCTATCAGATCACCAACTTCCCTGAAGTTGTTTGTTCAAATCAATTATTCACACACAGAAGAGTATGTGTTCAAACTAGGTCAGACAAAGGACTTAATTTCATGTTTCAGCAGTCTGAAACACCTTGACTCTGCTTCAGAGTGAATATATAGACTCCCTGTATCTCTGCAGCTTTGGTTGCTAGTAGCTATGTTAAACACATGAATACTCAATTTAATGTGTACCTGATGACTAATAACTTCAAAAGCCTTAACACACTTAATATGATGCTTTTAAATATATACAGGATTTATGAAAAAATCTAGGATTTATCTTGGATAAATCTATGGTCAAAGACGTGACAAATTGCTGATGCACTATGTAGCTTCACCTTATTGTATCGAATACAGTAATATAACACCATGACTCTGCGAGAAATAATGTTCCCTGCATGCTGGGCAGGAGCTTTGACCTCCACTGCCCTATTTCACAGTTCCTTATGCAAAGTGTTCATGAACAAGCATACAGGTTTTCTTGACAGTAATATCAATGTTAAAGCCCAAAGAATATGGTTAGGTGAACTGGCATCTCTAAACCATTTTATAAAAATCTGTGACTGCAATGAAAAAACTAAAAATGCAAAAACTCTTGTATTTTGTTTGGTTACTTATGGTTATGGTTAGGGCTGGATGGGGGTTAAGGTTGTCATAGTTAGCATTAGCATTTTTACCATAGAAATGAATGAGCGGTCCCCAAAAAGGTAAAATTACACAACTCTGTGTGTGTGTGTGTGTGTGTGTGTGTGTTTCCTGCAATATACTCTAGGCCACCCTGCAACCCTTTATTGTAGATGTGGTTAGAAGACGGATGGATGGATGGATGGATGAATGGATGGGTATTGTTAAGACAATTAGATGGTCAAACCAAAAGAATGATTAACAGAAGTATATGACTAACTAAATAAATAGTCCAGCTAGTGGTTCACATAAATAGGTTCCCTAAGTCATTCTCAGTGGTCGTCATGACCGAAGGGGGATCAAGGTCCATACTAGCCAATTTCTCCAAATGCATTAGTCATATGCTTGATTTTGTCACATTACCTCCAATTCCGCATATTGGGCTGTGCCGCATGCTTTAATGCAAAAAATAAATCCCAGAAGATTTCTTCTATCTTGGTAGAACCGCCAGTTTTATCTGAATTTATCCACTGCTGCCACGGGCCTTTTATTTTTTAATGACATAAATGGTTTACTGCATATACTGCGAGCTGGCAGAGGCGCGGCAGCGGTACAGGACTGGGATTAAGCAGTCGCTGTCATCCTTGTTTTGATGATTTATTGCAAGCCCCAGGGTCACAGATGCTTTTGTTACATGCAGCCCAGCTGGCCCTGATTGGGTTAATTGGCTTGTTAAGGTTTTATACACAATCAACAGGGAGGCTGGGAGTGGGTGGTGGCTGTAATAGTAATAGTAAAGTAGTAGTAACAGCAATAGCCTTAGCAGTAGCAGTAGTAATAGCAGTAGCTGTAGCAGTAGTAACAACAGTAGCTTTAGCAGTAGCAGTAGGAATAGCAGTATTAATATCCGTAGCAGTAGTAATAGCATTAGCATTAGCCATAACAGTAGTAATAGCACTAGCATAGTAATAGCGGTAGAAGTAGTAATATCAGTAGCCGCACCAGTGGTAGTAGTAAAAGCAGTAGCAGTAGTAATAGCAGTAGCCTTAGCAGTAGCAGTAGTAATAGCAGTAGTAATAGTGGTAGCAGTAGTAATAGCAGTAGCAGTAGTAATAGTGGTAGCAGTAGTAATAGCAGTAGCATTAGCAGTAGCAGTAGGAATAGCAGTAGCAGTAGTAATAGCAGTAGCCTTAGCAATAACAGTAGTAATAGCAATAGCATAGTAAAAGCGGTACAAGTAGTCGCAGCAGTGATAGTAGTAATAGCAGAAGTCTTAGCAGTAGCAGTATTAATAGCAGTAGCCTTAGCAGTAGCAGTAGTAGTAGTAATAGCAGTAGCAGTAGTAATAGCAGTAGCAGTGTATGTGATGCTGGTGCTGCTGCTCATTTTGAGTGATAGCTCATGCATATGGTTATTAGCACACTTTCAGTTTAGCTTCTTTAAAGCCCTTGACCTCATTTCTTGATTGGGGTATATCGTGAGTTTTTTTCTAGGGATGTCCTGATCCATTTTTTTGGTATCCTGACCCCATCCATTCACTATTTATATCCACCAATTCCCATCCTGATCCGATCTTTTAAGAAATATTTAAATATACATGCACATACAGTAGGCATCACTGCATTCTACGTCTGAGTCGGCCTTGCGATTTCGCACAATTCCTCCTTATGATGTTTCTGCATGTGCCTAATTAGATTTGTTGTTTTGAACCACCTTCTGTTGCTACCTCCTTCGGAAAGGATGGCCTGGCAAACATGGTACGGAGCTGTTGGGCTACTTCGACTTTTTAAAATGTTAAGAATCTTAAGAATTTCCAAACAGAATGAATCCAGAGTCATGACTCCAGAATTTCCACGTGCCTCGAGCTTACTGCAGCCTGTGACAGAACTTTATAATCTGTGCTACTGACATAATTTAGGTGGACGTGGAAAATTAAATACATCTGGCTTTGGATTGGGGGTATGGTAGCCGATACCACTCAATTTAAAAATGCCTGGACCAGCCCTGATGCTGATCTTTGATATCAGCTTGGGACATCACTGTTTTTCTTTGAACCCTGACAAATTGTGTCACGAACACACACACATACATACACATGCACGCACGCACACACAAAACCTCTGATAGGACAGTGACACTGCCACAGTCGGATGGGGATTGATTTATATTTTTATCGTGGCAGGATGACAAAAACACGACTTGGCCAAGTGCGAAATACAGCCATTGAAAGACCCCAATATCAGCCTTCGCCAGTGAACTGCACATGCATTTTTCCAGAAACAGGGCCAAGGGCAAAAGCTACTGGGGCACTCATGAGTGAACTAGCGCTGAGACTCCAGGTGGGAGGGGTCACATTCTGGGAAGAGTACCGAGCGGGGAAGCCTCCTTTCCGGGCGTCACAGCACTGGCCCAGTTTCTGGAGCTTGAGCTAACATGCTTCCTCTGTAATTCCACATCAGAGTCATCACAGAAAAAGGCCCATTTCACACAGCACCTGCACCGTCGTGGGCATGCCCACCCGTGGCTCTGTCCTCCGTAGTGCTGTGACATTGAGCATTCGCTATTAATCAATCCAAGAACTTCACAAGTATAGTGTGGTAAACGCCTCACACTCCAAACAAGCCCCAGGGGCCAAAATTAAATATTTAAGACTTCTCTCAGTTGCACAGCAGGTATCATGATGGTCAAAGAAACAGCTACTGCTCTTAGTCTCATCAGGAACTCTCCCATTTCATCCTTAAGTAATAAAACTAAAACATAACACTGGACAGAGGTGTACAAATCAGAAATAATCAGAAATAATGTACTTCTTCAGCTAAGAAACAAAACTGTGGTGAAGCTGCCTGTCGATACAGGGATTCATTTGAAATGATACACGTCAGTCCCTAAAAAGCACATTTAATTTTAAAACGTCAATGAGACGATGTGAGATTAACAAAAAATCATCACCTGGACCGCCATGGTAATACTGAGCATGGTGAAAGAACGGGAGGAGGGGCCGCTCTGATCAAACGGCACTTCATTGTTTTCTGCTTCCCCCCTAACTTAGTCAGCAGGAAATGGGAAGCGCTGAGATTCCAGACACTTTCGTCATTTCAAGACAGTGCGGGGAGGCCAGAGGAAGGGCCAGCCCTGAGTGATGAAAAGACAAAGTGAGGAGGCGGTGAAAACCCCAGGCTGGGATGAGACAGTGAGGAGGAGCCACACCAGTTCACCAGTTTTTTCTATTAAACCCATTTTTCCATCTTACCCACTCCCCTTTGACCTCCAAGTGGAGAGAGCACAGACAGAAGATAGTCAGAAGTCAGAACCACGCCAACCA
>JAODKC010000001.1:34723504-34742781 GCA_026777985.1 Mormyrops attenuatus
CCCACCCCCCCCCCCCCGCCCCCCCCCCCCCGCCCCCCCCCCCCCCCCCCCGCGCCCCGCCCGGGGAGTCTCCTCTACAGGAGGGCTGGGATTCTTCTGGAACTGGGAGATGACAGCTGAAATGCGAAGCATGCAACCCAAAGAGCAGCAAGTCCAGGATAGGGATCCATTCAGCATGGATGGAGAAACAGGTAAGAAGTAATACTCCCCATGCTGGCCACCATTACAGTGTTATATGTTTACTGATGGTTCCTCAGAGATAAGGAGGGAATCCATCCGATTCTGAATGAAGATAAGACATGTAAAGACCCCAAAGCCTGAGTGAGACTACAGGCCTCATTCTACCTCTGCCATGTTCCAATCGCTCTACAGTATCTTTCCCGAAATCTAAACCTGTAGAGGTTTACTGATCCACTCACATGCTCTTAAATACATTCAACCCTTTTTCACTCTGATTGCCACCCAACTCAATGTGTGCATTTTGTAGCTACTCTGCTTTTCTCCAGGTTGCGTCACTGGCTCTCTGAGATGTTCACATGTCCTTTGGTGACCACAGGCAGCATCACTTCTTATCAGTTATATTACTCAGATCAAAGGCTGGATCTGGAGCGTCACCTCAGCACCTGGAGAGTAACACTCATTTCATTGAAATTCACAGCCAAGAGATAAAACACCAGAACACATGGATGTTTCTCGTGCTGCTTTCACCAAGTAACTCGACTAAAACAATAACATGGAATTTAGAACCAGCAGGGTATGAACTTGCTGGGGATGCGCCCCCACACACACGCGGCAGTGGCAACGTCATTTTTGTCACTGAGGTCGGACAGAGGGACCACACTGGGGGGCTACAGGCGAAGGAGAGATGACACAGAAAGATCCATTCGGTAACACTAACGTCCCTCGATCATTCATTGGCAATCGGACGAGTAGCAGGAAGTCAGATTCACCCCACCTTGGGTGCTCCATGCCAGGTGAATCCGGTACCACCCGTTCCTTACCAGAAGTGACCGGACACCAGGAAACAGAAACCGAGTGGAAGGGCAACGTTGCCTGGCAGTAGATCTACCAGGATACAGAGATTCAGATTGCCAGCTCGGGTCGCAGGTGACCTGGCACTTGGAGCAGAAGCCGCAGACGAGTCACACCCTCAACAACGTGAATCTGTTTGATGACTCAGGAACTGTCCAAGAAAGCATAAGGTTTTTGGTGGATTTGGGGATATGATGGAGTTTCAGCCAGGGCTATGACTCAAAGTTTCACTCATTGTTGCCCTCCCAGTGTTACCCATGGTTTCAAGTGGTCTGCTCCTGTAAGAATACGTACTTGTTTAATGTCCTTGTTTAATGTACAATTTAATGTCCTGCTGTGTAGAAACAATTGCCAATTTATCAATCTGTTTGCGGTGAACTTTCGTAACAAATAATTTTCCTATTCCTTAAATCGTCTCGACTTGTCACTAAAGCCATAAGACACACACGTTTTAAAAAGCAACAGTACATAAACATTACGCATATTTGTTAACTATAAGAGTAACAATGACGCCTATATCATTGATAAGTAATAATATACTTTCCTGTACGCGGAACAATCCACGGACAGCAATGTTAAAGTTTCTTGCAAGACCAAAAGGTGATACTGGACAGCGTAAAATGTCCAAGCGCAACGTGCATGCTGGAAGAAAAGTTATGCATAAATACATATTACTCATAGAGTAAGATCGGTGTGTTTAAACAATCATCAAGCACAACACTGAAAGTGCAAAAAAAAATCCAGAAACATCAATTCTGCATTGTTTTGCCTTAACACGCCCATATCTGCAAATACTATAATGACTCCCATAATAAGGGATCTCCATTCTTAATGGATCAAGCTTATGCACATTAGTGTATACCAATCAACTGCAGCAGAAATCCCTTGTCTGAAGTTAAAGTACACACTGCAGTATCGATTTCACGCTCCTATACTTCAATAATTTCAGGACTTAGTCCAAAAATAAAAGACTCATCCCTGTTATATGGCTAAAGAGTAATTCCATGATCTCAGGATTGTTTCGGAGTCAGCCATACATTCAGAAACCACAGTATGTGGGCATTTTTTGGAGTAATGCTTTTAGAGGCTGTTTATAAGTACATGGACGGATATGGTTGAAAATTACAGGGTATCCATAGAAATTGGGAATGCATGACAGCTTGTAGGGACATGAGCTCTATCATAAATAGTGGCCTTAGGGTTTGACTGGACACCGTTTAAAGGCATTACAGCAAGTGCCAGTGGCTGAGGGAATGAGTCTTAACTCCAGAAGCCACTTCCTTCCCTTTTGGTGTGTCATGGAGTTATCTAGGACACGCTCAGTATGTTCTCCATCACAAAGGGATGGGCTCCTTCTCTGTAGTCGCAGCTTCCCGCAACCTCCATCCATGAATAGTAGAACTTTAATTAATGAGCTCTTCCAAATTTCTTCCGAACTACACTTTTACTAGGGACTTCATACTACCCACACAAAATTTTCATGTAATTAAATAAACAGCTTTCTTCAACACACTTCAACATATATACATGGAACTGTGTTTTTTTCCATTGGTTTTTGGAAGAAAACTGTCATTGTATTCTGCATTGTATTTCCTGTGTGTTTTCACCCAATTTGGGGCTAGTGGTGGGTCTGCTAGTTAGGCTGGGATGAGGGGGTGTCCATGGATTAAGAATGGACATGAGCATTAAGAAGGACTTGAATTTTTATGTCCTAGACCCACAGCTGCTAACATAATGATGGCTTGTTTGACATGGGTAGGTCATCCTCACATTGCCATTAAGTGTACATAATCTCCAGTACTGGGCCTTAAAATAACAAACACTTAGGGACTTTAAAGAAGCTCCTTCTCTCATGCCCTGTAACATTATCCCAGACTCACAGGAGGAGGGAGAGATTCACATTCCCCCTTGGAGTCTCACAGGCAAAAAGCCCCCAGTGACTTCAATCAGAGAGGCAAGGTGAGCCCAAGGAAAATAGCCCCAACTTTGAATATTGTAAAGGGAGCTGGGACCTTAATAGCAAAGATGAAAATGACAGAAAATGAAAAAAAAACTTGTTCACGTTAAATGTAGGGGAAAACGTGGTGTATGTGCAGAATTGCATAAAAGAAACAGGACCCCGCAATATTTTGCTTCCTTGTGTCATTTTGTCTAATCGGTCTACTGACGTAGGAAATCGGTTCGCTTTGTTTCATTTCGTTTCTGATTTTAACAATTATTGTTCAAAAATATAAGTCCAGTTCCTAAGTCAAATAGCTCAAACGCGGAGAATACCTATACCAAATATACATCACTTATAAATTTAACTTCAGTGACAGTATTTAGAAGATTAATCTGCACGCAAAACTAATAAACAAAGCATCAAAATGTTACGTCCTGCGACTGTGACCAGGATAAGCGGTTCGAAATGAAGATGTTACCTTTTACCTTGATTGTAGGTAGGCTAATCGAGTCGCGTAAGGAACCCTGATAAAAAATATAGTAAATGCTTAAGGAGTAAATAGCGAAATAATCAGTGATTATCAGGTATTTCTCAAAATAGAGATTGTTTGTCTTTTATCCGATCTGAAGCTGAGCATCCTGTACAATTTATGTAAACACGCCCTTAGACACGCCTTCCTCACCGAAGCCCCTCCCGATCCAGCCCTATCGCGACCGGCATCTGCCTCGGCCATGGCGACTCCCATTATACTGACTCCTAACCATACAGCTGCGACCAAAAGCACAACTGATAAATAGGCGAAATTTGCAAGGAATGCGCAGGGACTCGAGCCAGGCCAAGTGTCAGCAGCAAGATCTGCTCAAGACTGTCCAATTAAGTTTGAACAAACTGTTTTTGCGTGATTTTAATCGTCAATGGACTAACTTTTAAAGTCTTTTTTATATATAGGACTAATGTGTGCTTTTGTATATAATTGATACATTGTAGAAGACTAAGGTCTAGCCTAGCCGATAAGATACATAACTGTATTTATCGCTGATTGTTTGTGATAGCAACAAGACATAGAACTATTTCACCGAAGAATAATTGCTCGATTGTTTGCTCTCGTTTATTAACCATACACGACGTATATTCAATGTGCTTTCTTATAACTACCACACAATGTATGAATGAGTGAACACTTTCAACGGTTAATGTGGGTTATCTGTAACACTACCAATCTACTACCAATCAAGTACAAAAATTAAACTGAATATTGCAGCTGCCGGCGCAAATGACATCATTTAAGACACTTGAGATCAGATAGATTATATGGATGTATAAGCTAGAATCTTGGTAAAGAAAATAACAAAGATGATTACCTTCTTATTCCTTTCATCGGTTTCATTTAATTCATATTTTAAATAATGTATTATAGCCTATCTACCTGACCACATAAAGCTCTAAAATACGTAGATAGTAATATAAATGTCTTACCTCAGCGAAGGTTTCCATTATTCGGGAGTCCTGTCGCTCCTGTAATGAAACAGAGCACAATGCCAAGACTTGGGGACTGAACTGAAAGGTGATGGTCCAGTTTGTGAATACTTTCCATTCACGATCCTAGCAAATATCGGCAGTTTGCGTAGGCATTCCCTGGCTCGGGATGGAGAAAGCAGGTATACAAAGGGACAGACCCTCCGAAGATCTCGTATCCGTCCTTATCAGGTACTACTTCACAAACCTCCGATGCCCAACTTCTATTCGGCCGCGTGTAGCTGTGTACCCTTTTTTCGCGACGATGGACCCGCCTTAGTTTAAGATATAATACGGAAGGCGGTGCTCTGAGAGCTTAACCCAGCCTCCGAACACGCCCTGTTCATCCGCTGCTTTATCATCCCCTTACCATTTGTTGTTGTAGGCGACCATGGGAAATATAATAATAATAATAATAATAATAATAATAACAATAATATTTACAAATATATTTTCAGTTGTAGTAATCATTTATGATCAGTAATTTCATTATGATTAATCGTGTTATCTACCTACACTGACCAAAGTCTGTGTGTACTTCATAGCTTATGCGCTCTAGAAAAAATAGCATTTAAGTCTGTTTTCCTTATTTATTTTTTCCTTTTCGCCTATTAGACGACATGAGCTGAGTGCCGAGAAAAGCTTCTGGACAAACGATACCTTTGTAAAAATATCTCTCCCTATGGAAGCCCCAGTAACAAGGAAAAGAAATATCGATGCACAGAGAGAATCATGGGATTAAAATATAAAAAACTCTACTTTTAATGAAAATCAGATTCTACTTTCACCCGAAAAAGCTTTCAGGAAAAAAGTGTTCGGCTCCATGCCTCTCTCTATGCATCGATGTTTTAATTCAACTTATGAAAGCCTGTTTGTTCATATGATGTGACCTGACAATAACGTAGTAGAGAGTTTGATATTGGAGGGACACAATTTTATAACCAAAATATAAAGGTATATTTTGGGGGGAGTGAATGAAACCAAATGAAATATTCGGGGAACAGGTCCCCCTGTCCCGCCTGGTTCCCTTTCCCCTGTGACAGGATATATATTTTGAAAATGCATAGCTACTTCCCTATATGCATTTGGTTTAAACACATAATAATGGGAAGCCAGAAGACAATGTGGAGGAGACATGTTCTCTGTGTAATATTTATTTATTTATTTATTCATTCATTCATTCATTCATTTTTGAAAAAAGGTATGGCTTGATAGAGAAGAGTGTGACAGGAAGTGAGCTTTGAGGAAATTCTCAACATGTATATCTCTCTTCTCTTTCCAGTGCAATGAGGTTCTTCTGTTGCTCTTTCCACAGTGTTTAACCTTAAATCCATGTGTTAACCCATAATTCACTCACATTCATTCTCATCTACATGGCCAAAGAAATTACTTCACAGGCTAATAATGACATCAGCAAGGGATAGTCATATGTAATTATTGTAAGTACAGCATATGATGTCACTTTATTCCAAAAAGCATTGTTATGTCACTACTATGCAGGCGGGGAGACAGTGACTGTTTACCTGCCTGTGAAGCTCATCTCCGCCTTAAGCTCACTGCATTGCTTCAGGTGTGTGACATATCAATTGCCTTACAGCATTGCAGTTAAGTAGTAGAAATCAGTTTTTAGCCAGCAATTTTTTTAAGAGGACTACACAAGACAATATTGTTTAAACAATGCTTTAAACTATTCTAGTTCAAGAACACATTTACTTGGTAACGGAAAACTGTGTGATAGCATACCTGTGATACCCCATTATTCCAAAAAGAACTTCCCATTATTCCTAGAATAACTCATCAATGTAAGCATGTGAAAGCAGTTTGATTTGGTACATAAGGCGGGCTGACTGCTGCACCAGTATGCTATACTATAATGCAGCACCACGCAATCCAACGCAAAGTTTATCGGGAATTATGGCTCACTTATTCATTAAGATACCCTGCATATCGTCAGCTAAAATGGCTTCCCATTAAAGGACTTGAAGGCTTTTATATCCACTCTTGATTGTTGTGGAGAGTCAGTCTATGAACAAATGGTTCTATCTACTTCATTGCTAATATAATCATTAAATCAAGGCTATTATGGGAAACGGTTCTAGAAATTAATCTCTGCAGTGATCAGGGGTTCTTGGTTTCACTGAGCATTTTTTTATGTAACATTCACATGAATCATTGTGAGATATATATCTGAGAAATGCTCCTATCTTAAGTACCCCAAGATACTTGACGCTGAAAATGTTACATCCCTACAACTGTGGTCCCAAGCAAACTCAAACAAATTTAAGCGTATGAAAAATAGTATCCCAAGTGGATGGATAGACTGATGCATGGATGAGTGAAGAATAGGAACGCAATTCTGGAAGCCATAAAAGATTTTGTTTTAATATGGAATACATTAATATAAAATATTCCTGATTCCCTAAAAAACTTGAGTACATAGGCTGTCACATCAGTGTTTTAGTCAACTAATCCTATAATAAACTCCAGGATAAGTAAAAAGCAAAACATTTTTCATAAGTATTGCCGAAATGAATTCATTGAGTTGCTTAAAAAAAGGTTCTAAAAATATCATTTGGAATCTTAGGAATCTTTCCCTAAATATCAAGGATCCGGAACACACCCCAGCACCAAATTTAGCCCCAATAAACACAACTCAGAAATCGGGACATTCGATACCTGTGTCTTGGACTCCTGCAATTACTTGCATGCCAGGAGGTTTAAAGTCAGAGAGAGAGAGTGTCAGTTTATCTTGATGAACTTTAAAATCCCCAATTCCCTTTTGGCCTAATTAGGTTTGCTAATTTAGATCGACTTCTTCATCTCATTTACATATCAATCCAAATAGAGGTGAGGTGGAAGAAACTCTCAACTTGCTAAACATTTCTTTGTGATTAACATTTTGTTTTGTTTCAAAGCGTACACAAATATACACATTTGTCTGTATATTGATGATTATACACGGGAAGACATCAAGCTTAGTTTGTTATTGCCAAGAAACAGGAAAACAAAATTATGAAAAACAAAACATAATTTTTCTTGACAAATAACACAGATGTTGCACCGTATTCTTACATTTTTGATCAGGTTTTACTCAATTTTGTTGACTTAAATAGCAAATGTCAAATACTGAATAACTTGGAGGAATTACTTCTGTATACAGACTCATCAGTGACGAATGGCCTAATAGGTTTACCGCCCAGGCCTGTGACTCACAGCTGTTACTGAGTGTGACTTTGAGCTGAGGTCCAGAACTAGCTGCGGGTAAGATTCACTCTCCGTAAGCAACCTGTGAAGACCAGCAGATTACCTACTTCACACATCCGGCAACAGCTGGAAGGCAGTCAGGCACCGCTAACGGGAAACTATAGCCCAAGGCAAGTACCTGATGAGTTTCCCTATTGATTACTTCTCGTACTACCCCCCTAGCTGCTCAGCCTCTTCAGTCACACAGAGGACAGAGACCTCTGAGCCTCAAACTTCTCTGGGGAAATAGTTTCCAATAACATTGACTTTATGATGCTACAAAATACAACACAGTGAAAATAAAAGATTTCACCAGACACAGCCTACAGTGTATCCAGTTTTATTATTAAAGATGCATACAGTAACAAAAATAAATAGATTTTCATTTGTAAAACTACAGCTATATCAGTCAAATGCTATGATTCCTAATACAAGCATGAACATGCACTGCCAGTTTGCTTCTGGGAAGCAATTAACTGTTTTGATTTGACCTGTTCACATAAGATTTTAATCATTCACTACTCACAGGCATGTGTACTGCACAAAAATGCACAGGAATTGTCTTGTTATGAGTACAGTTCAATCCTGTACAATGTCTAATCATGCACTATAAATCCTATTATCCATTTTTAAGAAATGTTCTATACCATGTAAACACATTGCAGGTATAACATTTTAGAGGTTATACTATAATCTTTCCATAAATGGTGAGGTTTCAAGAAGTCAATCATTTATGGAACAGAACCTCCCAGTCTTTATCTACCAGTAGATTTTGTGAAGTTGCTAATGTTTAGTTACTGCCATTTTGAACTCATAATGGTTCAGAATGTTGTTTTGTGAATCTAGTTAGTCGTGAAGGAATGGATCAGATCACCAAATGGCTAAGACTGATATAAACTGGATTTCTAACACATTCTATGGAGCAATTTGTACATTCCTTCCCCAGTGGTTGTCCCCCATTCCTCCCATTCCTCAGCCCCCACTCTTAAAGACCACAAGCAGCCCAGGTGCTCAAGGCTAACATTCCAGAAGGGAGCTCTCACTTCCTATTGGAGGACTGATGCTCGTGTCCACCCTCCTTTTGGTTGAAGGCTAAGCCCCTGTAAGCTAATCCAATTTAAGATGGAATGGCGTTGATAAACTGCTGGAGAACTACTTGTACATCCTTTCCATAAACTCTGAAATTGGAGATGTGTCCATACAGTACAGAAGGTGTCGTAATGGACTGGGAAAAACATGCACTAGAGGCCGAAATTGTGGAAACACTTAGCATTGGCATTATGCTTTAAAAAGTACTATAGGAATATTGACGGTAATGTTTATGAACAATCAAAGAATGTCATATATTGGATGGTTAAGTATGTGTCTGGAGCAATTGTTGAATAAAGTTCTGCAATTTCTAAAAATTTATAGTAAAATTTGAAGTGTTTCCAGAATTTTGGCCACTAGTGTAGCTGTTCTGTCTGCACAATCGCATCACCTAATTCCCTCTAGTTGATTACAGAGGATTTCTGGCAACCTTTCCATGGGTCAAGGCACCTTGATGCTGATTTTTGGTTAGCGTCTATTTTTGTACTGGTCTTTCATCACCTACAAAACAAATAAGACCAAGTCAGAATGAGCATACCCTGCCCAGCTGCCTATGAAGACTTAGACCCCAAGGACAAGACATTGTTCAGGGAAACCAGCTGCTCACATGGACAACAAAGTCCTCACAGTGAACAGTGCCCCCGGGAACATAATCCCAGCAACCCAGTGTGAGTCCGACGTAAGGCTAGTGTCTGGCCAACGGGTAGCCAGTTGGAATCCAGTGGGAGGGCTCTTGTCTTCTGTGTAAATAAAGCAAGATTTGGATCAGGTCACTCTTGACAGCTTCATATAGTTTCCATTTTGAGAGAAACAAAATGTGATTGTGGCAGTTAAATATCCCACATGACATTGCAATGATATTGTCTATAAATAAGGAATTACAACAGATCTGAAGTGTTATACACCACAAGACAACTTCTCTTGGTGTCCTAGGCTGACATAGTTAGGGGGGGGGCTAAGTGGACCATTTTTCAGCGCATAAAGTCAAAGGAGAGGAATTCAAAATGATGAGACATAAATAATATGCTAATGAAAGGTTGGGGTGCCAACAGTTAAACTTACTGATGAGAGTAGGAGTGGGGGTCCTGCTGGTAATATTTGTCAAATAGAGAGGGCGGTATTGTGCCAATGGATTGATCAGCCAAATTTAAGAAGTTTAACAGTTCTCTTTTTTGCCATGGCCCTGGGTTGTAGCCAGTACCTTACTCTAAATAGTTGTTTTCATTTACTGCATGTAGTGCTTTGTTGGGGTGTGGAAAACTTGGTTCAGTTACAAATCGTGATTCTTTATGGTGGCAATGGCTATACTGCCACGAGAGTTAAAAAAAAAAATGAACTATCAATTTAAATGTGGGAAACTGTAATTTTGTTGGTCAAATTTAAATCCAAAATTTGGGGAAACTCGGAGGAAACAGGCACCTAGACATCCCTATAGCTGTCTGCTTGGGTTCACGGCTTGGTGCAGTTTCAGTAATGTAGGATTTGTTTTGAAATTGTTTAGTAGATCGATTAAAACCACAACAACATTATATGAACAGTTGTAAACAAAACAATGCCATGTGTCTGTCGGCATGAGTCAGAAAACCTAAGAGATGCTCATTTGCACAGTAAAAATAAATATGTAAAATAAATCAAAAATGATTAAATAACTCCCATACTAACAAGTACGGTCGCATATCTGTAGCGATAAACACTCATTTAATTTTAGTTACTTTTTTAGCCTGGTCTGAATTTCCTGGTAAAATGGCCTTAAATTCCATGGGGAGACAAACTTGCAGAGCCTGTTCCTGCTTTGCCCCGGTCATATACACACTCAGACGACGTCATCTCTAATGAGTTATCACATTAGATGTGTTTTATCTGAGTTCAGTGTAACAGAGCCGACAGTCTTGGTCATATCAGCTACTCTCTCCAGTGCAATTTAAGCCAAAATGCACCTAAACTTCTGACTGACTGTAACCAGTATTAGCTGTAATCAGCTCACAGCAGCATTTACCATAATGTTTTCCGTGCTGAACATCTGCTTGTGAATTTGATTCGCCAGTGTAAAGAAATGTATTCATTCATTTCATTTTGTGCTCCAAATGAAAAATGATGTAAGCAAACGGCACAAAAATGACTATTACAGCCCTTGTCTTTACTTTGAATGTAGACCTGAACTGCTCTTTGGCAAAAACTATTTAAAAATCACAATATATATTGAAATTATATAGATACAAAATTATATAGAGCAAATATCAATATTACATAGATTTGGCATTCACTGCTCCTAGTGCTTTGCTCCTATATAGAACAGAATTTGTCAAGATGATCAGATTCACACTTTACTTTTTCAGCTTATATCTGGCTCATGATTATCAGTAGAATTACCAGTGGCATTGCCAAGACTTTACACTGTACTGGGAAATTTACCTGATAGCATCAGCTCTAATGTGCTGTTGTGCATGTCTTTCATTGCCTTATAAGGTAAGCTGGGCTGTACTAATAGATTACTACAATATCTGTTAATATTTGCTTGAGAAACAGGAATCTGAAAACAGACACAGATTTAGCTAATGCCAAATGAAATGCAATGTAGCTGATGTTTTCTTAGAAATGCCCCTTCTGCGTCACACCTCCAGGTCATTGACCCTGTTTTGGATCCCTCCTCTTTTTCTGGAAATTAAGCCAAGGAAGGAATTCATGATCAACCAAGTAGGCTGAAGTCTCTCTGAGCATAATGTCAATTTTCTACTCTGATGTCAGGCAAAAATGGCCCCAAAAAAGAATCAACACTACCGAATGTATTTTTTTCGATTGTTATCAATACATGGACCAGGATATTTGCTATACAGTGGTTATACTCACCGATCTAGGTGCTGTTGGACAAATGCCAATGGAAACAAAGCTTTCACTATTATAATATTTACTGTAAACTCCTGTTCTGAAGAGGGAAGTTGATGAATATCACAGCAAAAACAATTCTTCTGTATGATTTTTGGCAACTGTACAATGACACAGAGTTTAATCAATTACAGAATACAGTTTCACTTTTACCTGACTGAACATCCTAGTTCCCGGTCTGGACCATCGTTGAACTCATCACAGATGTCATGGATCATCATGCAATGCAAGGCAACCGAAAGACAGACATTTGCAGTAAATCCCTGCAGGCCTTACAACTGGGAAAATGACAAAATGCCTGGAGTCCCTGGGGAATACAGTACCTGTCCCATCATCTGTCTTTAGATCATGGGCCAGGGGTGAAATTGTGAAAAGCCCTGGCGGGGGCGGGGGGGATGGGTACGCATTGTCACAGCCGTGACTGAATACGCGATTCCGTAATGAAGAAAATAACATCTGACATGTATTGCTCTTAAAATGACCGGCAGGGGTGGCCTAACAGCCTCAGTCATGGTCAGTTATGCCCCTGGGGGAGGGGGGGGTGGACGTCTAACTGAGACGCATTTATGGTCAGTGGGGGTCATGGGCAATCAAGCATGATGAAGGAGCGTTCTGTACAGGTGTTTAATAACTCACCCCTATACTGTTTTTAAAGTGATCAAGTGAGCCAAGTAACCATGGAGACTGTGAGGGAGTGTGACCTAACCAGCACAACCTGCCTTCATGTTCATGGTCCAACAACAATGTCATATAGCCAATATTAGAAGGTGCTTCATTGACAAATTCAGTATACAAATTAACCTACAAACATTAATAATCAGAGTGGCCAGTAAGTCATTAATACTACATAGGTCTGTGGGTAGATATTAACTGATCCACTAAACAATTGTTATAAACTTTTAAAAAATGTAATCAGGATATGGATTTTCTGAAATCATTTTTGCAGTTTTTTGCCTTTTTCACAATAGTTGTACTGTATGTATCAATTGTGGAATCGAAAGCACATGTTGATCAGTGCAACATATTATTTGAAAACTCTAACTCCAGTTCCACGATATCCTACAGTGTGATTCAGAAAGAACTACAGGATAGTGACAGAAAAAAATCTTCTATGGTGTCCCTAGACCAAACTGAATGGATTTAAATAGTGGTGGATAAACTCTATTTGGGGCAGCCTAGCAGATCAATCCGCTTTCCGTTCTGGAACTGACACTGTGATTTGGGCTAGCTTGATATGTCAGTCTTGAGCAGCATTACAAGCCTTTAAATGTTGCTTCTATCAATGCCTTCTGGAAGCACCTTCGGGGTCATTTATGATGTGTCAGTTGAAAGATCATCGTTAGTGTGGGAGCAGTAACATGCCAGAAGTAAGTCATTTACAGTAGTAAATTGTTGGTGGCTCTCTGATTGCTGTCCCTCTAAAGGTGCACTGGTGGCAGTAAAGCCTCTGCCTTCGTCTGCACCTCAATAAAAATGAAAGAGAAACTTGCGTTCCCTGAATTGTACAACCCTTTACTAAAACACAGTGCTGCACCAAAGTGAAGAACAAGGTCAGGCAAAAAATAAGTCTTTCTTTTAAGATATTGTACATAAAAACAGGTCTTTCTCTTATGATATTAAAAGGGCACTAGGTAAACTTTCTATGGTTAACATTATTTCTGTCTAAAAATGCATTTGGAATTTCAATGAATTTGAACATATTTTATAGCCCATTTTCCCAGCATGAACTATATGGAAAATACATCTAGGAAACCCCCGTTGTACACAAAGGGATTAGGTCACCCTCCTGGCTTTATTATTAATTAAATATGCCTTTTTCCCAAACTGAGGGGGGGACTTTCCTTAGCCTGGCCTCTGTCATCAGTGACAGGGCAGTACAAGCAGATAAGGCAGCAGTGTGATGTTTCCCATGTGATCATTTCTGCTCCCCACTGTGAAGAAGGTGATCAGCCCGGAGACAGCAGAGGATGGGATGGACCTTAATGCATGGGCATACCAAAGCTCTGGGTGAGGGAAGGTCTCCCTCCTCATAAGCACAGAAGAGCTGACTTGCAGCCTCCAAGGAGCGAGCCGGAACTTTCCAGCCACTGACGTTTTTCACGGGCTCACATGGGCTCTGGGAACCTTGCGCAGAGCGCAGAGTTACAAAGGACTCTTTAGTTTATGGCTTAAGCTTTTTTCTGACTAGTGATGACTTTTGTCATGTTTCCGTTATACAAAGTAAGCACAAAAAACCTGATCTTTTGCATTGTAAAAGTAATACAATATTGACATACTTCTAATGACAATTAGTTCCGATCGCCCTTTCCGAATGTGGATTGCACAGCAACAGAAACGAAGACAAATGCAGGAATGCAATGCACTAGGGCACCCAGTTGAGATCCTTGTGGTGGTCTGGTGAGGGAGGTGGGTGCAGAGTGATTAGCAGGAGCCAGGGGTGGGGACTGTCTGCCTCCAGATCACCCTTGGGGGGACGGGGGTTGGGGGGGGGTGCAAGAGTATACCATCCATGTGAAACTGCCTAATGTTCAAGCACAGGGGCTGGTGGCACGTATAAACCCTAACAACTCAAAGAAAAAGTATGAAAAAAGTATATTTACCCAGGAAATGGGAGCATTTTTAGTCATTCAAATAAATCGTGTTAATTGTGTTCTGGAAACAAAGACATCTACATAACTAGTGGAATTTTATAGCAAAATTAACAATAACAGGGACATGACAACAGTGATGCAGTCATGAGTTGCTAATCTCTATACTGGCAATGTAACATCCTGGCCTTAATTCTGTGTTTGGAGTCACTGGTCAGGACTTATGCTCATGTATAATGTCCGTATTGGTGGAGGTTTATCAGTCAGTGATGAGTAGGTATAGATGTAACCAGTGTGGGTCTAAAATTAGAACTTAAGATCAGGTCTAACTCTTAATGTAGCTATAAAGAGAAAGTGCTCTTCATACATCCAGTAATTCTGTCAATGCCATTCCATTAGCTACCAGACTACAGTTCAATACACTCAATGGGGAATGGCATTAATATTCAATTATCAGACAAATTTAACATCAGACTGAAGCATGTTATTCTATCTAAGCATTCAAGTGGATAAATAACTGCACAATAATGACCATTGATGGTTTTATTTCTTAGCAGAAGAATTAACCATCTATCCCTCCATCTATTCAAATAAAAATGCAAATAACTTTTAACTGCTTCTTTTAACTGCATATTTTGGTCAGGGTTGTGGCTGGAAGAGTTAACCAGTTAAATGGAAAATAACATATATTGACCAGGTGGTTGCCATCTCTCCATCTCTTTGGGTTTAGGAGTTGACTGTTCTATTTCTTGAGGAACTCCACATCAATAGTTTACGGTACCAGAAGGAATGTACTTACTTCATCTAAACCATTCATTATTTATCTCTGTTTACTGGCTTTAAATGGCAAGAACGAAGAAAAAAGACATATCGTAGTCTACTGGCTATAGGAAGGAGAGCATAAATCCTGACATCTCTGAAAAGAAACAAACTTTGAAGTGCAGTCCATCATGTGGGATGTGATGCTTTGTCCCGTACGTGAGAATGTGCTGGAACATGAGCAGGCCTGAGAACAGTTTCTTACCACGAGGACCACATAAATTCCTTTCCTGGCATGTCCAGCACATCTGGAGCTGACCTCTATCTTCTCATGCTCATGGCATATTCAAGATGAAAGTCATAGGTCAGGCACTCATTTACCACAACCCCCCCCACCCCCCCACATCCACCCACACCCCACCTAAAAGACCCCCATCCGCCTTATGGCTTGCATGTTTTCACAACGACACGGTCAGCTTTATTTATAGCTTAAGAATTACTGAGGAAGTGCAGGCAGTTGTATATCTTTATAGGGTTTAACAGCATATAGAAGTATGCGGCCGACCCAAGCCTCATATAGACACTAATGACAGGGGCCTTGTGGATGGCTTTGTTCTTCCGAATTAGTAAATGAGGGGAGCAATATCAGACAACTAAACAGGGGCCACTTCTGAAATACTATTCGCAATGGGGGGAACACAGACCATGAGTCACATGTACTGTTTCTCACAAAAGACGGGTGGGATACTAGGGAATATTTTCTCCACAAGGCACAAGAGAATGAGTCACAAACAGATCACAAGCCACCCAGACTGAACATTTCTCCTCTCTGGACTGATAGCATTCTGCATAAGCTCAGTGGAATTCACTGCCAAATAGTTGGTGTTTTCATCCTTCATATTTCATCCATATTACCATATTTGCTGATGAGTGTCTGGCCCCCAAACATGTTCAGGATACAGTTAAATTCTGAATTTTTTATGGGAATGGGAGTGCAATATCTCTTCCTTAAGCCAACTAATATTCTAGGATTTTACCTGGAAAAACCTGAGAAAACTAGAACTTTAGATTTTTAATACCCACGCCATCCATTTCCTGATGATCTTCTCTGGACCCTACACTTGATGCACCGTGTAAATGCCACACCCCCTGCCCGCGTACAGGCCATTGGAAGTAGCTGCCTCCAAATACTGGCCACTAATTACACTGGACTTAAGCACAATACTATCCTCCATCTGGCGTGAGGTATTGTTTCATGCATTGGAAAATACTGAACGTTATTCTCCCTGTTGCCTGTCTAGTTCTGCCTTGCTTGCCCAGCCCAACTCTCCCATCTGCCCATCTCCATTACCCTCCTGCCCTTCCTCCCCTCACTTTTCCTCATTGTGAGTTCCTTGTGTTCCCTGTCTGTGTGTCCGGACGGATTCCCTGGTTACCGAACCCCAAGCCTGAAACCCCGACCACGATTCCGGATCCTTCCTGCACGACCACGCCTCTGCCTAACCCTTATTATTTGCCTCTACTTCGCCAATAAAGGTTCTGGAATTTGTCCATCTTCAGATCCGAGAGTGTTCATTACAGTAACCAGTATCTCATCCACACGTACCTGGATATGAATCTCTGCTCTCCACAGCACCAGAATGTTTTTTTTAAGATTTATGTCATCTTCACGATATCTTGACTAAAAATTCCCATTACAGTCCACAAAAGAATAAGATGGCTATCGATGGCTGCAGAGATACATCGGAAACATTGCTCCTAAAATTCTCCAGCAACATGTGATTTGGACATTTAGAGAATGTGCCTGAGAATAAGTTTTAGTTTTGTAGATTTAGAACACTTTGTGACTGCTGCGCTTGTTAGAATGGCCTTCGTTAAAGCAAATGTAATTCGTTGAGGAATTGATGGAATAGTAACACAGAAACACTTCTGGGCTTTGGCGTCATTCCAGTTGCTCCTCGTGGTAAGCTTAAGAATGAGCCTGACACGGGGCAAACCAATTGGGCCCAGGAACATGTGCTCTTTCAAATTATAAAGAGGGTCAACAGCTTGTCCTTCCACACCACCTGCACAAGCAGTACTTGTTTAGCTGGGACAAGCCGCATTTTTGACTGGCTAGGACAACAACATGTGTAGGCCTGATAGAGATGCTGATGGAGCGCAAACACAGGTCTGAAAGGAAGGACGGTAGTACACTGGCACAAAAAGGCAGGGCAGTGTGCACTGTTTACAACGACCACAGATTCCAGAATTTTTAATTGTCACTGTATTGCATGTTTACACAATATCCGGGGTTGCCCAGCTAGTTTCTCAGGCAACAGTTATAGATCGTGCAGAAAGATACAATACATTCTTATGCAACAGACTGAATAAGATTTCAACAGTGCAAATCATCCATATCTCCTACCCAAAGCTACAACACTATGAAGTATGCTCCTGGTATCTTATAAGTCACAAAACATACATCACAGATATCATTTTACCACACCGTACACATACCAAATCTGAAGACATGGACTTTATTACAGACTCTTGAGGTCAACTGGTAACACTGGAATAAAATTGCTTTGTTTGTGAAGAGTTCAGTCTGGTTCTGAGACGGAGTTTACAGACAAGCCCAAGGGCTGATAGCATGTAGGAAGCTTGTCTGGAAGAATGGATTTGTAGGCAGAGGGCACCTCCCCATTACTTCCCACCTCCTCTTCCTTGTCCTTCTGGTATTTGAACACCAGGTATTCCGTGCCCATCCGTGCTGCCCATTGTAATCAGCAGGCCTTACTGGGGGATGGAACAGGGATCGTAACAAAGAGCTCCTTACAGTCCCGCCATTAGATGGACTGCCTGACTGGACATAAATCCATGTCATTTAACTGTTGCTCACCTCTCTGACACCAAGAGAGTCAATCAGAAGAGTGTCTCCGTATGTCTGCAGTGAGAACAAGCTCCTCGACGGGAGGCGACTCCAGGAGGAGGCTGTTAAATGGACAAAAGAGCATTGTGTTGGCATGTAAATCCAGGCTATTGTGTAATTAGTGGAACTCTTCTCTGCAGACACCATGAGCTGATTAACCCAAATTAGCCCAAATCCCCATTACAAGCAAGACTGCATTGGCCAGTACATAGTAATGAACAGGTCACAGCAAACAGGCTCACCACACATCCAGTCCCACTTCCATTGTCCTGTACTTTTGAGTATCCTGGGGTTCGTACCCAGCATTAGAAATGCACTATACATATTTTTTAAAGAACTGTTAGAAAGAATCTTGTTCAGCTTCCAGTCCGTGAGTAAAGTTGAGATTAGCATCAGGCTGAAAAGTATGAAAAGGCTTTACAGTCGTCAGAGAGGCATGATTTCAAGAACAGGAGGGAGGTGGGGGTCGTCCAGAGGGCAGGGGCTGATTTCCTGTTAACGCTTCCCCCTTCCTCACAAGCCAGCATGGTAGGCTGATTTCATTCAGCACGATCCCTGGGGACAGCCCATACAACCACATGCTAGTCACTGGTGACAGCTTGCATATCTAGGCTTTCCCCCCATGCTTTGTCCACTTATGGGATGTTTTGTGAGCATATTTTGATGTGTATAAAAGTGCATGAGAGAGGAACTGATTGAATTAGACAGCCTTAATTGCATTAGCAGGTTCTTATGCTGAGAAGAAGATGCAGTATCTCCCATCAAGGCAATTTTCCAGCCATTAGGTGCACAAAAGCACAGAAACACACGCAAACACGGCAACAACCACCAATCTGACATGCGACATATCCTAAATAACAGATACAGAAGCACCACTGACATCACAGTGATACTAATACATAGAAATATACAGCAGTAATAACTACAGCAACAGTACTCCTGCAGTCACAGACAAATACACGCGCACATCTGAGCTTACAGAAAGCAAAACCACAAAGCTAGTGTATGACACACACCACAAACAAATACCAAAACCGAAGTAGAAGACACAGACACCTACTGGAATTTAAACACCCCTGTGTGTAATGCACATACAGACATAGCACCCAAAGTATTGAAGTATCAGAGACACCCACCTACAACTTCCCCCTGCAATCATAGCTCTGTTGACTAATTTACACTTTGTTTGAGAAAACACAATAAAATGGTGTTCTGTGGCTGTTTAGACACACAGACACAGATACACACTTAAAACATTTGCATTCCTTTTTCTGTATCGTTACACACTGCCATATTCACAGCAGTGTGCGTGTGT
>JAODKC010000001.1:34756434-34769752 GCA_026777985.1 Mormyrops attenuatus
TGGAGAACTGAAGAAATTCTTATGAGTTTTTATTGTGTTATTCTTAATTTGCATATGTTATAATGTTAAACTGTGTTGTGCTTTCTTTTGACTGCCTAAGACTTCTGCACAGCACTGTATGTTGTGTAACACTGCCATACGCGATAGATGTCTGTTGGACATAAATGAGGACACATTAGCAGACTTTAGAAGGTGTGATGCTGAACTGCATGCGCTGTTGCCAACAAAGGAGTGTATGCCGGCAGCAGCGCAGGCAAGGAGGGGTCAGCTGGCAGAAGAGCTGAATTGCCTGTAGCCTGATAAGGAATCTCAGTTGTGAGAGAAGAGAAATAACAGCCCTGTTGTGTATTATTTGAACAGATCACATGCTGAGTGTGTTGCTACATTGGTGGTAAAGCTGGACTCTGAAGTGCCAGAATGCAAGGTGCTGAAGCTCGCAAACGGCAGAAGCTGAACCGCGATGAGAGAGATGATCTCTAATGACCAAGAGAAGGTGACAGACTGAGACTGAGACCATGCACATTGCCAGTTTCCTCATAATACAGAGACCACATATTTCACTGGTTGGTGAAAGGGGGCCTTCTGGCTAGATGAAGACTGTGGATACAGATGAGGGGCTTCAGTTGTGCCTGAAATGAGAGGGAATGACACTGAGACTGCCCTCTGGCAATTCTTGGCAGTTCTGGCTACAGGTTCAGTACTTTTCATTTTAAATGTGGCATTGTGGTATATTGTATTAACAAAAAATTGAAAAGAAAATATACTACTGACACAACAGAGAGAGACTGATAGGTCATCTGTATGACATCAGTTGTTTATGTCAGGTTTTATTATAAGTATGCATGTGTGTATTATATCATTCTGTTGCTTCTTGGTGATTTTTGTGAACCCAAACGAGCTATATATACCCTAATCAGAGTTGGTGGCTGCTATACCATGTGCTTTTTTTTCTGTTTTGTGATGTTGTGGTGCTTCTTGTTACAAGAGGACATTTATTCTTGGTCAGGGAGGTGAAACGGGTGTTGCTGTAGCTGTTATTTGTACTGGTTTTGCCCTACGATTGAACACTTATTATACAATCTGAACTTGCTATACAAAAAATATGTTCTTCTGAGTTCTTAATCACCCACTATTTCAGAGGTGGATTGCAATCGCAAAGGATTATTTTTCTACCCAGAGATTTGTGCTCTTATTTTCATGTGTTGATCAGTCACCCCAGTATATTACACTTGTTTGGTCATTGGTTTCCTCTATCAAATTTGACCATTTTGGGCATTATGAAATATAAGCTGGATATGTAATGGTTTAGCAACCTCACCCACCCCTCTATAAAACTGCCCAGTGCAGGTGCGGCTCTAAATCAGGGATGGTCAGGGGGGGCCACTCCCAAGTAAATTGTGGCCAGCCCTGTTGTTAACCCACATCAAAATAATAAAAACAAATTACGCATAATTTTATCTTCTAAGCAGAACCATGATGCAGCATGGCCACCCCCCATAAATATAACTGGCCCCTGACGGCCACCCCAATAATTTTTTATTATGTGCCTATGTAAATATCTCTCATACAAGATGTAAGTGCTAATATTGTTGCTGCAAGGTGAACTTGTTCATGGTTACCAACATCTGGGATAGTTTTAATGGTATTTCTCCAACTTCTCACCAGGCCACTTCTAAAGCTCAGGTAAGTTCTGCATTGTGCGTATGGAAAATTTTAAAGTCAAAGGAAAACTGGATGAAATGCATATACCAAGGGTGGGGAGGCTGATCCACGGAGAGCCAGTGTGCACGCGGATTTTTGGGATGACCTCTCAATCAGCCAATAAACCACAGTTTCATTATTAGTTGACTGAGAGATCATCACAGAAACCCGCACCGACACCAGCTCTCCATGGATCAGGTCCCTCACCCCTGGCTCAGACTGTCCAAGGTGGACCCATCAAGCCTGTACCCCAGGAGGATTCAATACACCTGTCACCACTGTGATTCTGATGGTGACTAACATCACACACACACATACACACACACACACACACACATACATACATACATACATGCAGACTATTATCCAACTATTAAAACTGGTGCACAGTTGCAAATTTTGTTTAGTTTTATTATGATCTTTGATTTTAGTTGTGATTAACATACATTGTAAATTTATGTATACATACTCACTTATTTTGTTGAAGGAAAAAAAAACTTTTTTTTTTTTTTACAATTTGTTGTAAAAACAGCAAAAAACATTTTACAAAATGTTACATTTAACCCAGGGCTATGTTACAACTATCACTGACTATGGGGAAAATTGTAACATTTCACTCCATGGGCCCTATTTTGACAATCTAACGCAAAGCGTACTGCGCAAATCGGAGCTAACAGTTATTTCGCTATTTTGACAGTGGAAAAACCAGACTTTGCACCAGCGCAAGGCAGGAGAAGGTTTGTCGTAACTCTTAATAATTCAGAGGCTTGTTTTCATCATACCATGCAATGAACCAATCGGAATGGACTTAATTATGCATGTGTGTTTTTTATTTTAATTTTGGTTCTGCAGTTTGCAAAATTAAACGTGCAATCTTTGTTCAAACAAAACACAACCTAGAATTTTTTATAGTGTTTTAAGGCAATTGGGCTGTTATTTTTCTAATCTCACAATTAAGATTCCTTACCAGGCTACAAACGATTCAATTCTTCTGCCAGTTGCTCCCTCCTTGCCGCGCTGCTGCCAGCGTACGCTCCTTTGTTGCCATCAGCACACCGACTTTTGACGTGGTTTTTGTTGGTCAAAAGTGCAATAACATGACGCCGTAAACGCTGGGTTTAAAAACGACTACAAGCGGAAACCGGGCGTAAATTCATTTACGAATCTAGCAAAACCAATCTGCGTCGAACTTTGCGCAGTTTCTCAAACAGATAAAACCAGTGCCAATTAATATCGGAAGCATGCAGGTAGTTTGTGTCAAATCTTGAATGCGATTCCTTAAAAGAGGTTCGAGGTACAGGCAGAAATGTAAAAAAACAGAGCCGTCCACATACTGAGAAACCTGAATAATAAAACTTAGGATAATCTTATAACAAGATTCTGAAAAAGCACTGGATTTTATGGCAGTATCTTTTGTTGCAACTTATTCATAAGTCTTCCTTGATAGGCACACCAGTTTGAAGACACATCTTTTATAATATTTCTCCACAGTTTTTGTAGGCCTGCTGGTTCTTTCCATAGATCGGGGCATTGATGGGCCACACTTAAGGGAAGTACCAGACCATGCAAAATGGCAGCCGAAGGTATCCTTACAGTAAGCTAGGCATGGCTCAGCCTGATGCTGGTTAGACTGGGCTGGGACAGACGGAGGCACGTGTCAAATGACATGGTCGAGGTTTACCCAGTTGTCATTTGGACGCACATGCTGCCCACAATAATAACGCAGCTCCCGTCAGTGGGAGTCACGGACGTCCATGTAGGCATCCGCCACATATATGCGCGCTGTCATTCTTTAGTGAGGCGGTGCAGAACATCAGCAACAGCTTTTTCCAGTAGATCGAAAGTAAATTTATTAATGATCAATAACACAGATACAATATGAATTATTTGTATTTTTTCTCGCTGCTTGTATTAACAGGTAAGTCGCATGTTTAAATGTTTCTACATATTTGTTAATGCCGATATCAGTATTCTGTGTATTTTTGCGCCGTGGTGTAACAACTTTGTGATTTTTGTTCACGATAAAAGAAATTTAAAGATGTGTAATTTTAGTACCAAGAGCAGTTTTTCTTTTTTACCTGCGGACCGAATTATGGCATAGTTTTCAAATTACAATTGTCTCCCAGTTATTCAAGTGTAAAAAAAAAAATCTAATTAATTCTTAGAATAAAGTAGGACAAGCGGGTGCGGAAAATTGACGAATGGATGGAAATATCGAACCGACTTTTGATCATAAAAATTTAAAATACGTACTTACAAATTGTAAGAATTAGAACAGCGCGATGTTTCTGCGGAGCGGTGGAGGTGGTCTTGATTGACAGGTACATGTGCATTATTTCTCTTATAGCCTAGTGCATTGCTGTTTTCGGGAAAGCAAACGTGTTACTTACAAACCTTTAAAGAATGAGATGTCCGCATCGCATCGTTACCTAAACTGTATTCCTTTTTTCGTTGTGTTTATACCTTTGGAAAGATTCCTCATGAATGTAAACCTTTGGCGTCAAGGTCATACGCAGAAGAAAATCGGATACTGGTTACTTGGTTCAGACTTCGGCGGAAATAGCAGAGGCTCTTCTGTATTTGTATCATGTGTCTGTCACAATTATCATCTGCCAAGTTTACCTTCCGGCAAAGAGGGGGTTTAAAAATGTAACTGGGTAAACGGCAAAAGCAACTTGTAACTAGTAATAAAACGGACTATTTCACCCACTGTGCCCGTTATAATAGTTGTACTAAAATGAACAACTGACTGAAAATATTAACTGAACTCTTGCTGTCATTTCATGATAGGATTTTTTTAACTGGTGACTGCTCATATTAATAATTAATCATTATGTACCTATTGTTGTTTTTAAGCTCAGTGTAAGTATTGTTAAGACAACTTCTTCGCAACTGCCTTGCTCGGCCTCATAAAAGGCTGTTTAAAAGAGCGTCTCATTCATGAACTCTCTCCTCAGCTGTTTGGACAGCTGCTAATCTCCTGCTGCACCCAGGAGTATTTGCACTCTTAAAATACACCATGTGATACATTTGGCTGTTGTCTTCCGGTCACTGTTGGTAGCAGAACATGATAAGTTACAAGTCACCACAGATTGCAGTATTGTTTCACTGCTCCTTCTTCTTTTTCTGGTTGTTGTGTAGGTGGCCTGTTGGTTTATTGCGACTCTAAAGTCCTGCATTACAATGACTCTCTGTCTTGCAGTAAACAACACTCCTTTTGTAGTCACCTTTAAAGAATCCTGTTGGCTGTACATATGTGTGACTGTTTGCCTACTCCGTATCGGTGTTTATCACTCACACACTTGGCTCGGTCTAACACAAATTAAAGCACACTGAACGGGATTTTTTTTTAGGACTGGCTCAGTGCTCAGAGGACGAAACCCGCCTGGTCAAACAGCTTTTCACTGGCTACAACAAGGTGGTTCGTCCTGTCAGCCATTTCAAAGACGCAGTGGTGGTGACAGTAGGCCTTCAGCTCATCCAGCTGATCAGCGTGGTACGAGATTGGTGATAAGTCCTGCTACTCACCCCCCTCCCCCGCTCTCTTCTCCAGATTCACCTATTTTCTTCTTCTCCTTCAGGATGAAGTAAATCAGATTGTCACTAGCAATGTGAGACTTAAGCAGGTATCTCTCCTTTTCCCTGGACTTAATCAGAAATAAAATTGCTTAAAATGATACATATGCTTAATTACGGTTGAACCAGGGATCTCAAACTGCAGTCCTGGCGGGCCGGAGCCCTGCATAGCTTAGTTCTTTCCCTGTTCCAGCAGAAACGATTCAACTCGAGCTGTGTGGTAATTAGGTAAGTAGTTGAATCAGGTGTTTTTAATGAGGGTAAATCAAAAACTGTGCAGGGCTCCGGCCCTCCAGGACTGGAGTTTGAGAACCCTGAGTTAAACGATTAGGATTTAATTATTTAATGGGAAAAGAGTAATTGAAACAAATTTCTTGTCACTTGGTTGTATGTCATATATGTTATACGGTTTTCTTCTTGTTTTTAGCAATGGAAAGATGTGAACTTACAATGGAATCCCGATGAATATGGTGGAATAAAAAAAATCCGAATACCATCATCTGATATTTGGCGCCCTGATCTTGTTCTTTATAATAAGTAAGAATCCATCTTTTATGTCATTGTTCGCTATGCAGTTTCAGTGCGCTTAGGCTAGCTCAGTATTCCAGCAGTGACTTGTCATGACTTTGCTTTGATGTCACATAGCTTGCAAATAGTCTCTCTGACTGAATCCGGTCATCAGACCAGACGCTATATCAGTCACATTCGCCATTTATTCGGGGTGACTGTGCTTTGGCAACTGTTGCAGGCGGCATTCCTGGTTAAGTTACAGTGCAGTTGCCCGGCCTTTGCTAAAAAGCTTTCTGCCTCTGACGTCCCCACACAGTGCTGATGGGGACTTTGCTATCGTGCACGAGACGAAGGTGCTGCTGGAGCACACCGGCATGATCACCTGGACCCCGCCTGCCATCTTCAAGAGCTACTGTGAGATCACTGTGTTGTACTTTCCTTTCGACCTTCAGAACTGCAGCATGAAACTGGGAACGTGGACGTATGATGGCAACCTGGTCGTGGTCAACCCGGTAATCGTGTGATCTGGGCTGTCATTCCTTTGTTCTGCTGTGCGTACAAGCACACCAGATGCATCTTAAAATAACTGTTCCTTGAAAATTGATTCTTGACCTGCCTTACTCCACTACATAGCCCTGTTGCACTTCTTGACCTCCTCAGGACAGCGACAGGCCTGACTTGAGTAACTTCATGGAGAGTGGCGAGTGGGTGATGAAGGATTACCGTAGCTGGAAGCACTGGGTATACTATTCCTGCTGCCCCGAAACGCCCTACCTGGACATCACCTACCACTTCCTCATGCTCCGGCTGCCCCTCTACTTCATCGTCAACGTCATCATCCCCTGCATGCTCTTCTCCTTCCTCACAGGCCTGGTCTTCTACTTGCCCACTGACTCAGGTAATGTGTTTCCTTAGTCCAACATGCTCATCACATCTTATGATGACTAACAATATGAACCCTTTCAGTAGAATCACATCACACTAGCTAGTCCATTAACTTTATCTAAAAAGTCTAATTGCATTTTTTGGTTTGAATCAAGACTAAGCCAAGAATAATGGTATAGATTTACATGTTTATATTGGAATTCCTTGTCATCTGTAGTGTGTATGTGAATCCAGACTCTGTCTTCAGTTATAAGGCACTTTTCCACCATACCAAGTACAGTACTTTTGGTACTTTCCTTTTTCCATTGACTTCCATTGACATGTGCCTGACATGCGATGTTGGTATTAATATCACGCATTATCCAGCCCTATAATATACTACAGCCGTTTTTCTAATTCAGTAGCCTACAAAATACCCCACCTCACGTTGTGATGTCATTCAATTTTTACGCAAGTGGAAAGCCAACACTTTGAAGTACCGTACTTTTGTTACTTTCTTAAAGTATTAAAAGTACGGTACCTGGTGCAGTGGACAAACAGCTATTTCCTGTAACATAATATATAACATACTTTATTAATCCTAGAGGAGATCTTTATAAAACATAAACATGTCGAGGATAAAATCGCATAAAAGTTAAGGTTCGTGTTATAGTACATACATCTTTTTCCTATTTACCAATCACACATAAGCTGACTCGCATTTTGGAGACTTGTATAATAGCAGAACAGCATGTACACATTATAGCACTTCTTTGGAGCTAGCTCAATCTTGGACTGTATAGTATAGTATTCCATAGTCTCTTGGTCAGCTGAGTTAAGAAGGTCTGTTTTGTGTAGTATCAGGTCTGTCTTTACTTACCTAACTCAGCTGGCCTCTTGCACATGGTGTTTCTCCTCAGGGGAGAAGATGACCCTCAGCATCTCTGTACTGCTGTCCCTGACCGTGTTCCTGCTGGTCATTGTGGAGCTGATCCCATCAACCTCCAGTGCTGTGCCCCTCATTGGGAAGTACATGCTGTTCACCATGGTCTTCGTCATCACCTCCATCGTCATCACTGTCATTGTCATCAATACTCACCACCGCTCCCCAAGCACCCACACCATGCCTCAGTGGGTGCGTAAGGTGAGTACAGCAGGCAGTTGCCGGGCAGCCTCAGGTCTCTTTTTTCAGAGTGGGAGGGGTTATGCTAGTTGGCTTCCAATCATATACAGTGACGTATCTTGTTTAATCTCTTTGCCACCCAGTTTGCTCCTCATCTATAGGTTATACACTGTAGTAAAGCCAAGTAAATTCCTTAGTCTTCGTAAATTGTAGTTTGCTTGCTGATAATGTCTGTATGGTAATGGAAAATGCGGGATCTTTCCTTGCATATATATCATCAAATGGTCATTATGAAAAAGAATCCCTAGAAAAGAAAGAAAAGAAAAAGAATCCCTTTGCTTTACCTTGGTTTACCTCACTTTACCAGCGTTACTTGAAAAGTATGTTACCTTTTAATGAACCCTGCTATTTAAAACAACAACAACAAACGAAACGCGTTTTAGTCATAGTGGTTGTATTTCAGTCCCCTAAATGTTACACATTTTGGCATGGAGATTGTCATGTTAAAAAAAAATAATCAGAGAGAAAATGTATTATGTGATGCTGCCACCTGCAGGAGCCAAGTGAATAACAAGGCAGTGATAAGTATTTTGTTTTGCTCCGATAATGAATCCATTTTCACTGGATCCTGATCTGCTCAATCAGTCATGCTGATAATTCAGAGGAAGGATTTGCTTGTGTACCCCAGATAACTGACTGAGCCTGGTAAACAGAATAAAGAATAGAATGTTCTTATTGTCATTGTACTGGTAGGAAGTACACTTGTGGAAATGCTTAGTATTTTTGGCATTACACACAACATTGTTGCACAAATATTTGCGGCAGTGTTTATAAACAATCAAAGAATGTTACGAATATCATACATTGGATGGTTAAATATGTAACTGGAGTAACTGGAATAAAGTTCTGTGATCTGTGAAAATTTGAAGTGTTTCCACAATATTGGCCACTAGTGTACAAGAAAATTCAAATTATAGCTAAATGTAACAATGACTTCTATAGCAATAAGAACATTTTTGCCTTTACTGAAGGGTAAGAGTTGGGTTAAATTTTTAGCCACACTAGAGTCTGTTCATATCAAGTTGTCAATTGTTCCCTAAATTGGTGCTCGCTGTGTCGCCATGTGAAATGCTGTGTGCAAAGTGGCCTCTATCTGGCAGGAATGTGAATAGGACGTTTCTCAGATGTGAATCTGCAAAGTTTCTCAAAGAAATGTCTCTTTATGATGTCACTGGGTGAAAATTTTCATAAAAACAAAGGGACAGCTTTCATTTCCATGTGTTAAAACAAAAATATTTGGATACGTAGGATATTGTCAGATGATGAGTACTCACTCGAATGTCATTGTTTCATGGAAATTCCCATTAAGATTTTATCTTTAGAAATACTGGATTTTAAAGTTTGTTTTCTGGTCAATTCTAGATCTTCATCGAGACAATTCCCAACATCATGTTCTTCTCAACGATGAAGAGGCCGGCCAAGGACAGACAGGACAAGTCCATCTTCACTGCGGATTTCGATATCTCTGACATCTCTGGAAAGCCCACCCCGCCCTCAGTTACTTTTCAGTCGCCCATCATTAAAAACCCTGACGTCCGCAGTGCCATTGATGGAGTCAAGTACATCGCTGAGACCATGAAGTCTGATGAGGAATCCAGTAATGTAAGGCTAATGACAGAACTTTTTGCTTGAATGTACTTCAAGGGCACGTTCTCAGGCTGGCAAACTGTCCCAGTCATCTTTTTGTAGAATCAAATTTTGAGCAAGTGTGGTAAATACTCCATAGGAGGTCTTCTGTGGTCATGTGTTCCCTGTCCCCAGTGGCTCTCCCTGACCTCTCTGACTCTCTGCCCTGTGTTCTCTCCAGGCTGCTGAGGAGTGGAAATTTGTTGCCATGGTGCTGGATCACATCCTGCTGTGTGTGTTCATGGCTGTCTGTATCATTGGCACCTTGGGAGTGTTTGCTGGCCGCCTCATTGAGCTCAACATGCAGGATTGATACACAAGGAGGCGATGACGTCGTAGAGGGCGTAACCTTGTTTTCCACATCGCGTATCTTTATTTAGGGTAAAATGATGCATTCATAAATATTTACAAATGTTTTGCATGTGACTGTATAGTTTTTAACTTTTCAATCAAAGTGTATTATTATTTACACTGTATGACTTCACTGTTGTATTGAATATTTGTTGAATCGGGGATTCATTTAGTTAAATTATATGGCTAGGCTAATCCTACACAAATAGGCACTGATATACACCCGCCATATGTATAAATAACAGGCATCTAGGCCTCCAGTTACCATATAAGTGAACTGTAAACAAGGTCCAGTTTTACTAATTGCATTAGCCATTAAAGGGATAGCAATTTAAACCATAGGTTTTGCATAAATTACCTCCAGTCTTGCTCTCAAACTTTGGGGTGCAACCTATTTTCATTTTTTCCCTCAATAAAGTAACAGCTGAGTTTGGCAGTTCATCTTTCATTCAGCTGTATGATAATTGCACCAAACATTTTTATATTTTATTCCGGACGGCAAAAATAAAACAAAAAAGTCAAGCCTACTTCCGAAATTCACATTTCTTTTCTCTATAACTCTGCATCTCGGATGAAATATCTCCTCTATAGCGACAAATTTCGAATTGGTTAAACCCGTTAAAGCTGTCATGATAACGCAAGAAGAAAAGTTAAGAGACGCTTGAGAATGCCCTTTTCGTCTTAAACAGACGGCAAGATTATTCTTTAATAATCCCTGTATAAAGTATGTTTTGGCGTATGTAGGCTACGTCATGAGAAAATCATGATTTTATGACGAATTATTATGCATTTTTTTTCTTTTTTATTTGTTCTGATTGTATTACTTGGCAAAATAGCAAACGAGATCTTCCTCGACGCTCAGTAAGTATCACATCTGGAAACATTGCATCACTATGAATGTCCCGGATTCGGGAAAAAACAGAAGTTACTCTGTTAAGCCATAAATGCCTTTACACTGGGTAAAATGTCCCGGTTGTAGATGTTTATGAAGACGATCTAATTGCTCGTGATGTGAGGACGGTTTGAGTCAAAGACACTTTAACAAAGGTAAGTTAAACATTACCGATAACATTTACCAGATTAACTGGAAGCTGTAGAGCAGAATGAAAAAATATATCAAAAGGAGTGGCACTCACTGATCGCATGCACGGGATGTATCTAGGCTATGGTTTGTGCGTCTCGATTTTTCTTGTGACTTCTTGCATCAAACTTGTCATGTTTCTGCACATTTAGAAAAATAATATCCAGTTAGAAAACGAAACTGCAATTTCTCGGGTGGTTATGATTGAAACTGAACACTTTAAAGCATGGAAGTGAATAATAAGGATACGTACTAGTGTCCGATGTGTAGGACTGTTGCCGTTTGAGTTAAAAGTACTTTTTTCTTTCCGTTGTAAAATCTAATACTTGCTCTCAGAAACTTTTCAAGAGATTTTAGCGTATGATATTAAGTCAAGCTGGGAGGAAGCGAGCCCCGCTTTCCTCACTTATTTCCTGGGCATAAACTGGGTGTGTAGTTGGCTGGATGTAGCTTAGGGTATTTGTGAATTTAGTTCAATCGTTACTCTAGAATAAAAGTCACCGCTACATCATCTATGCCTACCATTTGCATTTAATTGTTGCAGCTGTGCAGTGCTCTGTTTTTTATGGCTTAATGTGTTATCAAATAATGTCAAACTAACAATATGATGTGTACTGTAACTACTGTTTTTGAGTTTGCGTCTCAGTGTTATATCTGTTACATAAAATGTAACAAAAATAACTGCGAAGAAAGTCTCATGAAAGCAGATTTAGGTTATTGAAATGCTGGATCCGCGTCGCGCACAAGTGTCAAAAGGGCTGTGTTTCTAGTTTTCGCATTTTTTTCTCAATTTATTCTTGATATATGCATTACCGAATTTTCACTTTATTAAAGCACTGCTATGAGGTTTATCATTCAACATTGGATCATCCAGCAATAACTTTTTATTTTTGAACTGCCTGTTTAGCGTGGAGAAAAACACAATGAGAATGACATGAAATTTGAAAGACAGGAAAGGTTTCTTGTACTCAGGGCCGTCAATCCTATAGGCGACATATGTGGCCGCCTAGCGTAACAACTTATGAAAGGGCGCCGACTTGGCAGCCAATTTCACTTTGCCTTGGACTGGGGGCGCCGACGGTGATGCTCGCCTAGGGCTGGGACCGTTACTGCATATAATTTGTGCTCTTGTGTCTTTAGTCACCTCAGTTTTCTTCAGCTAGTACTTCGGGGTTTAGTAATATAAGCTACATCGTTTATGCATTACAAGCAGGTATCCACGCTGCGGAGTAGGAGGAGTAAAGCATCGGAAAGTCAGCAAGAAACGCGAATACTAAGGCTAACATAGCCTAGCGTTCCAGTAGCCTACTGCATTTGGGTGAAGTACATTTATACCACGCAAAGGCTTACTGTACACGACTGCGTTTGCGAACCATACAGCAAAACATGCATAAAAATCCGTATTAGTTTTTACTGGCTCATACCCAGTAAATGTCTTTTAGTGCGGTAAGTAAATGACCGAGCACGAGGAGGAACGTGCAGTTAAAAAAACAACAGGAACAAACTTCAAGTAGACTACTATCTTCAAAAAGGGAATTTTTAAAAAGAGAATAAATTAATTTCTTGAAAATAAAAAAAGCAAATAAATTGTTCAGCCTTTGAATAATTATAATAACGACAATAATAATAATGATGATAATAATAGTAATAATTTTATTATTATTATTATTATTATTGTTATTATTGGGAGGACGACCGGGAGGAGCAGCTCGTGCACACTGGGAAGGTCTTGGAGGCCATCCGTTGGGCAGGGTTGACCGCCAATCCAGCCAAACTGTACTTTAAACAGCAACAATAATAATAATAATTATTATTGTAATTATTATTATAGAGCCATTTTTGTCCCCAGATTATGTCCACCAGCTTGCCCCTAGGGTGCCCTGCTCCCACCCAGATGCTGTAATTGCATGCAGCACGACACGCCTCACGGTACAGGACAGACTGGAGGACTAAAGTCCCATAACGTCTCCTGCTCCCCGGTAAAATCCTCCAGCTCTGTATGTGTATATGTATGTATGAGGGCTGAGCGGCACTTCTGTTCCAGATTTCAGCGTAATCTCAACTGGAATTGACATCTAAATTGAACTCTGGACCTGGAAATATGTCATTTGCATGCACTGACACTTGTCTTTTGACTTACAGATAAAAGAGCATAATTATATCATTATGTATCGCGTACAGTGTCCTTCTCTGAGGTAAAACTCACACTGTCTGGTCCTAGTGCTCAAGATAATGGAGTTCCTGTTTCTACCGAACACATTTACCTGTACATTTATGGTATTTGGCAGACACCCTTAGCCAGAGCGACTTTAATTTGCTTAGAAGTCTCATCAGTTACAGTTTTTTCCGATCATTTTCACACTTGTCTCAATACCATGGCCACTTTTTCACAACACTTCACACAGTGGGCTGTACCAATACACACC
>JAODKC010000001.1:34785726-34817130 GCA_026777985.1 Mormyrops attenuatus
CCACCACCCCTCCAGGCCGCAGTGGCCCTTTACCCCCTCCCCCTAATGAGAGACCGCCCCCTCCTGGTAGAAACCCACCTGGGAGAACAGGTATGAATTATAATGTTAATCAGTGCTTGAATAGTAAATCCTGTCTCTGAGTTACTTCTCCTTGCCGTTTTATTTTGTTGTTTTGAGCTATTTTGAAGTAATATTTCTGCTTTATTCACCATAACGGTTTATTACATACTTGGCATGAAGTTTTCTGGTGGACACCAGTATCCTTGCTGATGGTGCTAAAAATATGTCCACAGGTCCCCTGCCTCCGCCCCCACCCGCAGGGAGGTCAGGCAGCAATGTACGGGCATCAGCCCCGCCCCCACCGAATCGACCAGGACCGGAGCCTCCAAGAGGAGGCCCAAGACCTCCACCCCCACCAGAGAGATCGGCTGTTGGGGGACCACCACTTCCCCCTCCCCCCATTGGCAACGGTTACCAGAATTCCTACCAACACTCCACAGGTAGATGTGCAGCTTGGGCAAATGTCCAAATGTGCCTGCTCAGAATTTTCCAGCTGCTTCTCCAACTGCAGGGGCATAGTGTCAAAAGCCCTGCTAATGCTGGGAAGGCACAAGATCCCTTTCTCTGGCACTGATTCATGATGCAGTTAATGTTACCCGATGCCTTTCCAAAAGTTTCATCACCCCTTGGTGAACATTGGAAAGTATACATTAGTGGCCAAAATTGCGGAACCAGCTAGCATTTTCGGCAATATGGCTTAAAAATTACTACACAAATATTGGCAGTAATGTTTATAAACAATCAAAGAATGTTTACAAATACCATGCACTGGACAATTAAATAAGTAACTGGAATAAAATTGTGCAATCTCTAAAAACTGAAAATGTTTCCACAATTTTGGCCACTGGTATATTTCACAGAGTAAGAACATTCTAAGGTCAAGATTTCTTTTTTAAATTGAATGCAGAAAAGTGGTTGGAAGATGGATAAATTTTATATGAAGTACGTATTTTTAATGTAGCAACTAAAAACATTTTTATGTTCTTGTTAAAAAACTGTCTGGTGGATTTCTAAACGTATGACTGTACAAGGGGGTCTTTGAATATTGTATGTGTTTTGTAGATGACTGGGAGGGCAGATTCACTTTTCACCCTGTGTCAGACCTTCCCTCACCGGAGCCCTACATACCTTCCCAGAAGACCTACCCAAGCAAGATGGGGAAGGGTGAGAACAGAGGTGAGACTTCTGCTGTGTTCCAGTTACCTCAGAGTTCAGAAGTCAGAGCTGGGACTTAACTGCGTTGCAGTACAACAAGTCGGAAAGCCGTTTAACAATACTAGTACTAGCCAGGTTTATTGTTAGCCAATGTTAGCTATACCAATTCATAACAATGCATTGTACAGTATTTCGTGCATAAAAACACTATAGCAACACGTTCACAGATAGAGGTTGGACAGTACTGTGTATACGACAGATTTAATGAGACACAAATCAGACATATGTGCTAATAAACAGTATTTATCTACAGCTTCCACTTCTGCTGATTAAGGGTGCAGCCATCTAGTATTCTGAAGTCGGGTTTGTAGATGTTCCTCCAGCTTTCCGAATCAGATTTAGGGGACGTTCCAGTTGAAATTTCCATCTAAGAACTTGGAAATTCTGACTTCTGAATTGGAATGGAATGTAGTATCAGTGCTTCTTCCTTATGCTGAATCCTTGTTCATTCCTTCTCTCCAGAAGTCTCACACTTTACATCCTTTCAGGTTCTGGAAAAAAGGAAAGAGGTGCACCCCCGTTGCCCCCCATTCCTCGGTGAAGAGTTCAGCAGCCCCACTTCCTGCCACTCAGTCCTCCAGCGCTCCCACCTGCTGCTCGCAGTACACCCAGTTACCCTCTCCTACCCCCTCTTTTCTGCTCCTCACTGCCTCGGTACATCTAATAGCTTTGGAAGTAATTCTGCATGGTGCCTCACTGTGTTTATATTTCTAAGCTGCTTCCACATGGGCTCATTTTTCTAATTTAATTTTAACTTTTTGTAGATTATTTACCATTTGACATTATACAGGAACAATTTTATATAAAAAGTTAATGCCACCCTGCAGGACCAAAGGAATTGCACATACACATCCATGCTGTTTGTCTTCAACTATTGTATATCTAATATTTTATATCAGAATATTCACTAGTGTTTCTCAAAGCAAGCCAGTGCAAGCAATGCTATTTTTTAAACTTCATTGTTAATAGGAAATCCCAATGCTTTTATTTTTTATAAAGAGTGGGTTTCTCCCTGGTGGAGAGACTCAAAATAGATTAGAGAAAATCTTCAACAGGGGTGTATAACAGATGTATTTGGATATGGTGTTATTCTGCTTTGTATGAGTAAAAAATAAGGATTTACATTTAATAATTAAATTACATTAAATAGCCCATGTCATGTGTTTTGTGTGGTTTATTAAGTTTCTGAAAGAATAATAATAAATGTGTTGACAGTATTCCTATAATTTAAATCTGTTTATAACAGAACTGTAAACAAAATGTATCTATACATTCTCTTGTTAAAAGTTAAATGTATCATTAACAAACAATGTTTCACTCTAAGTGTGATACTGAGTGTGACTGTATAAATGATTTTCTAATATTTATGTGATTTGATTATTCAGCTGTGAAACAAGTACTGCATGATGCTTGATGGAATTTTGGGCGTTTTATCAGGATGTCTGGATTAATCAATATCCCATTTATTCTCATAAAGTCAAGTAATTATGGTATTTTCGCAAATAATGCTAAATAATGTGACAACAGTACTGATCCCTCATGGCATATTTTAATCAAAATGGTATTTATGGAAGACATTGATTATTATTGTTTCAATTTTAAAATGATGAACACGCAGGTTACTTATTTTGCTTAATTGTTTTTGTTTTATACCGCACCATAATTAGTACTTATTAAAGCAAACTAGGCATCGTTTACAATTATGCTATATAGCGCCCTCTGCTGGTCACAGAAGGATAGCAATGTTACAAATATATGACTTTATAACGGTGCACGATATGCTTGTAAGCGAAAAATTAGTTGTGGAACAGCTGTATTCTGATACAAAAAAAAAAAAAAAACAATTATTCCTAGTAGTTAGTTAAATCATTATGGAAGCAATCATGTTGATTTTTAAAATTAAACTAACGTATTTAGACCAGTGCAATAAGATGTTGGTCTCAGATCCAAGTTCAGCTGGTATGTCAAAGCAGTCTGCATGTTTTTCTCCCTGTGAGGCTTTTGCTTACACGAAATTTCAGAGAATCATGATTGGTGGAATTACTGAGCAATCACAGTAAAAGGACATATCAAGCTGTTACACTGGTGCTATTGATCAACTGACACAGATAATGATCTTTTCTTTAGGGACTGCGAAGTGTCTATGATGCAGCTAGACAAATTTATCTAGGCCTTTGTCTTTCGAAACCTACACCCTCTACATTTTTGAGGGGACTTACGCATACCCATAGTTAGCAATGGATATTATATTCAAAGTAATAAACAAATAACTCTTAAAATAAGAGGATATTTTATAAATGTGCTCTTATTACAGAAATATGACTTATACAATACTTCCAAAATCTGATGTTTTACCATAACCCTTTAAAGAATAGTTATAAAACAAGATGTTGTTTGTACCGAAATCCCATCCAGCCTTGTGCTTTGTCTCTCCTGGAACTCCAGGCTCACAACACCCTCTACTGGATAGGATGTATGAAAGATGAACTGATGGATGTCGCTGGTTATCCTACAGACTGTATTGTTCATAATTAAAGTATCTAAATCGGACACAAATATTGCACAGTTGGGCGTGTCAGCCTCAAACTGAACCGACACTGAGCCGATTACTACCATAAATCGGGAGCTGTGGAAACAGGATATTGAAAAACTTGATTTACTGAATCTGCTTGATGAAAAATATCTATCTGTGCTATAAAGGTAAAGGTAAGGTTTAGAAAAAGTAATAAAGGTTCACACTAAAACTCAAAAATTTGTCACTGTAATATGGTGGGAAGTTTCAGAATTTGTCAATTCTTCCACCATAATAATAACTCAATAATAAGCATAATAATATTTGAAATTTTATTATATAACCATTTATTTCTAGAACTTAATGGCTTAAACACGTGGATTTTAATATTATAATGTAAAATATCGCGAGGGTTTTAATTATTGAAAACCAGTGCTTTTATTTTGAAACGTCAGAATTTGTCAGATACCGGAAATAATTATTCTTCGCCATCTGCTTCCGAGTTCATTTGAACCGGAAATACTTGCCTCTTAAGGGTTTTGTCAATAATTGTGGGGGTTCAGCGCTTGTATCCTTAACACATTTCATATAAACGAAGACATCAAAAGCAATTCTTTGACATTAACACAGCTCGCAACTTATTTTTAACAACATGGGAAAGTCATTTGCAAATTTTATGTGTAAAAAGGATTTTCATCCTGCCTCAAAATCCAACATTAAAAAGGTAAGCGAAACTCATGACTTTTTTGAAGAGCTACAAAAATTGTACGACATAATATTCAATGGACGCAAAAGTGCACAAAATTTTTAACTAAATTGAAAGTAAAATACTGAAATATACAAAATATTTTTAGTTTGTTAAGTTAAATGCTTTTTGGTTGTGATTTATTTCCTCATTTGATATGCTGTACAAGTCTTATTTTTATATATTTATTGAAACTTAAACTCATCTAACGTTTCGTTCAAAATATTTTCACGATATAAATCGTGTGCGTTATTGCGTTATTCGATTATTTTTTATAGGTATGGATCGCGGAACAGAAGTTGACGTTTGAAAAGAAGAAACAAGATGATCTGATGCAGGCTTACCTGAAGGAACAGGAAACTTATAACAACAGGTAAGAATAGCTTCCACCTAAGCAGCTTGTTGGTCTGTACTAAGTGTTTTGTCTTAATATTTCTGTTTGCCTGAATTGAAAATTACAGTGCAGTTAAAGGGTAATGCTCCTTTAGTCGTATTTGATCCATGCCTTAGTGTAACAACAACTGTACAGAAGTATCACTATTTGAAATGTAGAGATAACGGTCTAAGTGTAGTTCTTGTGATTGGTGGCGTTTTATGTTCATATTTCCAGTAAAAATAAAATGCTTTCTTGCAGGCTGTTGATGGGTGATGATCGTGTGAAAAATGGTCTCAATTTTATGTACGAGGCGCCACCTGGCGCATCAAAAGGTATTTTATTGTAAAGGTGTGCTTGAAATGCATAACTTTTTAATATCTGGCCATGTTTATTATTAATATGTATCTTGTTCCCTTTTCTTGGTTTATTTCCCTTTTGGTTATGAAGAGGAGACAAAAGAGGTATTGTTTTTCATTTATCCATCCTCAAACCATTTATCTGGGTCCAGGTCACTGGGGGCTGGAGCATGTTACACACAGCAAAGGGCAGAAGGCTGTGGGGCTCCCTCAGCATGTCAGTCCATCACACAGCAAAGACACAGACACACACACACACACACACACACACACACACACACACACACACACACACACACACACAGAGACACAGAAATTGTCCAGTTTAAACATGCTAACTATTGCATGTCTTGGTCTTTGTAGTTTGAGAGGAAACCTGTACAACACAGGGGAACATGCAGACTCCACACACACATACAGTACCGAAGATAGATTAAAACGCCTAACCTTGGAGGTTTGAGGAAACATGGCTACCTGCTCTCTCATTGTATTGTTTATCATGTTCGTAGATTTCAGACCCCTGTCTATCTGAGGTTTAATGTTTGCAGGAAATTATTTTTTCCACCAAATCTATGATTTTCTGAATAAATGTAAGTAGCTTTGCAATAGAATAAATTGGAAGGTTTTTAAAGTATTGTATGTTATGTACAATTTGTATATTAGTCTTTTTCTACAGATTGTTTTATTTAATATCTTTATTTTTTATATAAATCAGCTGTATTCTGCCTTTTTATTCATTGCAGGAAGGTGAATCAGAATATAAGTTTGAATGGCAGAAAGTAGCTCCACGTGAGAAGTAAGTATAGCAGGTTTTTAATATGAACAACAATTTTGTTTTTCTGTCTTTGAAAGAATTCATTTCATCTTTTTGCTTTTTAGATATGCAAAGGATGACATGAACATCAGAGATCAGCCTTTTGGAATCCAAGTATAGTTTTGTTCATTCCAATTCAGTCCTTTTTGTGCAATTATTATTGTGTTCCGCGTGATGTCGTGATTTTAGTGAATATGACATCTGATCAATGGTGGCCTTCTCTGGTGTCCCTAGCTGCAACTTCTGTTATTTCAATGACTGATTCATAACTTGTCCTTATTTTGCTAGTTCAAATCTCATGGGGGGTAGTGGAATGTCATTGATGGGCCCTTAACACCCAGCTGCTCCAGGGACTGACTCTCCCTGCTTTTTCAATTATGCATTACTATGGATACATCTGCTACTGAACAAATGGAAATGTAATGGTTTCCAATGAAAGTTGTAGTGATCGGGAGATTTCATGCAAAAAGGACATGAAATGGAGCTGGTGATGGTGCTAATTCCCGTGATTTTCCAGATTTTTATGGTACACTGTAGAGATTCCCTTCAAACTCATTTTGCTTGTAAATGCACAAACTAAATTTCATCATGCATATTAGACTTTAAAATACATATCTGTAGTATCTGAAATCATTTAAATTGTAAAGGCCAGGGTCTTACCATGTGATTATATGAGATGTCGATACGAACTGCATTTATTTGTTTTAGCAGCCTGTTTTTCACTGTGCACATGAGTGGCAGAAGGTTTAAGATTATTAGGATATGTTTTGTCATTCTGTTAAGCTTATTTTTTGTTTAAGCTGCATAGTGATGTGTAAAACACATGACAATAACATTGAGTGATTCTAGAGTATTGCCATATTGTCTCAGACTTTAGAGCAAAGTCTGTGAGACTAAATGCTTTAAGACGATTCATACATTATTCATGTTCCAGTGTCCGCAGGCATCATGTTTTGTGACAAGCATAATTGACAAACTTTGCTGATCTACCCTACTTACACAGGTGCGCAATGTGAGGTGCATCAAGTGCCACAAATGGGGCCATGTGAACACAGACAGAGAATGCCCACTCTTTGGCCTGTCTGGGATCAATGCCAGCTCCATGGCCTCCGAGGGTGCAGGTGGGTCGCAGTTTGCCTGCAAGCATCTCCTGCTCTTACTCTCAAATGAATTAAGTTTGTACATTATCCACATTTAATAAACAGACTTAAAAACTTTTGCAAATGTTTTATTCTAAGAAATGGCCTTCCTTGCTAACTTCAGTCATTTTCAACATTTGTGCTTTAAAGCTCACCAGTGCAAATTAGTGATACTACTAATTTCTGTCAGACCCATTTTAAGTGTTCTGCTGTTTTAACATTTGGGAATTGTGTATTATTGACTAGCAGACTGAAAGGGTGTTTCTGCCACTCCCCATCCAGTGGGAAATTGAGTATTTTTCGTACCACCTATTATCCTATATGTTTTTGTTATAAGTATGTAGATACTTTTTTTCCCCACTGTTAAGGTAATGTGGTTATGTTTGGGTATAAATTTGCAAAACCAAAATGCAGTAGAGCGATAGACCTTTTTGTGGCAATTTTGGGTCAAAAAAGACAACTTTGCAGGGCACTGGTGTGTCATTTTTGAGGTGCTTCCGTCCCACGTTGCTATCACACGGAGGGACCCCCCCGGCTCTGGAAATCAGGGATGTCGGCACGATGGCGTGTCTGCCCGGGGGAGCCTCTTGCATACAGTGTTGACAGTGGAGTCCCCCTCAAGCTGGAAGAGAAATGCAATTACTGTGTATTTCAACCCGCCCCCCTGCCCGCCGCTTCAGGGGAATAATATCTTATGATTTGCTCAGCCGGAAAAGCGAGCGAGTCGATTTGTTCACCTCCTGCAGGAACAAAGGCGCTGCCGCGCTCCCTGCTGCGGAGGGAGTAGCGGCAGTGGGCAGGCGTCAGTAAGACTGTTAAAGCTGTGATTTGTCCTAACAGGTCCATCGATGCACCCCTCGGAGTTAATGGCTGAGATGCGAAACAGTGGGTTCGCGCTGAAGCGGAGTGTGCTGGGGAGGAACGCCACAGTGTGTGATCTCACGCAGGTAATTGTCTTCCAGACACCACCCCTCCACACCCGATACGGGGTGGGGGGGGGGGGGGGGGCGGGGCCCCCCCCAGAAGATCTATGACAGTGCTGGAGTTTGTCTGACTGTTCCAAAGTGGCCAGTTATGAGCAAATGATGGACCTTTTACATCACTTCGAGTTTATGGTGAGCTGGGCAACTTTAATGAGCGTGAATTCTGGTAATGTGCCTGCAGATAGATTCTCATCATTTCTCCAAAGCGAGAATTGCAGGATTTCTTCATTCCCCCTCCTCCCTTTGCTGCTCATCTTGTGTTTTTTGCAAGCCCCTGCCTGCGTGACCTTCATGGCCTTCAGTTAATATGGCCTGACAAAGTTTGTTTTTCATAGCATGAAAAGTATTTCCTGTGTCGTAGGAATATGTGGTAAGTGAAGAAGAGGAAGATCCTGAAGTTGAATTCTTGAAATCTCTGACTAAAAAACAGAAAGAGAAACTTCTCAGGTGTGTTTCCGAGGACACTGATTCTTTAGCACATGTAAATGTGGATTTTTTTTAAGTCATACTAATACCATTATTAAATTCAAATCCCAGGAATATATTGTCATTGTTCCATCAGCATCTAGTTTATTATGGAGTCATCCTGTTTGTTTTAATTCCATTGAAGGAAACTAGATCGACTGGAAAAGAAGAAGGAGAAGAAAAAGAAGAAAAAGAGCAAAAGCAAGCACAAGAAGAAACAGACGAATGAGTCGACATCCAGTGACACCTCCGATTGCAGCAGCAGCGATTCCGACACTGACTCAGAGAGTCAGTGCAAGGCCAAGAAGAGGAAGAAAGTGAAGAGGAAGAGGTCCCTCAGTGATGGCAGCAAGAATTCAAAAAGCCCCCTCAAGGCACAACTTTCTCCTCAGAGGGGCAGATCAAGGAGTCGGGATCTAGGGAAGCAAGAATGCAAGGAGCTGGGATCCACATCTGCGCGAGGAGGCCAGGTTACTGATCAGGAGAGGCATGAACACTGCAGCAGAGACAGGCAGGCCCACTGCAGTGGAAGGGGCCTCAGTCCGCAGAGAAAGAGGCACAGTGAAGGACACCAGGACGAGAGGAGAAAGGGGAGTGAAGCTGTGGGTAGGGTATGGAGAGGAAATGAGGATGACAGGGACAGGGGTAGGAGCAGGGACAGGGACAGGGGTAGGAGCAGGGACAGGGATAGGGGTAGGAGCAGGGACAGGGATAGGGGTAGGAGCAGGGACAGGGATAGGGGTAGGAGCAGGGATAGGGGTAGGAGCAGGGACAGGGATAGGGGTAGGAGCAGGGACAGGGGTAGGAGCAGGGACAGGGACAAGGACAGGAGCAGGGACAAGGACAGGAGCAGGAGCAGGGACAGGGGTAGGAGCAGGGACAGGGACAGGGAAAGGAGCAGGGACCGGAACAGTGAAAGGTAAAGTGGCAGAGGCAGGAGCAGGAGCAGGAGCAGACAAAGGGAATGGAACAGAGAGGGGCAGAAGCAATGGGAGAAGATGGAAAGGAATGGATGTGACAGGCAAGCATCACTTGAGGAAGAGTGGTTTTTTTGCATTTTACAGTACAGACACGTTACTATTGTAGTTTATATCTGTATGAAACAGGCATGTGTTTTAATGAAATGTTCAACATGAATTTTCCCTAAAACTGTATTCATTCTATTCGAATTAAAGTATTTTGCATAGAATAGCTGCAAAAAGGATATTGACCCGTTTTTGATCTATGTATTTACTTGATTATAATCGTTGGTCAACACCAGTTAAAATTAAAATGGAAAAAAACATGTCTTGGGTCACACTTACTGTTTGTGTTCTTTTTAGTGAGAATTTCGTGTGTGACCACTTAACCACAGCTATAATCAACGTCAGTGTGAGGCCAGGTAGTAGAATGACGGGATTAACTCCTTGGTTGGGAATGTCTGATCAGCAGCAAACAGTTTTTTCATTTAACTATGTGGCTACATGCCTGACTACCAGACGTATAGAAGCATAAGCCACGATGATAAAATACTTCTAGCTCACGCAGCCCCTGTCTATATTTTGGACTAAAACGCATACTACATGTATAGAAACAACAAAACTGAACCCAACCAAAAGCCCAATACATACCTATTTTTGCTCTCTCAGCAAGACTGATAAAACAAGGTTTTTGCAAAGTATTGGTCTATGTGTAATTTAAAGAATTTAATGTATAATTTGATAAGGCAGGCAATGTGTGGGCCTATATGCGAAGGTTTAGAGACCAAGATGGGAAACTAAGTAGAAATTGCATTCCTCACACCTTTACGTTGCAAATAAATTAATAGAAGCATAAAACATAAAAAAATATATAGAAATACATTTATTAGTTGATGACGTTACGAAAGAATGATGCGTGGTTTGTTACGGTTTAGTCGAATATGTAGCAAACGAGATAATTACTGCAGAAATATATGAAGTAGACTAAGCTTTTAATACTGAAGCCGAGAAAGAGCATGAAACATAATTTTTTATACAATTTTCTCATGATAATTTTCTCAGTAAATTGATAAAACGAAAGTTGTTTCCTTGTGATAACAGAATAATTAGAAGGATAAACATATAGCCTAATGTTCAGTGTATAATTGCCACAGTGTGTCATTGAAGGTTTGCAACTCATGCATTAGGCATGACACTCACCTTTCAGACTGTCACAAGAAATCTTACCTGTAAATCAACATTATTCCAATATACACCTAAAATTAGCTATATCAAAAGCACTGAGGTAGTTTGGAAACCCTACAGACTATTTACAAGGTGGCAAATTATTCCTGGGAGTATTACTTATACAAAAATTTTCTGAGGGCAGAACAAAAAAATTAATGGTTCAGAGTGCTAACCAAACAGATTGTACAAGAGGTGGATCCAGGCAACTAGAGGAGGTGGAACCAACCAATCAGATGTCTTGGTCCTGCTTCCTCTAGTTGCTTCGACCCACCTCCTGTATATCTGATTGGTCGTCTCTCTAAACCAAATATTTTTTCGTTCTGCCCTTAGGACATTTTTGTATAAGTAAAACTCCCAGGAGCAATAAGCTTGTTACATACATGTATGTGCAGACTTTTCTCAAACTACAAGTCTCATGCTACCAACTGAGTAAAGTTGATAACCTTATCAGGTATCCTGCTTGAAGTGGCAGAAGGAGGTATTTCAAGAAGAGCAGGAATATATTTATCAATATCACATTTTATTTAATTAAGTATTGAGGCAGGGTGAGATGGCTTTATCTTTATGGCCTTGCTGTAGAAAATATCTGCGTGTCCTGTCTCTATGCTGCACCATGGTCCTGGGCAACACTCTTTCATATCACTGTACACAATGTGTATATAGGGCGGTATGGTGGTGCAGTGCTTAGCACTGTTACCTGGAACCCGGGTTCAAGTATCCGCCTGGGTTACATGTGTGTGGAGTTTGCATGTTCTCCCCATGTCGTTGTGGGGTTTCCTCCGGTTTCCCCCCACAGTCCAAAAGACATGCTGAGGCTAATTGGAGTTACTAAATTGCCCATAGGTGTGTGCGAGTGTGATGGGCTGGCCCCCTGTCCTGGGTTGTTCCCCGCCTCGTGCCCGTGGCCTCTGGGATAGGCTCCGGACCCCTGGCGACCCAGAAGGATAAGCGGTTTGGAAAATGGATGGATGGACAATGTGTATATATGATATGGCAAGAAAATGCAGTTAAATTTGATATAAAACAAACCGTCATACTCAAATCTAAATAAACCGAATCCTTGTGGGTTATTCCACTAAATAAAAATGTCCTATGCTTAATACTGTTCTGTCTACACAATGGCAGTCATACAGAGCAAACACTTTCTTGTTGTCTGAGCTCCTCACCCATGCAAACTGGATCTAAAATGAAACTGGCAAGTTGCCACCTTGTCTCAAATGTTAATTTTACGTCTTCAATGTACATTGAACTGCATAGAAGTTACAGTCTTTTTAAAACACGTTGCCTCGAGATCTCAGGAGAACTATATTCATGAGTTATCATGAGTAAACGACGGTCATTCACTCATCGAGAAAATGATTTCATCTCGAGAAAACATAAAAATATCTTATTGCCTTTCTCGACTAAAGTAATTTACAGATTTTACAGACATTTTAAAAGAAAAAAAACGTTTCTGTGTTGTGGGGCGCTACTTGTATGGTAGGCGCCGTCACTGAAATCTACACCCTCCCCGACCCACCGGCATTTTGCGAGCGATGTGCTCAAAATGCGCATTAATGTATGTTATCACATTTATGCATGCAGCACTGATGCGGAAATGTGTGATTACTTCCTCATTAACTAGTGGTTAGTAGTTCGATTGATCTATCTTTATTATCAGTAGAGAACAAGTCGTGCTGAGAGACGTGACTTGTGCTAACAATTCCCAGTATTTTCCAATAGGGGGAGCCAAGTCCATTATTGCGAGAAATGTCGGTTTTAAGATTACGGGTTTCGTGTAATGTAACAGTGAAATAACCAAATATTAGCAATGCAAGGAATTTTAGATTTCAAATAATGGGCAGGTTTTGTTCTTAATTAGTACATATTTGCAATGTAGAAAAGCGCATTTCCGCTTCGAAAATTTTTAAATGAGTGACAAATATGCATCTGGTGAAGTATTACTGTAGGGGAACGTTGAAATAAAGCAGTAACTGCTTCATATACGGTTTAAATTCGGGCGTAGACGTCGAGAGGCTGCTATCCATAGAGCCTATAGGAAATTGCCGTTCATAAAACGACATTAAATGTATGGTTTCTTTAAATTTCATGGTAGGCCTATTTTATTTGTTGCGTAACGATGAACAGTACTTGCTGATATATTTGGTTTCCAGCATCCTGTCTTGACCAAAGTGTTGTAATTTGTTGATGCAATCGATCATGAAGGGAACATTATATAATTGATTATAACATGTTTTTTTCGCCGTATAGATTTATAGAATGCTCTGTTAAATTTACTTTATTATTGTCATTGTTATCATTATTAGTAGCATTATTATTAGTATTAATAATAATAATAATTCTATGCATGTATAGTTTCTGTAGATGCGTCTACATTAATTTCAAATAACTATTCGAGTTTCATTTGAATTTCAGATTTAAACAGTCTTAGACCTATGTTAAATAATTTCGATGCTGCTTCACCTTTTCATGTTGAAAGTCGGCTGTTGGGGCTTATATTGTGTTTTATTAATGTATTTCAGAAATTCGAAAAAAGACAAGTTAAATGGAAATGACAGAATATGCGATACATATCGATGAATACTTTTTTCTTCAGTTGAACTACCTTTATTCACCGGAAACAGTAATTCCTTTCAAAAGCTATTTTAAATGAATTTCACGTTGGGTTCTCCAATACTACTTTCAGTTTCAGGCTGGATCATAAAACTTATTTCTGAGCAGACACTTTTTATAACATACTTGAGTTTGGTCGTTAATGGTCGTTAGCTCTTCCCTAAAAAGGCATTTTAGAGTGTTACACAATACACATTTCATGAATGATGTCATTGACCATTACTAAGGATTAGCACAAAAGGCGAAATATTGGTAAAAAAAAAATTGTGTTGATCCAGGAAAGCACATTAACGAAAATATTTGTGTAGAAAGAACTTCGAATAGAATATAAAATAGATTGATTGTGCAGCTAAAATGCTAGAGAGAGAATTAACCGTATAAATTATTTTGTTCTTTGTTTAAAGTCACCGAAATTTGTCGTGAATGAAATCTGAAATTTGAATGTAGTATGAAATATCAAGTTTGTTATTGGACGAGTCATCTAAAGCATATTTATAAGAAAGTCACATAGCGATACACAATTCTCGTAATATACCTAATTATTAATTTATCTCTATGGAATGCCATTAATATTTTATGCCTATATTTTGTTTAATGTAGGCCTATTTAATTGAGTGTATTTCGTTAACTCAGTGCGGAACTTACATGCTTTTCTGGTGTCATTCTGTATTTATGTCCATCGGTAAAATGACCGTCAAAGTGTATTAAACATTTTGGTTGAATGGAATTATTTATTACAGGATTTTTTTGTGTGTTTTAAGTGTTCCGCTCTTGAAAGTTAAATTAATATTTATTAAGTGCCGTATTTATGTTGTCATTGATTAATGCTTCTTCTCAAGCTCATTAGATTTCGATTAAGAATGATTTGATGTTAATGTAATTAGTATGTAATTCTGATGTACATAATTACTGTAATTACAACACTCAGGTAACCCGGTTTGAGCAAAAAGGTTAGCTTCAAGCTCCATTTACTTTTCATCCTTAAAAAGACCAGCGTTCGGTATGTTTATCGCTGGAATACTTAGCCCATTTACTCAAATATTGCGGTTAAGCGTGCGTGGTAAAAGATATTATTAATTCAAGTCATGTTAAGTTCATTTGTTTCAGGATAAGAACAAGGTGGAACAACAAGATGATGCAGTTATCTCAAAGTTATACGAGAAAGCGTTTCAATTTTATCATCTAAATTGTTTTAGCGAGATATTCACTGTAACCTAAAGGTGGCACTAATGTGTAATTTTCATGCGAAATGTACGTCAATAACAGGATACGAATTTTATGTATCTATTTTATATATGTTTCGGTTGCATTAAGTTGGGGGCTTCATAGACTTGTCGCATAGCCTGTTTTCTACCGTGTTTCTTATGTAATATAGAACCTTATACTTGCAATAACATTAATTGGAAACATTGTATACGAATGGTGTTTAGGTATTTAGATAACTGTCACTATAATTAGAATAGAATATTTGAAGTGATCAGTAAATACAAGCCAGGTGGAATTTTGCATTTCATATGTAATGAACAATAAAATAGTTGTTCTTGCGTTTCACTGAAGGGAAATGCCTTACAATCTGCTATCTTGAAGACCTAGATGCCAACCTCGTAAAGTCCTTGATCATCGAGCCGGACGGTATAACCCCGTGTCCTGCTAGGCTGGACGTAGGTTCATCTCTTTGATCTCTTTTCATTGTGTCTTTCAAACAAAGATGACTTCTACTCAAAGCACAGCGAGAGAACATTCCAGTGTAATGCAAAAAAGCACTGACTGACAACAACCACTGTCCACAACCCCAGGCGTCTCATTGCCTCAAAAAGCAAACTTACTTAGATCATGTCGTATACAGACCCGTTTATAGATTTTAATATAACCATGTAATTGCTTATTGTGTTCCTCGAATTTCCTTTAGTTTCTATGGCATCTATTCATTTTATAAGAAAATTATAAGTCATTTGAAAACAGTCGGAAGTTGATCAGTGTAAAATAAATGCAATCAATCTTTATTTTTTTATTCAGTATGTGTATTGTTGTATTTTGGTGTATTTATTTTTGGCTGTGCAATTTTTAAATTAAAAAGCACTGTAAGGGAATATATCTGCTTGATTTTTGGTGTGAACCATTTCCCTTAAAAACCTTATATTAAATTCAAATTCGGTTGGGCAGGTGGAGTCTTTTTTCACGCTGCAGGCATTTTATGTTGTTTTAACAGTCGTCCGTGGACAAAGGGAAATGAAAATAATTTTCGTCAAAATAATTGCCTTCTGGTCAATTTAACTTTCCTGATTCTGAAAGAGATTGCCCAAATGAGATTCCTGATGCTAACGTGTTTCCCAGGCCTGTCCTCGCTCTCTAATTATGCCTTGGGTTTTTTTCCCCTTTAGAATCGGACGCTGCACTGGGTTCGCACAAAGAAGTCAGAAAGCGTCCTCCAACCTTTTCAATGCGGGGCCACTGATATTCAAATAACATGCAGGCACCACTGACGGCGCAGGACCGGGGCATTTCAAATTCCAAATTTGCATTTATCTTTTTTTTCCTATTCAAAGCGAGTACGAAACAGTTGCCTCCCATAATGTCAAATCAAGTGCCACGTTTTTATATACAATCTTAAAAGTGGCTTATGGGCTTATTAGCAACTGTTCATTTGACATGCAAATATAAGCAGTTAATTTGGACAATTAAAATAGATATTCAAGAGCGCTTTGTCACCAGGTCCATAGTCCTCTTTTCGGAAAACCTCAGATAACACAAGGGAGGACAAATTATAGAGATTAATTAGATATTTCATAAGACACGAATCCCCAACCGGGAATACAAGACTCGCGGGACTGGTGTGTGCTCTAGGTCATAATTAATAACATTTAACAAGATTTTCATTTGGACATAAAATGCCTGTTCCGTACAATTAGCTATTCATATATTCAATACAGAAATGGCTCCTCGAAGCGTCCACATATCCTTTATTTTATACTGCAATAAACTTTAGCAGATTTGTAATTTTGAATCTGTTAGTAGTGAAGATGTAAATACAAACACACACACACACATTGAGCTATTCTTTATAGCAAATCACTATAGGTAGTTATTCACTGATTTCGGGGAGATGAGTTTCACTTCGATGTGAAAACGGGTGTTTAAAAGTAAAAAAAAAAAAAAAAACACTGGTGGCGGTATTAAACCACAAACGCTTTCGGATTCACGCAGATCGTTTTAATTATAAGAAAATGAAAGTTTTATACCTGCGATCTTTATACAAGTAAACGTTTATAATATCTTTAGAATGTCAGAGGCTCAAATGGTTAACTAATTTTTAAATAGCTGTTTACATACATAGTGATATCCACAAAGTGCGTCGAAAATAATGGAAATTCCCTGAATTTCAGGAACCCAACCACGGACAGAACGATAATAATTAAAATTTACAAGAAAAAATAACATGTTCCTCATTATATATACACAATGGATGCCAACAATACACATTATCTCACGAAATTCATTGGGTTTGCTCACCTTCGTGTGCACTTATCCGTACAAAAAATAATTTGTTTACGTTTTTATATTATCTGTCTTGAATTGTCTGAAATACGCGTCGCAGTCTTTGCGAAATGGAAGCCATTGGTACATTAAATAGCATTTCAGATTACTCGGTATAGTGAAGTTATCTGAATTAATTAAAAAAGAAAGGAAAAAAAAATAAAATATGTTTCTGGTGTCAGTCACATTTCGCAATAAGTCATCTTAAACAAAACCCAGACCCGTTTTATTAAAACAAATGCAAATTTTAAGTAGCTAATTTAAAAAGCAATCTTCGAGGTCATTCGTATTTCATTGCGATGGCTCTACTTGTTACTCGTTGTGCGGGGATGAGTCCTTGACCGTGACGCCGGTGGAGTTTACCCCCTCCAAAATGAGTTCCGGGGACTCGGACCTAGGAGTCTCCAGGTTACTGGTGTCCGTGTCGCTGTCGCTTCCTTTTTTGCCTCCTCCTCCAGCGGTGTGGGTCTTAATGTGCTTGCTCAAGTGATCGCTTCTCATGAAACGCTTGTTGCATACTGGACAAGCAAACCTTTTCTCCCCAGTGTGGGTGCGAAGATGCCTCTGAAGTTCGTCAGATCTTGTAAATCTTTTACCACAAAAAAGCCAATTGCAAACAAACGGCCGCTCCCCTGTGTGCCATCTCAGGTGAGCCTTTAGGTGAGACGTTTTCCCATAAACTTTGCCGCAACCAGGTATGTGACAGCTGTGGAGACCCTTTCTCCGAAGGCTTGCCCCCGCAGGCCCCAGGCGTTCAGCCTCCTGACAGTTCGGACAGTCGCACGTTGCCCTACCTGAGTACCTTCTGGATGATCTTGACGAGCCTCCTATCCCCGAACTGGCTCCTGAGATCATGGCATTTGCAGTGGGGGAGTCCGTATACGTGGGGATCACAGTTTTGAAACCTTCCTGTGTCAACAGGTGCTGGCTAGTTGACAAAAGGTGAGAGGCTGTAGGACTTATTCCGGTGGAGCTGAAAGCGGAGTGGGTCAAAGTGGAGAAATCTGGATTGTAGCCGCTCAGTTGAGAGTGTATGGCCTGGGGAGATCCCGAGTGCAAAGAGGTTTGCAGGGTATTTGCTGGATTTTGAACTTCGAGCCACGAAGTCGGGTTTGTGTGAACGTCCCACCATGAAGACGCCCCATTTGCAACATCGCCAGAAATGGTTGAATGGAAGCCAGGCTTGTACCAGGACTCATACGGATGAGCCATCCCTACCCTCGGGTACAGGCTGTCTGTTGAGGTGTGAACTTTGGAAATGAAGGCAGACTGTCCCGATTCTTGTGAAGATACGTTTGCCGAGTTGGAAAACAGACTGCTGTACTCGACAGTGAATGCAGAGGAAGTCGGGGAGGTGGAGGCTAAGCAGAATGCGCTGTTGGCTGTGGCAGTCGTTGATGTTAGTCCGGCGGATCCCCGACTTGTCGCCACCGTGAATCCAGGGAGGCTGGATCCCAAATTGCAACTAGAAGGCGATCTCTTCCATGGATGAAATCCGCCCTTCGCCAAAGCACTAGAATCGGGCAAAGTGGTAAGAGGACTGGTGTTACCAATTTTGTTGCAAGTCGCAGCCAGCATGGCCAGAGGAGTAGTTCCAAATCGTGGTTCTTCCTGACAAGAGAAAGAGTAAACTTAAATTTTATCTACTTTAACTTCTACGTTATGGCATAAATACACATATATTTATGGCTATATGTGTGTGTGGGCGCGCGTGTGCGCACGCATTACGTACTTTGTCCGAACAACTAATTTTAGTTGTGTCGATAAAATGAAATTGTACACGAACTTTTTGCGTTAGTAAACGATAAAGCAGTACTGGCAGTATGTTTTTTAAAAAGCACGTTGCATATAAGAAAGCAAAACGCAAACTAATACACCAATTCCTCGATTTCGTCTTAATATAATCACTTTTTCTACACATGGGGAAGATTCTTAATATAAATATTTTTTTCTACTTACCCCAAGTATAGACGTAGCCATAGCCAAGGCCTGTGCTATTTTTGAATTGGTCACAATGACTAATCTGTGTAATTCGATTGGAATCAAACACTGTGAGCTCTCCAGCAGTTACACGACTGATTACACACTTGGCTCAAAGCTCCTATCTCTATCTAGTTGTAGAGAGCGCCTTCTTTGAAGTGCAGCTGGCTGAAGCACACAGCCAATCTAAACACTGGAAATCTTAGCAAGGAGAACGGCTCAGCCAATGAGAGCATCGGAGATGACAGAAGCATTATAGCTGCGTGTCAATCAATAACTGTTGCATTAAGCGTTTTTGCACTGAAGCATTAAATGCATTGATTTTTGAAAATGTTGTTTTATATATAAACATTGTCCATCGAGCTCGAATTTCTTTTTTTAGATCTTGTTGACAAATTGTAACGAAAGGTACCAGTCCGCTATGAGGGTAAGCATTTAAGTAACAAGGAAGCAGCAGTTAATATTTGTAGTTTTCTGGAACAAGGACATTTATATATTTTTAACTGAAAAAAATTAGCCACGATAACGATCAAAAGCGAACTGCGTATTCGAAATTGATATAAATTAAATTGCTGCATTTTCAAAAGGCAAGTATATCGTAATGGTCACATTTATTTCACTTTAATGGTCCTACTATTTGTAATTCTTAGAGGCATTTTTCTACCGTCGTCGCGTTTAGTCGGACATATATATTATCACGCATATGCATCTGAGGCATTTAAAAATACAATGATCACAAAAGAATAACCCGTCTTTTAAGAAAGTATGTTAAATCTCACTATGTCGGCACTTTTGTTAGTGTCTTTATAGCCAAATTGCACCTATGTCCTCCATCCAATCGAAAGGTTAACTTACAGCTTTAGTGCCGGTGTGAAATATTCTGTATAGCATCCTATGGAGGTAGTAGCTCGGTCAGACGGACTTTGTCGATCCGGGATAATTTGCGAAAGGTGGTACAATATAGAAGACGCATCGGTATCTTCCATGATGACTAAAGGATTTCATACAACAGGTGACTTTTTGTGCTTAGATGTAACTTGGTGTTCCCGTGATGTACGTGTATGTGCTTGCGTTTGTTTAAAGTTGTCATGAAAAACAGTAGGGCTAAAAATGGACCACACCACGAGTGCGGTGTTGCTTCGTCAAGTTAGTAATTTATTTTCTTTGCAATATAACACTGGTGTATGGCTATTACGACTGAAGGAATTTTATTATTAGCTGCGTCAATATTTGAGTATTACGTAATTAAAGACGTATTTATTATTTGTTATTATTTTAAATAATTTTTAAAATAAGTTATCAGAATATATTGAAAAGTCATTACTATTAACACCAATATAATCTATAAAAATTTCAACTGTAAACTTCATTCTGTCAATGATTATCTGTTTTCCACATGACGTCCCTCTTTTACCCTTCTCTCTTAAAGATCAATGCATTATGTCAATGTGTTGCAGAAGCTGTTAAAACATTAGTCGTAATGGCATAATGTAACAATGGTCCGCTTTGAGGGAATCGTTGTCCCTTTAAAAGTTAAAGCAATTTTCAAGAGAATGGCTTTCACCGAAAGCTGTGCATTACAGTATTCAGAATGGCCAAATAATGCTCTATTATGGATCCTGAATGCTGTCAGTCAGTCTAAGTGTAATTTGTTCAAAGGCGCTGTGCCTTAAATTCCCACCTATGGAGAGGTGAATATAAAACAATTTCTTCAAATCCAAGGCATAGAGCTTAGAAAATTGCTTCATTTCTGCAATCATGGCAATTTTACTTGAGTGCAATTAGCACTATTAAATGTCGATTCTGCATAAACAAATTTGATTGAAATGCAAAAATGCAGCAGACCTTACGAAACGAAAGGCGCGTGTGTATCTGTTAAGGTAAACGCGTATGCGTATCATCTTGCCATAGCCATCTAATGTCTCCACTTTTAGTGCAGCAATATGTATAGGCTACATGTATGTTCATAGGGTGGGCGACTGCATGTTTGTGTATTCTAAGTCTATTGAAAGTAAATGATCTGTTTTCTACGGATAAGCTACTCTAAATCAAAGCCGGAATAAACAGCAGAGCACAACCTGACCGATTTCTGTTTAAAATTTCTTGTCGAGGTACTTTAACTTGAAGATAAAAGGAAGCAGATCGTTTGTCCGCAAGACGACAATAAATGTTCTCTGCGAAGGGTTTTAATTAGAGACTATTTCCAGCTTAGTCAACACACATCTGGAAGTTCGTGTAGGCCTACCCCTTAAAACACTGTCACAGAAAATGAGCAAAGTTCTGCCGAAAACAGCAGCGTACCAAAGAACAACATATACTTGTATGCACTCAAAAAAAAGTACAACCGAAATGCACTGCGGCCGTGTACTGACAATCTAGTGTCCAGTAGTGATTTGGAATATATTTTTCAAACATTTGTGCTATTGTTTTATATATCGGACTAATCGAATTACAGTCCCGTGATATCACTGCAGGTTTCGACGTGAATTCATAGTCAAACACGCAGTTTGGTCTCGACCTCATAAACATGATACCTGTATGTATATATATATATATACACAATACACACACATGAACACACACACAATACACACACATACAAACGGTAAATGTAATGCTGCATGGTAAATGTAATGATGCGTGTTTAAATGTAAATCAGCAGGCGGAGAGTCTCCCAGCACTACACGCGAGCCCCTATAACTACTTCACTCTAAATCAGCAAAAGGGTCTACAGAGTAATAAAGAAATTAACGTGGTATACGATGGCTTCCTATCACTTCATTTTCAGGCACAAGCCGACAATTCCATGATGGCAATTAGGAGCCTATTAAAAGGCATTAGATTGATCAATGTACCTTAAACAACTACAATGATTTATTTGCTGACAAAAAAACGCTCGGCATCTATTGTAGTGAGCCTGAGAGAAGGTGCATCCATCACGACGTTAAGCAACAAAAGATAAATGATTAATCCAAGCGTATTCATTATGATACTTCGTACAAAGAACCTCTGCATTCCACCTTTTCTGTATTATTTCATTCTCGTTTTAAGTATGCTTAACGAACCAGGGTGCAGGATTTAAGGCATATCAAAGTGAAAACCAAAGTTCGTTACTCAACAGACTAATTAGATATTTGCCTCCAGGGGAAAAATAAATTATTTGTAAACAATTAAGACTAATCTGCATGATCTTAAAATGCGTCGTGATAATAAACTGTTAATTTAAAATGCCTGGTTTGATTTAAGTGTTAAACGCGTGTAATTAAATAAGATAGGACAAGTTCGAAATTGGTTCCTAGGTCATGTAACGAACAGATGTTTAAAATAGCAATGCCAGATGTAGTTGTTATACGCGTCATGCTTGTGCATTACGATAAACCAAAGTAGCCTACTAGCACAAGTATACACTAAAACATGCGTAGAAACTGACTGCACTGTACGTCCCTTGTGACTTTGACATGACCTTTTATGAAATATTCAGTCTCTGGGAATATAATTAAACACGTTACACTGGTATTTTATTTAGATTTCTAGACGATTTCATGCCATTAAGTAACTACTATTACTTAAGCATCGTTAGAGATGTGCTTCATTTGTGTACATGTATTACATGCTGTTTTCTGTACATTGCCTTTGAAGACTAGGCAAGGCTGAATCATAGAAACGTGTACATTTACATATGCAAATCTATTCCGCAGCATGCTTCATCATGCAGCTGTATTTTCTCTTATAATGCCCACTTAGCTATATTAATAAAACAGCTATAACGAACAATGAATATATATAATTGACCTATAATATACACGTAATTATAAAATTGAATCGCACCTGAATTGTTGGGGAATTGTAGAATGACACCGGTGTCCCACAGGAAAGAAAAAAAATTCTGAGGCATTCAAATACCTGTATTTTAATTGGTTTGTCTTTACTATACAGTATTATAAAACAGTATACACTATATGTATATAGCACATTTTCAAAGACTGGACAAATTTGCATTCATTCAAACAGGATACACAAAATACATGCATACATAGGTGTGCGCGGTGTTTCTTCGTGCAGTACTGCATTAATGAAAACTGAGGTGAATATTTTTGGAATTATTCAAAAATAAATGGTCATGTCATAAACAAATTGTAATTGTTAGATATACGTCAAACTACCGCTGTATAATTTATTTCTCTGCACGTAGTCCCGTTAACCATTGTACTGAAGTAGATACAATTTCAATGTGGAGTAGCCTAAATGTCATGAATCATGTGGACGTTTTCAGTGGCGCTTCACAGCTCATTTCTCCGACACAGGTGAAACAGAGAGGTTATCTGTCCTTTTACAATTAGATTAATTTATGTGCGAGAGTTTGGTTTTCATGCCACTTCGAATAAATGGCATACAGTCAGTCTAAGCATTATGCCACATATAAATAGCACAATTAGGACTGTTAATACATGATTAGCTTATTTAGCTGCGTTTTATACAAAATGTCATATGTATAGAGGCAATAAAAATATAACCATCTATAAATAACCGGGGCGCAGAGTTCAATGACTACAAAAAGAGTTTTTCTGACTGCTAATTTAATATTTTACTGCTACTGGTTACTTTGATTTGTTTAACTGTTATTAAACCGTACTTTTAAGAAGTTAGGGCAAAAACTATTTTATAGCATTATATAATATAATAATGTATACATCATATTTGTGTATTTGTAATATTTTAACCAGAAAGAACGTAAAATTACTTTTAGCTCAGACGCAATGAAAGAAGTAAACTGTCTTTCGGGTGGTTCTAAGATGGGACTAAAAAGTACTGAATAAGGTGAGAAGTTGTTAAAAAATTACAAGGATCCAACACTCCTCGGACTCCTAATAAGTCGACTCAGTAATGGACATTATTTTGCAAGATATTTTGATAAATAGCCTACCGTATAATTCAATATGTAGAAGCCTATGGAATTGCACAATTCTATGTGTAGTAGAATATGTATTAGAGGGATCTGACGGTTGCTAAAATTACTTTGTTACTTACACTATTTCCTCTTTCAGACGTTAAAATGTATTTCGCTGATGCCATTTAGTCATAATTATATGACTCGATTAAAAACGGCGTAAAAGCGTACTGTTTACCGTCTGAGTGAAAACAGATTACACGTCAGATAAGACATACTAGGTTTGAGATCCGTTATCAGAACATTTCATCTTTTAGTAGAGTATTAATAAATTACTTACACAGAACACTCTACACTCCCTCTTGGTTCAAGATTTTATATAGTGTCCACACATACACTCTGTTAGCTTATATCTTCTTACCTTGACATGACATTCACTCTTGGGACAGAAAGGTTAAGTTAAAAAGTACTCTATTCACGAGTAGATATAAATTGTCGATTTAAAATAAAAACATCCCCACTATAAATGTAATATGCATTTTTTAGATACTACTTTTTAGGTTCATTTATCCAACGCTTTTATCCAAAGAGACTTAGTAGATTGTAAAGGGAAGTGTTACAATTTACATGTTCCCTGGAATTTGACCCACTACTTTTGCGTGGTTAACGCAATGCTATACTTGAAGTACTTAATTTTTATCATATTTTGTGTATCGTCTCTCTGACACACATAGGATACATTTAATATACATTCGACACTCACGCTTTCAGACTCTCACGCAAGAAATCTTACTGCATACCTATATTATTCGATTATAAACCTAAAATTAGCTACATCAAAAGCGTTGGAGTAGTTTGCAAACCCCACAGATTATTTACAAGGTAATAGAACTGTTACATACATGTAAATGCATGTGCATGTGTGTGCTGACTTGTCACGAATTGAAAATCTCGCTCCAGCCAACTGACCAAAGTTGGCAACCCTGTACTCGTTACGATATGTTGTCAATCAAGTAACAAAAATAAATTAAAAACTTAAAGAGTTTTGTATTACATATTTTCTTAACGTTTACTGTGAGATATATCAGCCTCGTACAAGTCGTATTTATCACGAAACTACAAGCATCTGCAAGTTATTACGATACATTGTCATAAACACTGATCAGCACAGCGAAAAGCGTGCCGGCAAACGCAATGGTCGTCTTTACGTCTTCTAGTTTCTACGCAATGACGCAGACGCTTACCGCAACACATTTTGTCCAATGAAAAGCCGGGAATTGTTGCCTCTTCCGGTCTACGCGCTACCGTCCTCCTTTTCTAATTCATCCTGCTTAGGGTTAGCGCGTGTTCCTGTCGAGTACTGTGTCGTCTCTTTTCCAGAAGAAAGCTAATTAGATTGCAAGGTGAACTCAAAGTGTTTCCATCGCCAAACCCATTGTTTTATAAAATTTGTGCATTCTGTCATGTATTCTGCAATAATTTAGCTAGTTAAGAAACCCATGTTTCTGGTAGCTGCAAAGCTAACGTCAGCTACAAGAAATAGTGGAGTCTGGGTTATGTGTTCCACATGTTTAGATAGCTAGCATGTTAACAACAACTAATAGTAAGTAATTCATCATATTCGTCAGTCACAGTATCCATATATATATTCCATGTTATTTTGTAGTCTTATGTATGTATGTAGTCTTATCATGGTGCTGTGGAAATACATTTTGGTTGTAATATGGTTCTTATCGGCTGGTTAGCGAAATAGTAACTAAATATAGAAGCCCAGGGAGGCCACTGTCTCATCTTTCTTGTCTAACAGATGCGCGGTCTATTTTAGCTCTGTATGGCTGCCTAGTAGTCAGTGGAGCGATTTTACTAAGCGGGGATTTTTTAAAAAAAAAACGCACGTTCATTGGAAGTGGCTTTCATAGTTGCCAATGTATTGCAGTGGTATGAAAACATGGCTCCTAAAAAGGTTTGTTTGTTAGTTTGAAACTTGGATGAGCGTAGCAGGAACAGCGTCTGCATCGAAGCACTGAAATCACGTTGTCTTTTTCAGATGCCCCCCAAAAAGACAGGTGATGGACCAAAGCCACCACCACTGATTGGACGATTTGGGACGTCTTTGAAGATTGGAATTGTTGGATTGCCAAATGTCGGGTATGTTAATAATATGCTATAAATAAAGCTCCCTTTACAATGATGAATCCTAGGTTAAGTCAGATGTCTAAATATATCGAGTGCTCATTTTGTCAGCTTTTAAGTGTTAACATTGCTGATTTTCATGCGGCTAATACAGTAGAGGAGTAATGATTGGGTTTATGGCTCGATGTAAATATGTTTGTGTCATGACTGCGTATGTATTCTGTTCCTTAATTGGCATGTTGTGATTTCATTTTGCACGTCACTTGAACTTTATCCCCTCGCCCACCGATATTCACCTTTGTACAGTTCACATAAGAACATTTAACTTGCCAAGGTGTCATAGATAAAACTGGTCCCATCAAAGATCAAATGCTCAGAATTTTGACTGCATTATAATTGTATAGAGTGCATGTGTCATTTATTTCACTTTTAGCGTGCTTATGGAGCATAAAGAACCAGCATAATTGAAATAAAATGAGTATTTTATAATAGGCATTCATGTTCAAGAATCTGTGATCCCTATTGTGCAAAACATCTTTTGCATCAATATTTTTCATCACAATATTCTGTGTCAACTAGATCTTCCCCTAGATGCCAATCAGAAGAGTAGGAGTAGAGTTCACAGCACCCTGTTGTACCCAATGGCCACAGATAACTGCCAGTGTGGACAGCAGCCTTTGGTGATGGACCTAATGCTGTCATACACCCAGCCTCATGGGCAGGGGCACTGCTCATATTATCTTATGGGAGTGATGAGGTGCTATATGTACTTTTGATTTTAGTGGCATATAGCGTGTGAATTACACATACCTTCCAGAGCTCAGAAATGTTTTGGTTTATTAAAAATATATTTCATAGTGTTTTCTTATGAGGTATAATGTTTTTACTGTGAATTACCTGGCTCAGCTATAGCTCACTGGAAAGCTCAGTACTTTTTAATAATGTGCTTAAATATAACTTTACCATAAGCCAAAGCTTCCTCAAGGTCAGAGTTTCTGAGTTCATCTCGTTAACTAGGTGTTTTTTTGGCGTATTTGGTAAAAAAAAATAAAATCAGTGAATGGCTAGAAGTAAAAAGTCAGTTTTTATAATGAAATATGTATATAAAAAATTTAATCTTACTCTCTTTTTATCTGGTTCTTTCATAAAATAGCTTAAAATATACCTGAAGTGTACCTACAGGGTGTGAAGTGTTTCGGGGGGCTTGTCAGAGAATTTCTCGTGTCTTACAAGATGAAGTCCAGGCATTCCGCTGATGATGTTAGCAGGCATAAAAAAAACTTGTGTATTTTTGTTGTACGTATCTCATAAAGGGGACCACATAAAATGGCAATGTTTTATGCACAAATATAGGTATGTTGCTTAACATCCAGGTTATGTTTCTTCCAACAGGACGTTAGGTGACTTGGATGGTATGCAGACATTAATTATACTGCATCCGTACTGTACCTGTGTAGCAAAACAAGACAGTGTTATACAATAAGCTTTTTCTTTGTGTGACACATTACACATCACTGTACTTTTATCATTAACATAAATACATAAGTTTGTAACATGGATGTTTTATCGCTGTCAAGTGTTATGGGTATTATAAGTTAGATATGAACTGTGAAATGACATGGCTTTAAAAGTAATCGCTCTGTTTACACCAGCTGCATGTGGGCCACTCTGTCACCAGGACACTGGGGGCAAATACATCATATTTGACAAACGCTTGACGACAGTAGGTAGTTGTGTATGAGTGAACATGGGTTACATGCCAGGTAGGACATAACCGGGTTTGAGATCCATTATCAGAACACTGTTTCTTCTTTTAGTAGAGTATTAATAAATTACTTGCATAGAACACTCTACAGTCCCTCTCAGTTCAAGATCTTTTATATAATATCCACATATAGGTCTGGATAGGCATCGATAGCTGTCTGAGTATTGGATCACACTGCATGGCAGAGAAGTCTGGGTTTGGTGGATGTCAGGAGAATGTCACCTGCCTGACTGCATTATGCCAACTGTAAAGTTTGTTGGAGGAGGGATAATGGTATGGGGTTGTGTCGTGGGAACAGTTTGAGGAAGGTCCTTTTCTGTTCCAGCATGACGGTGCCCCAGTTCACAAAGAAAGGTCCATAAAGACATGGTTGGGTGAGTTTGGTGTGGAAGAACTTGTCTGGCCCACACAGAGCCCTGACCTCAACCTCACTGAACACCTTTGGCATGAACTAGAATGGAGATTGTGAATCAGGCCTTCACATCCACATGAGTGTCTGACCTTACAAATGCTCTTCTGGACATAAAATTTCCTGTAAGTGTAATGGCCAGGTGTCCCTATACTTCTGTCCATATCGTGTATGTATTTCATTATAAAAAAATTGACTTGTTACTCTAAGCTCTTCACTGTTTTTTAATAACCTAAAGTTGCAAAAAAATGCTATAGCTGAGCAATGTAGCTGTTATAGTAAAAAAAAAAAAAAGGTTAAACGACATTTAGCATTTATCAATGAGCCAGTTACAGATAGACAGTTATGCATCGTGTGGTGACACGTGGGAAATATAATGGCGGCCCTGTAAGATTGTGATGGAGCTGAATAATTCATATTGCCCAGCAACGTCGTGGCTGTCTTGATGTCATAGTGCAACACGTTGTTCACTTGTTTGTGCTGATGCTAGTGTAAACAAACGTACTGTGCTGCCAGTTGTATGAAAGTATAGCACATAGAATTATGTACAGTACGTAATGCTTGATAATGAACAGCTGGTTAATGGTTTATTGCATTTACTACTTTTTATTGGTTAGGCTATACCATGTGGCCTAGGTGTGCAGTGGGCTATACCATCTAGGTTTGTGTAAGTACACTCTGATGTTCGCACAAGGGCAAAAATCACCTAATCATGCATTTCTCAGAATGTCCCTGTCGTTAACTGATGTATGATTGTATTGATTTTGGTGACACTACACTGTACTTAAATTATTTCTAATTTACATAGGCGTTATATTTATCATATTCCTGCTTTTACTATATTTTAGTGTTTTGTGAGAGGTTTTATGTGCTGTTTGGTATGATTCGATTGGTTATTTTTTGTGTCTGGGAACACTTAAAAATTTCCCATATAAATTAATGGTAATCGCTGCTTCACTATGCCGTTTTGCCTTTCAAAAGGTTTCATAGGAACACTTTCTACTTTCGAATATCGGGGAAAACCTGTATTGTCATTTTTTTGTTGTAGTAAAGTCACTTTCTCAAAGGGAACATTTTCATAAAAGTGTTTCTGAGCTCTGCAAGGTATGTGTAATTCACATGGCAAATTTCTTCAAAATCAAAAATGTTAATGCAGAAATGATTGTTTTGGAAATTTGTTGAATTAAAATGGAATAGCCCTGTAGTGGAATTGAATATTTTGCTATTTTATTGTTTTTGGGTTTCTTTGAGCACATCATTTCCTTGTCCAATTGCTGTGATTAGTGGAGAATATCATTCTGTCTTCTAATATCCATTTCTTTTGATGTAACAGCAAGGTCATATTATTGCTACCTTTTATGTTATCTGGTGGCATATTTGCCACATTAATTTCTCCACATGTATCAGACACAAAGCCTTCAGTGGCTGTTGCAGGTGCTAATTCCCACAATGTCTTTCGATGACAGGAAGTCAACTTTCTTCAATGTGCTCACGAAGAGCCAGGCTGCAGCAGAAAATTTCCCATTCTGCACCATCGACCCGAATGAGAGCCGGGTGCCCATCCCCGATGAACGCTTTGATTTTCTCTGCCAGTTCCACAAGCCTGCCAGGTATGGACATGTCATTTTCTTCTAATAGAACTTACCTTTAAAGGGCTTGTTTTTTATGCATTGAAAAAATTGATACTGCTGGAAAAGTGTATTTTCTCTGGAGAGGAGCTGCATAAATTTCTAATGAAATTGGGTAAATGAACATTTCACAGAAGTATCCAACCTTCACTTAATTGTGAAGGTTTGGGTGAATATATAGTTTTAATAGATGGCCCCAACTCTTTACAGTGTAACTTTGAATAAAAGTTAAGTGATATTTTTCGGGACGTTTTCCAGCAGTATCTGTTGAATGAAAGTTCTACAATATGTCTCTTTTATATGGCCATATACCTTATGTGGTAATTTTTCTAATGTAGTGCTTACGTTCTATGAAATGGGCTGTATCCTGTGTAGTAAGGTTCCAGCATTCCTGAACGTCGTGGACATCGCTGGATTGGTGAAGGGAGCTCACGCTGGCCAGGGTCTAGGGAACGCTTTCCTGTCGCACATTAGTGCCTGCGACGCCATCTTCCACATGACACGTGAGTCACGGCGGTGCGGGACAGTAAGGGCGCGTATTTACACGGGGAGACGGGTGCACGAATGCGACGGTAACTGTTCAAGGTGCTGAAGGGAAGCACATCGCCTTTGCAACATGCTTGTTGATGTCTCCCACCGGAGATGCAAACCTTTTGATCAGGAGGACCTCATTCAGGAGAGTTAAGATACAAGTAAACACCGACATGTAGCAGGGATAACCTGGTGATTCAGATGCTGCCTCATATTGGAGATCTTAGCCTGCAGACTACTCTAAAATGCCAACATTTCATAAGAAAAACAATGAAGTCAGACAGATCATTGTAATATTATAGTTGGCAGGGTAATGACAAAGATAGAGATAAGACCAAGGTTTTTGTACAGCCTTTATTTTCCTTATTTTTTTTCTTTCTCTTTTGACTGCAAATTAAACTTTGGAAAGCAGTTAAATTTGCCTTTTTTTGTTTTTGTTTGCTACACCCACTAATTTCCCATCTCTTCCTTTAGGTACATAAGCAGACTCTCACAAAATACTTATCACATCATCTTACTGTGGCAGCATAGAAATTACTTGCAGTTCTCCGTCTGCCACAAGTTCCTTTGTGTCTCAGACATTGTCTTTGTCTGCCACAATTAAAGTGTTACACGCTAGAATAATTTAAATTGCTGGTGCTAAATGGAGATGGGGGTTCTTTCAGAAATAGCTGCATTTGTTTACTGATTGTGTGCGGCTATTGACGTTACCATTTTGTGAAAAGGGCTCCTTGATTGCTGGATCTTTCTGGGCTTTTCCAGGCAAAGACAGATCAGACTTGGTCAGTGTTACAGTGGTTTTTCCTCCAGTGCCTCTTGTCTCTCTGACAGTGGATTGTTGTAGTAATTGTGGCTATTTGGTTCTGAACTTGTGATCATGTACTGATAGTGTCTGGGTTTTCCTTATATCAGGAGGCTGTCCCCCCAGTGATGGATACCTGTTTGAAATATTTCCCAGATTCCCCCCCCAAGATAATATAATGGAAATGCTGAGCTTTTTACATAAGAACATAAGAAATTTACAAACGAGAGGAGGCCATTCGGCCCATCAAGCTCGTTTGGGGAGAACCTA
>JAODKC010000001.1:34817230-34840606 GCA_026777985.1 Mormyrops attenuatus
TTTTAAAATGTTCTCCCACTAATTTCCACTTATGGCCACGAGTTCTAGTATTTAAACTAATATTGAAATTTAGCTCAGCAGCATCCCGACCTGTTAGAATCTTATATACCTGGATCATGTCCCCCCTTCTTGCACTGTTTGTCACATTAAAATGTTCCAAAACAACAACTTTGCTGCTACAGTGAACTGTAGGTGGTTAGGGTTAGGGTTTGGGTTTGGGTTAGGGTTAGGGTTAGGAGTTTAAACAGTTTATATGTGGTTTTTACCAAGGAAGTCATATTTGGTAATTGTTCTGTCTTGTCCACAAATTAGCAACTTGATGAAGTATATAACTTGTAATTACAGGCAACTAAAAATTTGTCAAGTAGGAGACTGCATTGTCATTGTGTGTCATTGTGTGTCATTGTGTGTTGTCTCAAGGCACAGAAATGTCCTTACAGGTCATTTTAAATTTTGGCATTAGTTACCATTTCCCATATTGGAAAAATCACACATTCTTGTTTATTATATGTTGCGTTTAGTCTTGACTCTTGGTACTTTTTTATTTTTATTTTCTTGAGTCCACTGCGAATAGGTTGTTTGTTACTTCAGTGAGCTGTTAATTTGCTCTGGTGGTGTTTTTTAATGAAGGGAGAAGTTACATGTATTGTCACGGAGTGCATGCTACCAGCATTTCGCCTGCTGCCATTATATTGGTCGATTATACGCCACAGAGGGACAGACTTTTACAGTCTGCAGTGGCATGTTTGGCTCCATGGGAAATTAGAAACGGGTTCCACAAATCACACGTGTTACGAAAGGGACCAAAACTGTGTGGCTGCTGTATGTCAAAACCATCTTATCTGTGTAAGGTGAAGCTTGTTAATACATGATCCTACACCTAAATATTAGCTAAATTAAAATGAACACTGAAGCAAGATTCAGGTATAGTTTTCCGAATGATTTTGAATGCAGCTGGCTTTGCTTTACTTGACGGGGAATGATCCTCAAGAGTTTATTGATAGTTTTTCAGCTGTGCTGCTTCAATCTCAACATTATCATCCCTGGTGTCGGTTCTTTATATGACCAGCACTCCCTGGTTAATAGATTTAGGAAACTTCAACCTGATAAAAAAGTCATCAGTTTGAATGTGAACACAGTTGTATTGCTCCGAAAATTCACCTTTGTTTGGAAAAGAACAAAATGTTGCTGGTTGTTCCGTGGATCGGCTTTTGGCATTTTCCCTTCTGCTCCTACCTGGCAGTATTTCTGTAGCAGATTTTTAACTGTATTATATCATCCCATCTGTTAACAGATTATCTGTATAATTATTACTTGTATCCAGTTCTGTTATATTGACGTTTTGCTAAATATGATCCAAGTAAACTCTGTTCTTAAACGTTGTCTTGTCTGTGCAGTATTTGGCTGAAGGTTTTGCATGCCTGTTCTGTACCCACTAAGGCTAGGCAGTGACCAAACTGGATTCTCTGCTTTGGAAAATTAACAAGACTTTATCTTTATGGCTTGATCAAGTACTTGTAGGTTTTCTCTTTGCTTCTGGCAGGCTTTTACAGCAGTTGGGGGCATTCTTCTCTCTGTCATCACAGAGGGCATAAATTTCAGGTTGGGGGGGGGGGGGGGGTTCCGGAGAGACTCTCCCACAGAACAGTAATGAACAAACTATCCCTGACTCGTTGCACTTGCAGCATGCTTCTGAGTTCCCAGCCTTTGTGGCTCCATTCCCCACATTCAGATGTGCTGCTGAAATGTACACAGTTTACTGCCTTGGGCAGGCCTTTTGTCTTTAGCTATGTGGTATCGCAAACCCTGCCCCCCTGTCTCAAGCGTGATGGTTATTTTTTTTGCATAATTACTCTTCCCTCTGATGTTTGCATTGTTTTCTCAGGGAAGCAATAGAGAGCTGGCTGTAAAGGGAACTTTCCAGGCATAATGGAAACTGGGATTTTCGTGTTATTTGAGTTCCGTTGTCTCCTTTTTGGATAATTCCAGTGCTGTTCCTGCACAGTTGCCTGCAAAAAGAGTCTCTGTTTCTGTGTCCATTTCTTCTATCGCCCTCCTGTCATCTTTTTCAATAGGAGCTTGATGAAAGACTGTGGACAACTTTTATGAGTTCAGAATGTCTTCTCTCAGGAGCTGGACAAATATGAAGTCGCCTAAAGCAGTATTATCCTGCATATGCTTGGTGGTAGATCGGTTTCTTTATAATCAGATGGTCAACGGGGTTACTGGCCAGCCCCGAAAGCCGCACTTAATCCGAGTGTCATTTCACTCAACTCAATGGTTTCCTCTTAATGCTGGAGTGGGTGTCTCACTTCTGTCATGAGCCTTGTTGAAGAAGTGAACCTCCGCCTCTTTGTCTGGTTCAAAGGATCAGTTTCTAGTGGAGGGGGCGAGAGCAAATTAATATCACCGTGTCAGTGTGTGACTGTATGGGACCGGAAAAGAAGTGTGAGGGTGATTAACTTTCTCCACAGGTTAATACACAACGGAGTGTTTATTTTGCTTGTAGCTTTACCATATTGTAGAATTTCGTTGGATTTTCTACAGTCCTGCGGTCTTTATTGGATTCTCTACCTATAAAATGAAGCTTATGCACTGAGTGTTGTTTAAGAGCTCCTGGAGTTGTGATTCCTACTTCTGTGCTGGCATGGCTGCTTCAGTAATCACTTATACCTCGGTATTTGTTCCCTTTACCATTTGAAGGGTAAAGCTGCAAAGGACAAAATGTGTGCAGGACAGGCTGTCAGCTGAAGTGGCTGTTACACACGACGCTGCATAGATTCTGCTGTCCCCTATTTCCAGGCTAAAAAAGGTGGTTTTCTACAGGTCTATCTCTTTAAGTGCTTATTACAGTACATGACTGCCTGAGTGCATCGCTCGTCTCGCTGCAGAATGAAGCACAACAGGTAGCCAAGCTGCATGTGACAGATGCTGGCCTTCGAAAAGGGCAGCACAGAGAGGACAAAAAGCTACTTACTGCAGAGGAAACATCCATGTGCTGATTGTAATTCAACTCGGAAACTCATGAGGATTGCTTTAGGCGTGTTAGATGTTTATGTTAAACATAGCCAATAAAATTTTTAATTGAAATTTATTATGCATTAGGACGTCTGAATGGAATCTTGGTTAAGGAGACTGTTGACTAAGCAGTTCTCTGCAGTGCATCCCTTGCTAGATGATGCTGTGGTAAGGTTTTGGTGCATAAACTCTGTATTACACTTAAATTCCTGTTAATCAGTGGAAAAGTTCATGTAGTCAGATGAATCTTCAAAACAGGTTGCGTACATGTGGCTCATGCAGAAACAAGCTTGTAGGGTTGGCCTCCTTACCATGTTGAAGGGTTCTACTGTGGGGTGTGTTTTCCTGGCATGGTATTGGTGCATTTAGAAAGGCAAGGTGATGGTCAGTACATACACTACCAGTAAAGTTTTTGCACACCACAGGTTTTTACCAATTTACAGTTCATTTCATAAACTGTTGATGTTTTATTCTTGTTAAGCATTGGAAATTTGAATGAACAACTATAAGTGAAAATATAAGTCAAATAACACAAGTTTGCTTTATAACACGGAAAGAGTATGTAACAATGCATGTCTGACATCCTGTTAACTGGTTGTGTGGTGATGGCATAGTTAAATTCTAGGCTGTCCTTTAACTTTAAATGCACTAGTTAACTGTTTCATCCCATGAAACAGAGCAGTATTTCATGTCCCTTGTAGAAAGAATGCCTCAAGTTTTCTCGGCTGTTAGCACTGCTAGAAGAGCTTTTGATGAATCAAATTTTCTTGCTAATAAAGGTACTCGAATTGTGAACATACCGTAAATTTATTTGTGCGAAGAATATCGAGTGTATTTTTAGTAAATGTTACGTGAGTTGACTGGCAGTGTGTGAAACTGCTCAGTGTGGCCGTATTCATACTATGGTGAAACGTTTTTTTTAAGATGGTTTGTGGAGTCCTCCAAGATGACAGCGCTCCCATTCATAGGGCACCAGTGGTCAGAGTGTGGCTTGGTGGGCATGCAAATGCTTCAAAGCCCGTGCCACTGCCATCCCAGTTTCCAAATCCCATCCCAACTCCGACAAACATGGGAGGTTCTGGAATGGAGTCCTAGGTGGCACTTTCCATAAGATGCACAGTTCCTTGTGGAGGAATGGTTTTACAACCCTCTGACACAGTTCCCGGTAGTGGTGGGTGATATGGCGATAATTTATCGTGACCAGTTGTATCTGCAACAACACTGCATTTACGTTTATTTTATTTTGCCGATGCTTTTGTCCAAAGCGATGCACAAGCGAGGCAGATGACGCATCACAAACATACTGGTTGCTGAGGAGTCAACAGGGCATGAATGTGGCTAGGCTAAGCTTCCAAGTACAATTTCCACGTACCCAGCTGTACACATGATGCAACAGAAAATGTGATTCAAGAGACCAGCTGACCTTCCATTGCTTTAAGGTTCAGTTTCAACAATGGAAGGAGTCAGCATGGGCTGACTGACCTGCAGCTACTTGGCCCCATACACAGCAGGGCTTGATGCCCTGTGCGTTGTGACGCTCCCTTGATCATCGTTAAAATTATCTGCCTTTTGTACCACAATAGCCTTTCTCTTGGTTTGTACCGAACAGGATAGCCTTCGTTTACAGCCCACATTGATGAGTCCTGGCCACCCAACACCCTGTCCGTGATTCTTCATATTTCCCTCCTTGGCCCACTCTCAGTAGGATCTCACCCTGGCTGACCGTGAAACAATCCTTTCCATGCTGGAAATGTTCCAGTTGTAGAGCAATAATGATGATGATGATGATAATAATAATAATAATAATAATAATAATAATAATAATAATAATAATAATAATAAATGGATTTTATTTATATAATGCTTTTGAAGATTTCAAAGAAGCTTTAATAGAATAAAGTAAACAGATATGAAAGCCATGTTGAATCCATTTAATAATAATTTGGCCCTTGTCAAAGTAACTCAGATCTCTAACCCTGGCCATTTCGTTGGCATTCTACATGTCGACCATGAATACCCAATGTTAGCTTTCTGTGTAATATTTCCTGACGCGCACCATTTTTACTAGGTATTTGAAGATAGACATTTCAGGCAGATTTACTAGTCGAATTTCTCCAGTCATTATTTGAATAATATTTGGTTAACCCCGCCCCCACGACACACACAGAGGAACCTATATGGAGTATAGATCAAAATATTTAATTCTTTCCATACAAAATTAAATAACATACAGCATTTAAATAATTGAATAAATGAAATTGAAATTAAACTAGAGACAACTCAAGTGCAGGAGCATACAATAATGTTTAACAGCCTTTTCCTTGGGCAGTTACAGCAAATGATTTATTTTTTAACACAATTCTAATAATATTTCTCTGGTTTATAGGATACTCCATTAATTTATTTCCATAGAAAATGTGACATCACTCATTTCTGCAGAATGATAACTTATATCATTAAAAGTAACCTTGAAACTAGGATGGAATGATATTGGAAAAATTTAAATTGTGATGTAAATATTCTGATACTTATAAAACAAAAAATACCCAAAATATGTTCTATTTGGCTATAGTTTATCTACCAATAGAGCCTGTCTTCAGTGGGAAAATCATGTCAGTACACATTCTGGTTAAATCACCAAAAACTCTCTACTGGTACACTGATAATTCACTGTCGTTTATAATTTTATTAAGAACAAATTTTACTGAACTCATTCAGTCGCATGGTTCCAACTGTGTAAGTTGCTAATGCAGTTAGCCATCCTGCTTTTAGGGAATGCCCTGCCGTGTATTGCATGATCATCGCGTATTGAAAAATAAAATTCTGTGTCCCGTTTTGAATCACTATGGAACATGATTTGTCTCGTATTTTCTCACTGCGTGATTGTAAGGTCAGTTATGTATTTCATGAGTATGTTAAGCGAAAGCACGATGTAGCTCAATACATTGAACATTGCTCGCAGAGTGTGGGGTTTGAAATCCCAGGAAGCGCACAGAAATTGTATCGCTTCCCTTTACTGTAAACCTTGGGTAAAAGCCTCAGTTAAATGTAAATGAGCTACATTTATATTGTGCCAACATAATATACATATATCTGTGGCCTTTCCAGACCTCTGTAAATACCAGGGGTGTGTATGTGTTACAGTTCTATTATGTTACATAAAATGTCTGTCATAGTACAAAAGAGAAATAGAATACAAAACTTAAACATATAAAAAACATAAATAATATAAGACATTTTCAAGCATGGACATGGAATACAAGGAACCACCTAATTGGTGGGTTATGAGTCTACAAATTATCACATATAGTAAGACTCAATAATGGCCAATAAATGAATAAGTGTACTTTCAGACCTTCATATCACAGCAAGGACTCGCGTAAAAACAAATTAACTTTCACATTTCCTGGTGATCCATCCAGTACTTCTAGAAATTGTACAAGTTGGTGAGTGTGGGTGAGTACAGATTAGATAGGCAGAGCCAGTATCGGGGCTGTCTGGGCAGCACAGTGCTGTCGTTTGTGACAGCACAGATTAATAACTAATATGTTCGTATGTATTATTATGTGTCCCTTATCTACCAGTAGAGCAGAGTTGGTGATGTTGGCACGAGCTGTGCCCACAGACACAAAGATTGCCAACAAATCACTTGCTTTTGTTCAGTATCATTTCTGTGGAATCCAAAATATTACCATACAGCGGAAAGCAAATATCTTTTGGTGGCCAATTTTTTCTAGCTGCTGTTCTCCGCACTGATTTTTGTTAAATTTCTCACCCGGGCTATGACTGCTTCCAACTGCAAGGACAAGAATGATTGAGATTGGCTCCGAGATTGCATGCACAGACCTTGCAAAATCAGCAGCGGTTAACTTAAGACTTTTTCTTACCGTACACTAAATAATTCTGGAATCATCAAGTTTAGTTTTCTATGACAGAGTTAAATGTTATAGCTTAGCTATTTGTCTCTATCCAGCTAAATATCCCGATTCTTCCAACGATTGTATTTGCATAACATGCAACGGCGACATTAACATCACACGCGGTGCGGACCTAGGGTGGTGCGCTGGGGAGTCGCTGGGTGGTGGAGGGTGGTGCGCTGCGGAGTGCTTTCGCAGCACACTGCTGCTTTGTGCGTTTGGAGTTTGTGCATTCTCCGTGTGTGTGTGTTTGAGCTGGATCCTCTGATTTCCTCCCACAATCCAAAAATACGCAACTTTAGTGAACTGGAGTGCCTAAATTGAGTGAGTGTGTGTGTGTGTGTGTGTGTGTGTGTGTGTGTGTGTGTGTGTGTGTGTGTGTGCGCACCCTGCGATGGACTGGCGGCCTGTACAGGGCTGCTTCCTGCCTTGCGCCAGTTGCTATAAGTATTAAATAAGCCATTACACGATTAATCGTCAAATTAATAGGTAGATTACTTGATTATTATAATAATAAAATAAATTATAGCCCTAAAGCTTATATCACGCATGGTTTTCTTATGTTACACTACAAGCTGTCTTGGAGATTGATTGTTCCTGCATACAGATAGTATGTGTTTTAATGTTTGTTACGATTGTCATAAGCTCTTTGTCAACATTCCCTGATCTGTTGTAGGGGATGTAATCATACTGAAGTACAGCTTGGGTCTGCTATGGTATTGTGTTCCCAGCTAATGAGCATTTTGGTTTGTTGCATGTAAGAGTCCGTGTCGGCATCCACTCAGTGTGGATGATTAGACTAAAATGTCTGCCTGAACAGCCTGGATATCGCTGTGTCTTCAGCTCCAGACGACAGCCTGGGTGATTGAAGGCTGAAATATTTTGAATTCTAATCGGCCCCGGATGAATTGCCTGAAATAGATTGTAGAATTTGCTGGCTTTTTGCTACCCCATCTGCTGTGAAAAGAAGCTCCAAGAGCAGCCAGACTTGATGATCATAGAATTACTGGATGGTGATTCTAAACCCTTTAAAGACAAGTTGCTATGGAGATCCTGTACTGAACGGCACTGTGATTCACCTTTGAAAGGCTGAAGGGGCTCAAAGACGAACAAATCATTGTTCAGGTGGCTGCTGGTTAGGAAATTGGCAGTGACTGTGCAATCAACACTCATGCAGTAGTTAAAGATCTAAAAAGGGTTGTTCTCTGGATGATGTGGGACAACAGTGATGTGCATAAATGTCCTTTCAATCAAGCCACCACCCCTTACTACCCATGAAACACTTGGCTGGAAAAAAAACTTGCAACACACAAATGAGAAGGGAATTGATTGGCTTTGCTGTTTTCTGAAGCTAATGAGATCTGAAACCGGTATGTGCAAATCTGTGCATTTACAGTACGACCGAAATAAACCTTTTCCTGGATTTTTGACACCCTGGAAGAATGGCAGTGGCTTTGGGTAAATTTTAAAAAAATGTCACTTCAAAATTTGTTGGGCATAAGTAAGCTTAACTTGTCACTGCGTTCAAAAATATTCAAATCCTTTTCTAAGAAATGAAGACCACGCATTGTCTTACAGCATTATTTTGTTCAGTTGTTTAGTCACTTTTAACAATAGTCATTCGTTTTAGTAGCTTGTGTGACACCAGAAACATTAGTCGGCGATAACACAGGCCTGAGTGAAAACACATTTATTATTTATTTATGTTTGGATGCCAATGTGTAACACTTTACTTACGAACTGGTGCAGTTCTTTGAATACCTGGAGATTGCAGTTGCAGGCTTTCGTGGATCACCCCAAAGCTACCTGAGCTTCCGTCGATCACCCTCTCACTAGCTGAGGAGCATACACTTTCTCGCTATGCTCCTTCCCTGCATTTACATGTGAAAACTTGCACAGGAAGTTAACAAGCTTGGAGGACTGTAATTTGTTTCAATCGTGTCAGTTGATCGCATGCCTGCCTGGTGATAGAACCTGTGTTGGCTGTGCCAGGATCAGAGAGATTGACATTGATCTGGAATGTCCCTCTTCCGTGCCTACCATCTCTTAGCTGGCAGCACCCCAAAACGTAAAGCTGTTGTTAACCTCGTTACTGGCAAGCTTACTCCTCACAGTTGTATGAATAAGTATGCAGGAGCAGGATTGTAATTTATAAATGGGGAATGAGTGAGGGGCTTACTCCATGATACAGGTGCTTGTTCTGTGCATTGTTCTTCTTAATATACAGCTTCTGTAACAGAGCATGGTGCTGTTGCTAAAAGTTATTCTGAGTTGCAGAACTATGAATTTGGGTCGTTTTATTGGACACTGCAATATACGGAAAGATATTTCACATATAAAAAACATTTTTTGAAGACGGTAATGGCAAGAACAGATGCAACTAGCAGTTAAGAAACGTTATAATACATTCATGCAGTCAAAGCTGGCTTTTGATTTCTTTAAATGGAATTGTTTGGAATGGGACTGGCAGGCCACTTCCCTTGTATGTTGTGGTTAATGCTCTGTTTTTGCGGCTTGTATGTTTCATGCAAGCACCAACCTGACACAGATGAACGGTAAAACGGTTTGTGCCCGATAGAAGAGATGAGCCCTCGGTTTGTAAAAATGATTTCTGGGTGGGGCCCGCATGCATGGGGTCATGCTTTGGTGTACAGGTCACGGTCTGTGAGGCCCGCGTGCATGTGGTTATGCTTTGGTGTACAGGTTGCGGTCTGTGTGGCCCGCATGCATGCGGTCATGCTTTGGTGTACAGGTCGCGTTCTGTGTGGCCCGCATGTATGTGGTTATGCTTTGGTGTACAGGTTGCGTTCTGTGTGGCCCGCATGCATGCAGTCATGCTTTGGTGTACAGGTCGCGGTCTGTGTGGCCGCATGCATGTGGTCATGCTTTGGTGTACAGGTCACATTCTGTGGGGCACACATGCTTGCAGTCATGCTTTGGTGTACAGGTTGCGTTCTGCGTGGTCCGCATACATGCAGTCATGCTTTGGTGTACAGGTCGCGGTCTGTGTGGCCCGCATGCATACGGTCATGCTTTGGTGTACAGGTCACATTCTGTGGGGCCTACATGCATGCAGTCATGCTTTGGTGTACAGGTTGCTTTTTGTGGGGCACGCATGCATGCGGTCATGCTTTGGTGTACAGGTCGCAGTTTGTGTGGCCCGCATGCATGCGGTCATGCTTTGGAGTACAGGTTGCGTTCTGCGTGGCCCGCATGCATGCAGTCATGCTTCGGTGTACAGGTCGCGGTTTGTGTCGCCCGCATGCATGCGGTCATACTTCGGTGTACAGGTTGCGTTCTGCATGGTCCGCATACATGCAGTCATGCTTTGGTGTACAGGTCGCGGTCTATGTGGCCCGCATGCATGCGGTCATGCTTTGGTGTACAGGTCGCGTTCTCTGGGGCCCGCCTGCATGCGGTCATGCTTTGGTGTACAGGTTGCGCTCTGTGGGGCCCGCCTGCATGCGGTCATGCTTTGGTGTACAGGTTGTGTTCTGTGGGGCACGCATGCATCCGGTCATGCTTTAGTGTACTGGTCACGTTCTATCAGTAGCCGGTTAACAGAGCGCTCTTGCTGCAGCGGGGTGTGTTGCCTCCTGCCATTTGACCAAACCTGCCACGGTCACCATGACGCTCCATGGAACCCAAAGGACAAAGACAGAGCTTTCAGATGTAGGCCGAAGGCTCACAGGCTTCGGAAGGGGTCTGGGAAACATCTCTGTAGTAGCTTGACAGCTACAGAAATAGATCTTAAAAGTTCTTGGGTCCTTGTATTGAATGTTTAAAGAACAAGCCGTTATAGTCTAGCTTGTAATAGTTAGGCTTGAATATTTTGAAACGTTTTACGTTTTTTTTTTTTTTTAACCTTTTACATTGTGATGGGAACCCTGCCAAGGGCACAAAGCTGATCTCCCAGGCTGCTCTCTGGTCAGTTTGCCTCCCCTCAGGCTTAAGCTGCCTGTGTCCTTTAAGGCCTTTGTTCCTGTTTTAAAAGCACACCTGCTAATGCTCCTTTCAAAACATACACTGATGGGAATTAAGTTGTAAAATTAAGTTGTAAACTGCCACGATAGACTTCAGGAACCAGCCCCCCCCTTCCCCCCGTTTTTTTTCTCTTCTTTTTTTCTTTTACAGTCTTACTTGTGGCTTTGTGTGGCGCCATAGTCCTATAAGAGCTGTCTTCACAGAAGCCTGCCCAGACCCAGTCGTTAAGAGCTTAATTGTGCAGATCCCCCCCCTTTCCTCTGCTCTGTCTTCTTTTGCTCCTTGTGCATAGAGAACTCTGCCATTAGGGCTGAATGGGGCTGGTGTGAAGTATGGGGTTAAACTGGGTGAAATTAAAGCAAATTACGGCGAAATGTGGAAACCCAGAAAGCAGACAGTGCTGGTGGTTCCTCGATGTGCCTGCTGATCAGCTGCTTGGGCTCAGGGTGGCATGCGGGGTCGGCGGGGAGGAGACCTGACTGGCAGGCAGTGAAAGAGCGAGTAAATGAATGAGTGAGCCTGCAAATGGCCAAAGGGCCTCCCCCACCAGGGAAATGGACCCCCGCAATGCTGGGATCCATGGTTCGGGCCGACTGTCGAGGCGGCCTGACAGTAATATTCACTCCTCTTATTCAGTTGAAGTTGGAAACCACATTATGCGTGTTGTCATACATGTTGTGTCATTCCAGCTTTCTGTTTTTGGCCATGAGGATGCTTTATATCGACTCATAGCTAATCATTTTATGCATCCCTTGTGAAAAGTGTGTCGTTTTATGCACAATTTTTACAAAGCCAACTGTTAAGCACATTTTCTCATCAAATCAAACCAAAAGCTTTAGAATTAATAGGTGTAAATAAAAAGAGGCTTGACATAAATATTCTTTCCGTCGTGCTCTCCTCCCCTTGAAGTCTTCATTTTACATGTTAATGGTCATTCAGGAAACGGCCCTTTAATAATTCCCGTGCCCCCCCCACCCCTGAGTAGTTCAAACATGAGCGTTGCACACAATAGCAAATTTTCATCCCAATCAGTCTAGAACCCGGAGCCTGCAAATTGTAGCAGCAAAACAATAATTCCACTGATTAGCCCCTTTCTGTGTCTTGTAAGTGAACTGTTTATACTGTGGAGTACCTCTGGAAGGGGAGAGGAACCCAAACAGGCTGATTAGGCAAAGAGTAATTGGATAACTTCATTTCACCCAGAGGAAGGGTTGTTTGATGGCAGCTAGCACCGAAGTGTAGGCCCTCTGTTGAGTTAAATTAATAATTCCCAAAGACTGAAACACACGTTTTTTTTAAATGTACATGGGTTTTACATTTTCTGATGGTAAAACAACATTTTATATGTCGTACATTCCATTAAAATTATTGAACAAATCTTTTTGTTGTATCTTGATCTTGGTCTGTCTCTGGTCTGGAAATGTGCTTGAAAAGAGGGGACTCATTTTAAATCTCTGGCACTTCCTCAATTGCTTAAAATTTTAATGATGATAATTAAAAAGGTAGTCCACCCCCCCGAAGCAGAAGGTCTTTGTCTCTGGGAGGATAGATCCCTGCTGAATTGTGTCCCATCCCCCTTCCTGCGATCTCTGGAGGAGGGTTGGTTTGTGATCCCTGCTACTTAAGCGGCGGGGGGGATGTTACAGGCGCGAGCTGGGCATGCAAGGAGGATCAGGCAAGGACAATGGGAGGATTTTGTCAGGCCTTTCCAGGTTGGGGTCATTTCTGCCCGTGAGACTGACGTACTCAGCATCTCCCTGGGATGACTGTACTAAAATCAGGGGTGGAGGGGTATTCTCAAAACATGTTGAATCCCCAAAAAAACTTACTTCTTTAAAGCAGTGTTTCTCAACCCAGTCCTCAGGGACCTCCCCAGACAGTCCACCTTTCTGCTCCCTCCCAGCTCCCAAAGTGCACAGTCTGGGGGTCCCCGAGGACCAGGTTGAGAAACACTGGCTTGGAGACTAAAGTTCAGTGATAATCACAAACATTCAGCTCCATGATTAAGCCTGCCCCCGCCCCATTTAATTAGTTTTGTACCTGTCTGCTGTGTTCTGCAGTGTGCTGCTGCTCTTCATGAATCATTACATGTGCAGCACGGAGAGGAGCGGCACTCTTACCATGCTCCAGTGCTCCAGTGCTCCGCCCACCAGCTGAGGTCTGCTGAAGTGTCTAACTGGACATCAAGCCCTAGGCAATGTCACTGCGCCCCGCAGATCAGAGCAGGCTGCAGTGTGGCCACCTCAGCATGTACCTGAACGACATTCATTTATGGAGAAACTTTGCTGAAAATAGGGGGAAAAAACTAAACTCAATCAGTCACTGAAGTCTTTCCCAGATTGGACAAATGAGGTGGTGTTTAACTGTGACAAATTAAAAGTTAATTTAGTTTTCTTTACCCTTACTGTCTGAGAGAGCAGGAGTTGTCACTAAAATAGAAGTCCCTAAATTATATGCATCATATTTCTGTTGGCAGTTTCTAAATGATGCCCCTGGCAGAGTTCGGTTTTGGTATGTTCACGTAATGAGGGCTGGTGCTTAGATGTGCTAATAGGCATCACTCACATGTGACAGATGACCCCCCCGGCCTTGTAATTGGCCACTGGAGCTCCTACCTTAGAATCATCCATTATCCAATCGCCATTGGGGCCGCTGTAACAAGGTGGATTCATCTGAAGAGGCGAGACTCTGATTTTTGCTCCTGCCTCCTCTTAACGTTCCTGCTGGTGAGAAGATATGCAGCGTCATGCCTCAGATTTGTAAAAGCACGTAGTTTCTCCGAGCCAGTTTTGATTGTCGCAAATCGTTCCGTGTTCAGAATTTAAAGAGAGCCTGTGAGGAGGAGCACACCATTGCTGGGCCCCAAGAGATGTATTAAATCCTATTACTGCATAAAAACAGATGGTTCAGTTCCTTCCTTCACTTTTGTTGTGGCTGCGGAATAAACACAAACACATTCTGACACAGTTATATATTGTGGTTGCATAATTCACAAAAACACAGACTATTCATTTTATAGAAATGAATGCACATTATAAGTGGGAAGAACTCACCACAGCAGGAAGAATTAGACACTTTTATTGTTCAGTTTACAGTGTGTGAGCTCACTTGTGAAACTAACGCAGTACTTGAGATTTGTCTATAAAAACAGCATTTAAAGTGACTTTCAACAAGGTGTGTCTTACGAATCTGGGTCAGCGGTTACATGTTAAAGACCTGTTAACATGGTTGCATTTACTGTCCTCCTTCATGTTGTAATTCTACTGTTTATGCATCCTGAATGCCTGTATGTATTCCTCCCCGCTTTCATATTTCTGATGTTTAACCTCTAACACGTATAGTGGAGTTTATGTAAGCGACATTCTCTCAGGTTCATCTTGAAAGAGTGGACGTGTATTTGAGATTCCTTTAGTGTAGTATTTCCCAGTCTGGTCCTCAGGGCCCCACGGACAGTCCACGGGAGGAAAGATGTGGACTGTCTGGCAAGGAGCAAAACCGTGAAGCATCTGGAAGTTCCCCGAGGACCAGGTTGGGAAACACTGATTTAGCTGTCTTCTCCAGGTTGTCCCTGGGAGCAGGGCAAGCTCCGTGTCATTCAGGGGTATGGGTTGGTTTTCAATGCCGCCTGTCCCTATTCATAGGTGCATTCGAGGATGAGGACATCATCCACGTGGAGGGGAACGTTGACCCGGTGAGGGATATCGAGATCATCCATGAAGAGCTGCGACTGAAGGACGAGGAGATGATCGGGCCCATCATCGACAAATTGGAGAAGACTGCAGTGAGAGGTGGTGACAAGAAGCTCAAACCTGAATATGTGAGTCTCTACTTGGATGGGTTCCTCGCACACACTGTGTTCATGTATGTGTGCAGGCTTCTCCTTTAAGCCTTAACACTAATCAACATTTAGGCCAAACACCTCAGGTATTTTGCATTAGTGGTCCACCGAAGTGGAATTTTTGGCCGATACTGACATCCAGTATTTTTTTTTCTTGTATTACTAATAACTGTAACTTCTGAGCTCCATAAATCTGTAGTGAAACCCAGCAGTGCTTCCTGAAGCATCTTTCACAAGTTGGATTGGCTTGATGGGCACTTCTCACGTACCATTCGGTCAAGCTGCTCCCATAACAGCTCAGCATAGTTGAGATCCAGTTACTGTGCTGGCTACTCCATTATACACAGAATACCAGCTGACTGCTTCTTCCCTAAAGAGTTTTTGCATAGTTTGGAGCTGTGTTGGGGCTATTGTCCTGTCATGGGACAAAATTGGCTCCAATTAAGCACTGTCCACAGGGTATAGCATGGCGCTGCAAAATGGAGTGATAGCCTTCCTTCTTCAAGATCCCTTTCACTCTCTACAAATCTCCTACTTTACCATCACCAAAGCAGCCCCGGACCATCACATTGCCTCCACCCTGCTTGACGGATGTCGCCAAGCACTCCTCCAGCATCTTTTCATTTGATCTGCGTCTCACAAACTTTCTTCTTTGTCATCTGAACACCTCCAACGTATATTCATCTATCCATAGCACATTTTCCCAGTCTTCCTCTGTCCAGTGTCCATGTTCATTTGCCCGTCTCAGTCTTTTCTTTTTATTGGCCACTCTGAGATACGGCTTTTTCTTTGCAATTCTGCCTGCAAAGCCAGCATCCTGGAATTGTCTCTTCACTGTTGACCTTGAGACTGTTCTTTTGAGGATACTATTTAATGAAGCTGCCAGTTGACCATTGAGGCGTCTGTTTCTCAAACTACACACTCTAATATATTTATCCTCTCGCTCAGTTGTGCACTGAGGCCTCCCTCTCCTCATTCTGTTGTGGTTAGAGCCAGTTTGTGCTCCTCTGTGAAGGCAGTAGTACACAGCATTGTACGAGATCTTCTGTTTCCTGGCAGTTTCTTGCATGGAAAACCCTTAATTTCTCAGAACAAGAAAAGACTGACAAGTTTCAGAAAAAGCTCTTTGTTTCTGACCACTTTGAGCTTGTAATTGAGCCCACAATTGCTGATGCTCCAGATACTCAACAAGTCCAATGAAGGCCAGTTTTATTGCTTCTTTAATCAGTACAACAATTTTCATCTGTGCTAACATAATTGCCAAAGGGTTTTCTCATGATCAATTGACCATTTAAAATTATAAACTTGCATTAGGAAACATAACATTCCCCTGGAACACAGGACTAATTGTTGCTGATAATGGGCCTCTGTACACCTATGTAGATATTCCATTAAAACACAGCCATTTCCGGCTATGATATTCATTTACAACATTAACAATGTCTTTCTGCTCAATCTGATGTTATTTTAATGGACAAAAAACTTGCAGTTTTTTCAAAAGCAAGGAAATGTCTAAGTGTCCCCGAACTTTTGAATGCTGGTGTAAATACATTAGTATGTCAGCTAAACACATACAGTTATATGTTTTTATTAGACTAATGGTAAAACATCATATATAACATGAGCTCGTAAAGGAACACTTACCTGGTTGGCAAGATTCTTCAGGGTTATGAGGACACAAGGTTATGTCGGATTTTTACCTGAACAGTTGCAGGACCTTTGAAAAATTAAAAAAAAATAAAAAAATTTAGCATTAGCAGATGACGCAACCAAAGTTAACCCTTGAATATCTTTCTCCCCAGATCAGGCAAATGATAATAGACCCACGAAACAGGTTAATACAATGGTATTTTTTGCCAGAAAAATATCTCTGCACTAAGTCACACCGGTGTGTTCCTGACTGAATGGAGACAGCTTCAGGTGCAGCAAGCGACATGTGCAGCCCCCTGCACTAATGAGCGGGGACCATTTCACCTGCCGGACGGGGGGCTCTGGACGATCCCCCCACCCCTAGCGTAAACCCCCTTCACTGTGCCAGGCAACCAGGGAGCCATTCAGAACAAGCAGGTGGCTGCTGCCGCACGTAATTGCCGACACTTTTAGGCAATGAATAAAAATGATCTACATTACTTGTCAAAGACTGTATGTGCCTTGCCAAGTGGCATCTATGGGAGGCCTTTTAGAGTTTAAAGAATAGCTCTTATCAAGGGATGCAGGGCTTTTGGGGGGTGGGGGTGGAATAATGTATTTCTCAAGACCCCTATTTTGGTATCTGGTATGTTCAAGTTGGCTTAAATTAGGTAGAAGTGGACAGTGGTTGTTGTAGGAAAAATGTCTTATATGGGTTTGAAGTCAGTTTGTGCTCCTGTTTATGTATTTATTCATTTCTCCTGCATTTCCTCTATGGGGGACCTGACATCCTCTAACTGCCTGATTTTTATTTTCGGCTTTTCAGACGTTTGTGTGCAAAGAACCCAGTCTGTCCTTTATCCAAGGAGGATTTTCTGTTTAAGCTGAAGTCAGTTTTTAGGCTGAGCGTACTCTAAAACTGACATCTGAACTCCTATGACTGGCTGCAGTCGGGCATATCGCCTCAGCCTATGTGCTGCTTTCAGCACATTTGTTTGGCTGCGATCTTTGTTGCAGGTAGTGCAGTGTAGCCTAGCATAGGACACTGACCCAAATGTCACCTAGTGAGACTTAGAAGGGTAGACTGGCTTAAGCTAGCCATATGCTTCAGGTGGAATCGATGGAGTCAACGCTGTTCTGGTAGCGCGACGTTGTATGACGCGTAATAATTGCAGTGATCACAGTTTCGGCACATCGTCTTTGCCGGGTCCCCGAGGTGAACTTGTTCTTTTATGATCCCACTCACTATCCACAGTAGGCTGACATAAATGTGACACTGTGGGGTTGGTCAGCAGGACTAATCACGCAGTTACCATCATGCTTTGCATTGCACCGCACTTTAAATAGTGTAAATAAATACAGGCGTGTGCATTCCTGTATTTCTGTTAATAGTAAATGTCAAACCATGTAATGTTCATCATGGAATGTATGCGTTTCGTTAGTGGCATTTAAATTGTTGACTTCCTTGTCTATGCCACTTCTAGTATCAAACCAATAGTGGCTGTTAATAAAGGGACCAACTTCCATTTTAAATCAGCTGTCATCTCCTTTATTAAAATGACTCGCGCACTTTACGTTTACAGTCGACCCTTCTGCACCAAGACTTTCCCCACGGGAAGGCCAGCAGACACAAAAGTCTAGCTTACTTATAAATGCATAAAATATATGTATAGTGTGGGTTTGTAGGCTCCGCACACCTAGGGGAACAAAAAATTTTCAGCGGTTTTCCCAAAACACAGGGGGCCTGTCCCCCTAAACACCCTCAAGGGCTGTGGCGTGATAACGAACGAACAAGGTGGCAGTGTCGTCTTAAGTATGCGACGGAGTGTTCTCGTCCGACGTGTTCGATTTCGTTTTGTCCAGACGTCATTTGAAGTATATGGCCACCTCTATTTTATTAGGCAGAACAGCTAGGCTATGACACATTAGTTGGTCAGCCTTGTGACCTGCTGACACTGTGTTGGCGTTGTTGATTATTTAAGGCTACAGTGCAGCAGAAAGCTTCAGCAGAAGGTGCAGATCTTCTCAGCATTCAGTTTGACAGCCTGTCCATCCCATTAAATGCCAGTTGCTGGACCAACACGACACCGCATAGGGATTTGATCTTCAGTCTTCTTTCCAACTCAGCGAGAAATTATTAATCAATGAAAACGCATCTGCTTCTTGTCAGGTTTTTGTCTTTTTTTCTGGTGCATTTTTATCATTGTGTTTAATTGTGCTTTTTTTGTCTTGACATGTGTATTGGCACTTTTACATGTCCGGCGGTTTAATTAGTGTTGGGTTCCTGAGGTGCCATTTGGTGTAGGACCTTCGCAGACCAACTGTAGCATCCAAAACCAGCATTGTGCTTTAATTTTGTACAAATGAGGAGCCTCTGGCTTATTTCAGCATCTCTAAAAGAAAGAAGACAGACTCTTCACCCCCTGGTAGATGTGCTTCTGAGAGAGTATTTGTGTTTCTGTCAAATATTACTGAAAAATATTTATATAGTAATGTAATAAATGCTTAAATGTCAGTCATAATTCATTAGTGTTTCCTTTGTTGGTTAAAATGCATATTTGGTTTATGATATTTGTAGTGGAGGTGGGATATAACAATGGAAAAGGCACAGATTTATGTGCAAGCAAGACACCAGAATTGAAATGGCTTCTCTTTGGGAAAGGCTCAGGAGATTTCATCAGGAAGCAGGTCTGTAGCATAGACCAGCCAAAACAGATTAAAGAATCCTTCTGGGAGGGCTAGTAGTGAGTGGATGCCTTTGGGGGGGGCCGTGACAAGGGCCCCACAGTGGTGTGTTTTTGTGGGAAATGTGGTGGAAATACCTTAAATTCTTTTTGAGAGAAGTGAACCCAAGTCTGCAGGCTGGGAAAAACTGACATTATTTGGCTGGCAGTAAATTCAGGCATGGAGATCCTGAAAATGTGTACTTCCTAAACTGCTACAAACCACCGCCCTTGTGGTCTGAACAAGCCGTCCTCTAAGCCTTCCAAGCACAGTGATCCTCAGTGAGCTACAGGTACCTTAGTGTTCACCTGAACAATAAACTGGACTTGACTCATAACACAAATGCACTTTACAAAAAAGGTCAGAGCAGGCTGCACCTGCTGCAGAGGCTCAGGTCTTTTGGAGTGCAGGAGCTGCTCCTGAGGACCTTTTTTGACAATGTAGTGCCATCAGCCATCTTTTATGGTGTGGTCTGCTGGGGCAGTAGCATCTCCGCTAGAGACAGGAAGAGACTGAACAGGCTGATCCGGAGGGCCAGCTCTGTTCTAGGATGCCCTCTGGACCCGGTGGAGGTTGTGAGCGACAGGAGAATGGTGGCTAAGCTGTCATCCCTGTAGGATAACATCTACCACCCCATGCAGGAGACTCTGACGGCACTGAGCAGCTCCTTCAGTGGCAGGCTTCTGCATCCACGATGTGGGAAGGAGAGATTCAGAAGGTTTTTCCTTCCATCCGCTGTCAGACTCTATAATAAAGTCCTTGCTGTAGACCACACACACATAGACTAACAAAACATCCAATTCACCATGGTGTTTTTCTTATGTGCAATATTTCTTGAGTGCAGTTCCACAGTGTTGTACATATATTTATATTTTTCCACTTGTACATATATAGTTTTTATCCTATTGTTTTAGTTTTTGCTGCTGTATTCTTGTACTGTCCACTTTCTGCCGTAACAACAATGCAAATTTCTCACTTGTGGGACAAATAAAGGATTATGTTATCTTATCCTCACTCCAGCTTCTTTTCTTGAAATATTAAATGTGATTAATATTCACAAATCTACATTTCCTTATTTATCTAACAGTTTTAACCATAGTGACTTACAGTAGAGGGAACAATTTCTTACAATGTTTTACATGTGTGCTCCTTGAGATTTGAACCCACAACCTTTGCATTGCCTGTTGCTGAGTGGTAGGTAGTGGATTGGTGGAGAGTGGTGTGATCCCTCACTTCCCCCCTTATGAAGGAAGCGAGTTGTCAGCCAGCCCCCCCCCCCCCCCGTCTCAGTGGGACCGGCAAATCCGGTGGGGCCGGGGAGCCCCCCCACACCGCGCGCGAAGGTGTGTGGCCCCCGCTGCCCCCCGCGCGCCGTGTTACACCACCGGCCCCCCGGCGGGGAGTCCCACCACGGGCGGCCCAGACCAGACGGGGTCCTGGGGGGGCGGGGGGAGAAGAAGGCAGAGCCCGTGTCAGTCGCCATGTGCTGGTTCCATTTCACAGACGATTAGTCTTTCTGTGAGGGCGGGGGGCTGGCTGTCCATGACGTGCCCCCCCCACCTCAGCCAGCAGAGGCGCTGAATGGCCTTTAGAATTCCTGTGGAGAGAGATGCATGCAGTGCGAATGGGCCTGGCTGGGGGTCAGGGCTTGCAGCATTCCCCCTCCCCTCCCATTGTGGCTGTTACAAGCCACTTTCATTTTGGGGTGGGGGGGGGGGGGTGCAGGCTTGAAGTGGCACTGGCAGTGGGCAGGGAAATGGACCACATGGTTTCGTTACATTCTCTGGGGTTGGATTAACAATAAGAGGCTCACTTTCTGTGCTGCAGCATTTTGTAGTGTAGCGCTCTCTGCATTGTGTGACATGCTCCTGAAGCAGGGCAGCTGACATGGCAGCCATGGCTGGGGGGGGGGGGGGCTGCTAAGCTGACCTTAATTGCTGCCTGCGCCTTGCAAATTCAGCATGAGGTCGTGTGCAGCCGAGAGACCGGCAGGAATGCTGGAGAGCAGCGCCGTCTCCCTGCGCCATGTTCGCATTCTCTCTGCGGCCTGATCAGGTGAACAGCAGCACTGTTTGTCATCTGTGTGAATGGCACTCTCCGGAAAGCATCCCTCCCCGAATAGGGACCATCCCCCGTCCACATTCAGCCTGTCATCCTTCCAGTATGGGGGTACATTGTTTCAGTCTTGGCATTGGGGCACTGCGCATTTAGGAAATAATTACCCGGCCCCCGCTGGGGGGTTCTTTTTCATCTCTGCTAATGACGTCTCTCTCGTTCCCTGTTAAACCCGAACAGGACATCATGTGCAAAATCAAGAACTGGGTAGTGGATGAAAAGAAACATGTCCGCTACTATCACGACTGGAACGACAAGGAGGTAGGCCTTTGATGCCCCCCCCCAACACGCAGATTTATTAATGGGCTTTATCAGGGGAATCTTTTCATCAGAGCTGAAAGCTATGATCCTGCTCTGCTAATCACAACTTAATGTGCCTGTTCCCATTTTAAAGAAATATTTCAGTGTAAGTTTTAACAAACGAATGTCCCAACTGACACTGATCTAGAGGATTTGTAGCCCCCCCCACAGAGCCCAGACCCTAATTTGGTTTAGTTGACCCCCCCTTGTCTTTGCATTCCTCCTTGTCTTTTCTCCCCATAAGCAGAGCCTCTCCCTTCCTGAATTTTTGCAGATTGACGTGTTGAACAAATACTTGTTTCTCACATCCAAGCCAATGATATATCTCGTCAACCTCTCCGAGAAGGACTACATCAGAAAAAAGAATAAATGGTAAGTGCCAGAGTGCTAGAAGAACACTGCGGGCCCAGAAGCTCGTCCGCTTAAGGAATCACACCATTTATATATGTTACGTATGACTGAGCAGAAGCAGCTTTCTGTCAGTGTCTCTGTAATTGGCACTTTGCATGCAGATGATGATGTGAGTAAATATGATGACAGAGGTCAGGGGTCTGCGAGTCCCCTGCACTACGGGGGGGGGGGGGGTTACTATCAGTACCTCGGGGAGCACAGAGTTTGGGGACTGTATGAGGGGCAGGGTCCCAACCTGATCTCACTAAACCCCCCCACCTCCACATCAGCCTGGCCTCCCATCCTGCATTTCATTAAGTACTTAACTGCACATGGCTTCCATTTTCCATTAAAAAAAATTCTCATTTCCATGTGATATCAAAGAGGGGGGAAAAGGCCTTAAACCGAAAAAATAAACATGCATAGACTGGAAGCCAAAGCAGTAATTAAAGTCATATGGTCTCAGCCAATAAATCATCATCGGAGGTTCTCTTTGAATCCTGCACTGTCCAAAATTGTCTTCCGCTTAAATCTGGTCTCTGACATTTTCTGATTGTTTACTGTTTTCAGATGTTGTTTTCTTTGTTTGGGGAAAATTATAATAAAGTATTTATGGTTTTTTTTTTGGTGTGTAAATTCTCAGATTTTGATAGATAACATATGTGAATGTAAAAATGATCAAGAGGAGTTTGGAAGCCGGCCTTCATAGAGGCCTAAAGCCAGAACACTCCTTGCTTCAGACTTCAGGCTGAAGCTGGCCTTCATAGAGGTTTGAAGCTGGAACATTCTTCATTACCGGCCTCAGGCTGAAGCTGGCCAACACAAAGGTGTTTCCTGAAGTTTTGTAGGAGATCTGCAAATCCTTTCTCTGCTAGAAGCCTCTCACTGGGGTAAAAGCGACAGAAGTGTGTGGAAACTTAAAACCCCAGGAAGAGTGGATCGTGCTGTCAGTCTGCGATGAGTTAATAACAGAGGGAAGGTTGTCCTTTTCGCACCACCTCCAATCGGAGGCTGCGGGACGGATGCTGGGACTCCCAAGGATCGTCTTGCTCCTTTTAACTTGAGATTTGGCTTTTTGGCTTAACTGACGCCGGTTCCCTCGATCTTCAGTTTTAAGACGTTCTTTTTTTGCTTAGAAGTGCCATCAGAGAGTGCATCCGTCTGTCTGGCATTGTGACGCGACTCCCCTCGGTGGGAGGAGAAGCTTCAGTCCAATAAATCAGGTGATTCATGGCTTTGTTACCTGTCTGTCATCCGCCGGATGGCTGATGCGAGTTTTTCTTCTCTCACTTTGTTTTTCAACGGAGCAAAACACAATAAATCTCCGGCTGCTGTCAATCGGCGTCCTCTAGTCCCCAGCTATCAGCCACGCAAGCCTGAGAGGGCGTCGTGCTGCGCCTGTGACTCGCCTCCCATCCCATCTCCCTGCACGGGGCGGGGGTGGGGGTGTGTAATCACAGG
>JAODKC010000001.1:34841279-34907031 GCA_026777985.1 Mormyrops attenuatus
CCCCCGGCTGGATCTCTGCGCCCATGTGTGTGTAATCCCGAGCCGCGTGTGCTTGCTCGCGCATGGGAACGCACGCTCGCGTACGTTTGAACTCACAGCCGAGGCGACTCCAGGCTCATTTACATCGCAGCGTAATTGCAGCCCGGGAGATCAAAGCTGGGCCGGTCCCAGTGATGTTCCCGAGATGGGTCTGTTCCAGCGGGGCTGCCCGCTGCTCCCTCCTGCCCTGCGGCCTGCCGCTGACGACCCCCTGCGCATCCCCGCTCGTAAAGGGCCGCTGAGGAAGTATGTGCCACGTGTTTACGAGCGGCAGGCATCGCGTGACGGGCGCTCGGCCGGCCCCAGACGCCTGTCTGCCTGCCTGAGCAGCGCAGGTTTTGCGGGTTAGGAAGCGTGAGATGCTTTTGCTGTGCGTCAGGACAGCCGGCGGCAGCCTGGGCTGGGAGAGCATCGCGGCCGCCGTCATCCTGTCTGCTGTCTGAGCTCACTGAGCTCAGCCGAGGTGCCAGCATGTGCCGTAAGCTTGCCGGCTCTCTAGCAGGGTGCGAGGAGAGTTTGTGTCAGGTGAGTCATCCAAGCCATCATGTGCGTCAGGTGTTTGTCCAGGTTGATCTTTTTTACAGCGACAAATATCAAGGTAGTAAAAGAACCCCCTTTAAGAATGATGGCATCCTTTTCAGGACATGCCCTTAAGTGTGTTTTGGCCAGTGTAAGAAAAAGATAAGCTAGCTTGACTTGTCCAACTGCATTGCATGGTGGGTCGTCAAAGAGGATGCTGAAGATTGGAAGCTTTGGGTCTGTGTGTATTGCTGCACTTTCATTTAATGTAGCAGACGTGCAAAGGTGAACTCATTCTGCCGACCGCAGGACCTTAATCTGCGACCTTCTGATGAGAGGCACGGCGTCCAAATCCGCTGAGCCATGCACTGCCCCCATGCCTACGTGTTTGTATCATTTTTAGTGTTTTTAGTAGTGTGTAGAAAGTGGCCAGGAGGATGTTTCAAGTGAATAGATTCTCTCAACTTGTCTGCAGGTGGCGCTGTGATAAGAGATCACAGCACAAGTAGCCAATTGGTGCCTCTAAGCCCAATGGTTCTCTGGCACGTAAACAGGCCTCATCGGTTATCTGCTCAAATCCACCACACCTGTTGCCCAGGTGGGAGCTGGATTCGCTGCCTACCCTGAGCTGCCCTGGCTCCTCTGGAGGACCAGTCCTGCTACAGGAAATGCCAGCTGAGCTCTCCATTGTGCTGGGAACTCTGTTCTGCATGCCGTGCCTGTCACCCAGTGTTGGAGTCAAGAACCATAGCAACCAAACTGCTTTGAAGACAACTGCCCCATCCAGCATTTACTTTAATAACTGTAGTTTATTTTTTTTAAAAAGTGATGCTTTGCTTTTTGGTCTGGGAAAATTCAAAAAGATTTATGACTATTCATTTCTGTGAAGAGGAAACTTGCTGAATGGGATCCATGCGAGGAATTCCTCTAGTGTGGAGCCCTGAACACTTTTTAGTGGTCGGATTTGAATGGATGGATGGTCCTAATACGTTTGTGATAAATACAAATGACAGAGAAGCCATTCAGTTAAACAAACACGAGTAGAGTCATGCGGGAGCCCTCCCCAGCACAGCTGATATCGCCCAGTGTGTCGGGTCGCCGCGTGATGCGCTGGCCTGTGTAGAGCGAGGCCGGCGGACGTCTTATCACTAATGAGATCCGGGCCGTCGGTGTCACATCGCACCTCCTCCCCGGCGGCTGGCCCAAGGCTCGTTTGCTCCAGTTGGACCTGTCGCCATAAACTGGTCAAATTGGGCGAGTGAAGAGAGTAAAGAGTAAAGCGGTGACAGTTTGCAATCTTAAAGCGGCCAGCAGGTTTTCAGCCGGGCTGCCTGGCCGCTGATCAAAGGTCCCTCCTTATGAACAGGAATACACCATTAAAATCCATTTTTTTTCTCAGTTTTTATGCAAAGGCTGCATTTGAAAAATGTTGCTCCATGCAATGGATACATTCCTGCAAAAACAGAAAGCTAAACTGTCCTGGTACGGGAAAATAGCTCTTAAAATGGCTATTAAAAATAAAGATAGTCCTCTTTACCATTCCTGGCTGGCTCTTCATTTGATATTGAACATAGAAATGCGTGTGACTTTCGTAGCTGGTTAGTGATCCTCGTGATCGTTGTGTGTATTATAGTCGCGTCGCAGTAAGCGTGCTGCGGCCGCCCTTCTTAACAAGCTGGATAAATGAATTTCATGTTGACACACACGGCCTCTGAAAGCTTGTTATAAGAGCGATTGTTGAACTGTTGTGAACGGGGCAGGCAGAGATGTTGAAACAGGGGCAAGATTGCCTGATGTTACATATGTCCCTGATTACCTTCCCTCCTGCTTTTATTCTAATAAGTGACATTCTTTGTACTCCCCTGGATGGCTAGACAGCCTGACACTAGATGAGAATAAATATTGCATGTGGTGCACATTAAGCTGTCAGCCGCGACAGCGTCTGCGAGACGGGGAGACGCCGAAATCGGCGAGAAATCGTCGTCTCTTCTTTTTTTTTTTTTTTTTTATTTAATTTTTTTGCCCATTCTTGTCAGGATTGTCAGTTCTTGACAACTTTCTCTCCCCTCGTCTTGCAGTCGGTCGCAGTAGATGACAGAGCCACTGCCTGTGTGAAGATAGCCTGACGAGATTCCCGCTTTGCTTTCGTTTATCGCGCCGATCCACTGCTCTGAGCCGCACAGCCCCAGGATGAATGCATGGTGCTTTGTTTGCAGGAGTGACTTGCCTATGAGGATTTTTAAAGTGTCGATGCTTTTTGTTTGTGAGACTTTTGAATCCAGCAAGATTTCTTAAGAGCGGATATACCCAGGATTTTTCCCTGGTTCTTCATTTCGGTTTCTTGGCCCACAGATGTACCCCAGATAGCACTGCTTACTGTTACCTTCAACAGTCACACTGTTGGATGTGAAGTCAATCAGCTGCTCAAGCCCCTTTGTCAAAGACAGAGTGGCAGGCCTTCTGTACTGGGAGTACCTCTGCAGTGAAGGGCCTCTCCCTGCAGTGTGATACAGGCCTCCTATCTGCCTCCATCACCTTAGCAAGGACACCCGGCCTATCTTTCCCCTGCCTGCCATGCATGAGTGCGGGCTGGAAAGAATCGAGTGCCATCTGGGTCCGGTGGCACATGCCATCACCCAGTAGGGTCCCTGGCGGCTGAGATTGCGCCGGCACTCTCCCTGTGGGCGTGTTCAGTAAGAGCCCCAGGGGCGGGAAAGCCCTTTGCTCAGACGAGCCCTCAGAGGATTTACCCCTATGCCCTGTCGGCCAGTTGCAAGTGAAAGGGGGTCTTCCCAGAGCCCAGGTGCGGGCTGCCCTTTGTCACCTGCTTTTGCGAGCTTACCTGCTGTAACGGCTGTAATAAAGCATTTCAGCTGAAAGCAGGTAAAGCGACGGGCTGGCGCCGTTCATCGGGTCGGGTAGTCGCACCTGTTCTGCAGTCGTCCCCCCCCCTTTTCCGCCTCCTAAGTCGTTACGGCAGATCAAAGGCAAGCCAGATTTTTAGAATTGTGTGTGATTCTAAAAAAAAAAAAAACATCCCAAGGCCATCCTCTTGCACACTCCCCCCCCAAGCTTCAAGTGGCCTGTCTAAGTCGAGCAGAATCGGTCCATTATCTCCCGTTTACGCCTTAAATGGACCCTCCCTGCCATGCAGTCAGCAGACACAAGCAGGCTCGCTAAATGCGTCTTTTACTCATTTACTCATTGGCTGTTGTGATCTTAATTGCAAAATAAATAGAGGAGCGCAGTGCAGACGCTTGCTAATCTCCAGATTACACATCGCATGGCTGTGCTTTCAACAGCGCGTGGGAGGAATACCATTCCGATCGCAGTTTCTCGGCTTGCGTGACTTTATATGCAGCTGCGTGCGTGTTAACATGCGTCAGCAGGCCAGCACTGACGTTATAGCTATTCATCATCGGCCGTCTTCATTTTCAGGTATTTTAATATTCCTCACATTTTCGGATATAGCTAATCTTTCACCAGTTTACATGTTAATGAGGTTTGAATTGAGTGTTAACGCGTGCTAATCCATACTGTTGGAATTTTTCTCCTAGGCTCTCGCCTATATGCTCCTTAATCGAACGAATATCGCTGATACAGCCTTACCATGCGTGTTATTAAGGATAATTGTGAACATTAGAAATAAGTTTAACGCATCTTAATCTAAAGAATCCTAATTACTTGTACTGGGTTATGTGTGTATTTTCTTTTCCCCTTGTGCTGATGTGGTTACAGTACCACAAACACTTCCTCACCCACTGCCTTGTTTGAGATTTTTTTTTAAGCTGCTGAATGATTAGCAAAAATAATGTCCTTATCAAACTTAATCACATTAAAATGTATTTGACATCTAATTCCCCCGCAAACACAGACACTTAATGTGAGAATTTCCAATAGATTTGCAGTGAGGTCCTCTGGAATTCCATTAGAAGAATAAAAAAAATTTAGGCATCATTTCTCCAGTGGAGGACTGGGCTGGGAGATGCTGGATCTCTGGATGCTGTGAGGTGCGAGGAGGCTGCCGTCTTGGCCTCTCGGTGCTGAGGCATCCTCACTATTCATGTGCACACGCTGATTATGTACCCCATTCTACCAGTATAACTGATATGTGCCATCCGGACTGCGGTCTCCTTATGGATTGGACTGTCCCAATTCTGTCTGTACCTATGGTGTCCTTAGTTCTTTGTGCCATGCAGATGATTGTTAGGTGAATTGCTGCCTGTAGTTCCTTGTGATGACCTGGCTACCTGGGATGGGTTCAAGGCTCAATGCAACCCCATCAAACATAGATTAAAAATGCATATCAGTCATTTTGTGGATTTGTTTATGGGTGCTTCATATTTGGAATTTAATTATTGGAAATTTGTGCGATCTTACTGAGATTACTTTTAATATAGCAAGCTTCATAACTTGGGAATAACGGCGAAGAGACAGTAGAAAATGCCAACTGTTTCCTGATAGTGACCAAGCTTTTTGTGTGGGTGTGTAATGGAGATGGTCACTTCTGTCATGGTGTTTGATGCCTTATGCTCTGTGTTAGGCACTGGTGGGTCCCACCTGTGCTTCGTTTGGCTCCACTTCTGACCTCAACCTGCCTCCACCCCCACATTATGAAATCCCATCCAGCTTCTGGCTCGAGAGGTTCCGGGCTCTTGTTGAGTCTTTACTGATTACAAATCCCAGGTACAATGGCCTATTGACGGGCCCTCATGCTGCTCCCCACGGCTGAGTGATTCACGGATCAGTGTCCGGCCGGCCGCCTGCACTGAGCACAGTACCTGAGGAATGCAGATGGTCTGCCAAGGCAGCAGAGTGACAGACCACGGCTGTTATTATCTCCGATTGGGCTGTTTTCTTCTCCTTGGGGCAGCCGTCTCCTGCACTTTCCAGTCCTGTGTTTCTGTAAACTGTAAATGTTTTTCTGAGAAGTGGCCACCGTCTCAAAAGTAGCGGCTGTCGAATTTTAAAAGTCCAGTTCTAATGATAACGGGCAATCACAGAGTGGGAATATATTCCAACTCAGTGCAGCATAATTGGCAAATCACTGACGTATCAAACTCTGCAGTTGTTGAATGTGAGGGCTATTGGTGAGATACTATAGTCACAGTAATGGTGATGATACACAGGGCAACTTTTTGAGCAATGTTGCAGGGCAGTTGCCAACCAGAAGAGAAAAAGGGCAACTCATCTTGATCTGGATGATCACAAAAAGTTGCCCACTGCCCACATAGTTTTTCAAATAGAAATTTGTTGCCCAATATCAATGGGAAAGTGCCCTAGCCACATTGCTCAAACAGTTGCCCTCGTGTATCATCACCCTAAGAGAAGAGCACCCAGCCTGCTGCTTGTTTAACAAATACCCAACAATAAAGGTTGAACTCCAGCATTCAGGCTCTTGTGCAGCTATGTTTATGCACTTCCTGTGAACTCCAACATCTAATGAAACCGACGTAGATGTAGGGACTCTTCTAATTCTGCCTTGACCCTGTATCAGAGGACTGTGACCTTCCGACCAGATGGCTGCTTGCGGGAATAACGGTCACGGTGGACAAATCCGCTCATGGGGAACTTTGAACTGATTCTAAACAGGAAGCTAAGATTACATATAATAGCAGGAGTCCTACTGGCAGTGAGTGGGGACAGACCCAAGGTGTGAAAATTGGCTTTGTTAGGCCTCTCTTTGGGATCAGCCCAAAAACCCTGCTAAAAGGGTGTTGGCCTAAGCTCATAATTGCTCCCATCTCCATCCACTTTGTTCAGGCATTGAATCGTGATTAAGTGCCAGGCTATCTTTGCCCTGCAATGTCAGGTGTCCTGCTGTTTCTGCCTCTTGGCTAGAACAATTATTTCTTCTCCAATTGTTAAAAAAGTCACTCTTGAGAGCTTTACAATGACTGAATGACAAAGATATTTAAGCAGATGAATGCCTTCTGCAGTCAGAGTAAACCCCTATCCAATAAACATGAATAAAAAAAAAAAACCTTAAGTAAGCAAGCGGAACCAATATTTTAACATTCCCACTCTTGCATTACACATCAAACATAATGCTCCTAAACTAAGAACTAAAATTTTAAATATGGTTAATTTTGTTCTTTTTACTTATGTATATAGGTCTTATTAAATCATTGTTTTTAGAATTGCATTTGCACAGGCTGGTTAACACTACTTTCTAATGCCTAGCTAGTATTCAATATCTGTTCTTCTAATCCAGGTAGCCTAATGAAATTAGGTTTTCTAAATACAAAACAAGTTTAGTTTATCTTGGTTCACCAGTGAATTTTATAATTGTAGTGGTTAAAAAGGCTTGAGTCACTCTAATGTAGGTTGATGGACATGTTTAGAGAATCGTTTTGATAATTGGATGAAACTACATGAGACAGGGTGTTGATTCAAAGCCAGTTTGGAGTTAGGAAATAATTTAGCTAAATCGAATTGTTAAGTTGTGTTCCGATTTACCGTATGTTAATTCCTAGCAAATATATTCGCTTGTTCAAATATCTGAGAAGAGAGCATCTTCAGGTGACCCCAGGAGAAGCTGCGCACTGACCTGGCGGGGTGACCTGTCCTCTGTGTCTCCAGGCTGGCGAAAATCAAGGAGTGGGTGGACGTCCATGACCCCGGGGCACTGGTCATCCCCTTCAGCGGGGGGCTGGAGAACAAGCTGCAGGACATGAGCGAGGAGGAGCGACAGAAGCACTGCGATGAGCAGAAGACCCAGAGGTTCATTAGCATGCGCTCTCCTTACACTTTATCATCAACTGTTTCCTTGTACTCACTTAATTGCTTGTGATGATAGAATAATAAACGGCAGAGTAATTACCATTATAAAGAAGGAATCCTTCCCTTTACAGAACAACTCACTCAAAGCATTTTATTCTAAATTAAGTTTTTAACTGTCATCTGCCATCTTAGGGATAATTATAACTTGGGGCTTTTAGGTACATTGTTCTCGGTGTAAAGGCCCATGGAAAAGCGGTGAGCGGTATATTTCTGGAGTGCTGAAAACAATGTATGGTCGATGTGTGAGAGGTGCTGAATATGAGGGCCTGCGATGACAGCGGGGCTGCCATGCACAGGAGCTGCAGCACTCGGCTGCATTTCCGGCGGCTGACGGCAGTGACGGTGTGCTGCGTGTCATGCGCGGTCACGGCGGTACCCGAGCGGAGGCAGGCCCACATGAAGGGGGGGTGAGTGTGTCAGCAGGCTCCTGACACTGTGTTAACCCCCCCTCCCCGAACAGCGTGCTGCAGAAGATCATCAAGAGTGGCTACGCAGCCCTGCAGCTGGAGTACTTCTTCACTGCCGGGCCAGACGAGGTGCGCGCCTGGACTGTCCGGGTGCGTAAGACCCCCCCCAACTCATTTCACCAAATTGCATTTTTGAGAAGTTTTCAGGAGCTACGGTTTACCTTGCCAAATCTAAACCAGGATCCTGTGTGTGTGTGTGTGTGTGTGTGTGTGTGTGTGTGTGTGTGTGTGTGTGTGTGTGTGTGTGTTTATGGGTCTACGGGTCTACGTGTGTATGTGTCTACATGGGTGTGTGTGTGCGCGCATGTGTCTACGTGTGTGTGTGTCTGTGTTTCTACATGGGTGTGTGTGTGTATGTGTTTGTGTCTACGTGCGTGTGTGTCTACATGGGTGTGTGTCTGTGTGCGCGTGTGTGTCTGTGTATCTACATAGGTGTGTGTGTGTGTGTCTGCACACACGCGTGTCTGTGTGTGTCTGCGTGCATGCATGCGTGGGTGTGTGTGTGTCTGTGAGCTGCTGGCCAGTGAAAGTGAGGAGCGCATTGATTGAGGAGGCCCAGCTAAATGTGCCCATTACGTACCGGCAGTGTTTCCAACCTGCCAAGATCAGGCCGACCTCCTCCTGTGGCTGCAGATAAGGTGTCCCCCCATTGTGCTGCTTAATCTGCCTGACTGCCTTCGTCTCCAGCCAGACTGATGCGGCTTTTCATTTGCCCGTTATTTATTATTATATTCCTGTTTGCCGGGTGGATCCCTTTCCGCACGCGTCTGGGTTCCCGCTGCCTGCTGCGTCACACGTGCACCCCAGACAAAACAATTACATGAGTGCGACTGCTAGAATGTTCCACTGGGATGGATGCGTAGAGACAAAGGGACAGTGGAACAATCCAGAACATATTAAGAAGAACTTCTTGTGCAATATTTTGCCCAAAACTTCCTTTAGCACGTAATAACAGTTCTCGCACAATGGCACTCTGTTGACGTGTGACTGCATGTTTTTGTGTGAACAAGACAGCAGCACAGTGTTTAGGGTGAAATGGCAGACGGCTGCAGTGCCCTGCAGAATTATTGGCTCCCTCGATAAATAAAAGCAAAATGGGCTTTATTTATTCTCTTGATCTTTCATTCAAGGTTTTAAGAGAAATCGTCAATTGAAGTAATTGATAGGAACAGAAATTATCATAAAACAAATATTTTTCTCAAATAATATATGCGGGTGAAATGTAACTGAAGTACATCATGTTTTACCTTTTTGAGTTCATGTCACGGATTAGGAACTCGGAGGAGGTCAGCCTGTGAAGGGCCTCCCCCATCTCATCTTGATTGTAGAGAGGAGGGGGTGCCTCTGTCAGCCAGGCAGAGGGATTAACCCTGTTGATTTTTACAGCGCAAGATGTACAACAGACCCCCCCCCCCCGTAACCATGTTTGGTTCTGCCATCCGTCAGCTTGCCTTAAACTCCCAAACACTTGCTCTGTACGTTTGATGCATTTCCCGCCACCTGGGCAAACCCCCGGTGATGCTGATTTCTGCGAGCGAGCCATGGGTCATAATGTATCGGGGCCATTAAATACGCATCATTCTTTTGGCATGAAATATGTTGACCCCAGCCTTATTATACAAATTATTAAAATTTCTCAAGGGCTTTAACTGTTGTGGCGCTCGCTGAGAGGAGCAGCCGGCAGGAACCTTTGCGATGCTGAATAGTAATGTACAGTGTGCCGGCCCTGGCTTTAATACTGCACATTAAAGCTGCTCATCTTATTTGGATTTCAGGTTGTATTTGAAAGGGCGTCGTGCCGTTTCCCCCCTTGTCGCTGTTAGTGTCGCACTTCTGCCAGTGCACATGTGGCACAGTCCGCCATCCTGGCATATCCTCAGACTGCGGGCTCAGTGCATGTGGGGTGTGAAGCAGGTGTCCAGCGTGAATCTCAAATGGGGGATGGATACCAGCAGGGGGTGGTGTTCAGAGATTACTGGGTGCTCTGAGAGCAGCAACGCCCTCAGGGATGGGCTGGCACAGGAGTGCTGTGTGCCCCATCATCCACTCATGCTGACTGTGCTGCTATGTGTCCCCCCCCCCCGAAACAGCAATTCATTTTCCTTGTGCCCCCCTCCCTGACAGAAAAGTACCAAGGCACCGCAGGCTGCCGGAAAGATCCACACAGACTTTGAGAAGGGCTTCATCATGGCGGAGGTGATGAAGTTCCAGGACTTTAAGGAGGAGGGCAGTGAGGGTGCTGTCAAGGTGAGGGGCGCCTGGGTGGGGGGGCACAGACACGCACACATGCAGAGACACACAGACACACACACATACAGAGACACACACACACGTTTGTATTCATATTTTGGGGGACCATCCATTCATTTCTATGGGTAAACCCTAATTGCAGCTATAACAACCTTAACCCCACCCAGCCATAACCTTAACCATAAGTAACCAAGCGAAATACGTAACCGCGGTTACAGATTTTTATAAAATTGAGTTTCCCCTTTTGGGGACCGGAAAAATGTCAAAATGTCAAGTCAAAATAACAGGTTTTTATCACATTTGGTCCTCGCAATGTAATATTTACGTAACCCACACTCATGCACAGAAATGCACCATGATTTCACTGGTGTATCTGTGCTCTCTGGAGGTTACTAAAAGTCAGCCAGCGTGCGTCTTTTCCGCACTGTTTAGGTAACATCGTGATTTGGCCCGTCTCTAATTCCCACGGAGACCCTCAGGCTAGAACAACATTCCCCAGGCCAGCATGTCACACGAGGGATTACGGCTGTTCCTTCCCTCGGCGTGATGGGACTTGGCTGAAGTAATGGCTTCGCCTCCATATCCTGCTGCCCCGGAGAAACGAAAGCATCAATGTGTCAGCGGCTCTTGTCGGAAGTCGCTCGGATGAGTTATCACCAAGCCCGCCTGCGCGGCTGTTCCTGAAGCGACTGACGAGTGACTGGCGACTGACAGGCGTCCGTTTGCGAGGGAGGGCCACGCTGACACAATCATTATGTTGGCTGTTTTGATAATTAGGTGTCAGACATGATCAAACATGACAGGAGCAGCGTGTACGTCTGGCTGGAGTCAGAAGGGTCAGGCCTCGCTAGCATAAATACATCAATCTGCCCAGAGACGTTGGGAGCTGCAGCAGAAGACTTGTGTTTGCTGCTTATCCTAGACACTGTGGTTCCTGTCCTGCGTAATAAGTAGGCTTTCTCCTCCTCTCCCCCGTCGGTACAGGCAGATTAAATGATCACTTGCACAGATCAGTACAAAGCAGAGATCACAGGCGAGCTCGAACCTCATAAATTACTGTCAAGCGGCAAAGCCAGACAATGCCTTTTGTGTGGGATATTAGTGTGTAATTGAGGCCGGTCCTTTAACCCTGATTAGAGTCGGGTGAGGAAAGAGACACGCAGGGAGAAACTTGTAGGCTTGTGCTAATGTCACTGAGGGGACACTGAGGGGACACTGAGGGCACCTCTTCACCCCCTGGCAGCGTGCCACTCCACCAACGCACACTGTGCTCTCCACTTCCTGTAAATATTATGTCAGTCCTCCTTGCTGCGTTCACACCGCCATTTGGATGGACTCTTGTTATGCGGGCCTTATATTTATACCTGTTTCATGCTATATTTGAATAAGAAATTGGGCTAGATTCTTGAATAATCTCCCCTGTTCCTGTTGAAATATATTTGTTTGTGACACATATGCAGCCATTTAGCTACCAGGTAGGTCCCCTTTTGGCCTCAGGAACACTTAAGGGGTTGATGCGATGTTCATTCAGAGTTGCTTTTCTGCACACCACTGTGGCACTGAGCTGTTATTTTTGAACTTGTGTCCTTCCTGTTAGCTCTAATGAGTCTGGTCATTCTCCTCTGACCTCTCTCATTAGCAAGGTGTTTTTGGCCCCCAGGAATGCCACGGACTGCGTGATTTTTCGTAAACTCCACACACTGTAGGGCATGGACATCACAGGAGGGTGGCTGTTTCTGATGCAGGCAGTAACAACCTCATGACCCTGTGTGCTGCATGTATTCAGCTGCAGCCTCATGATTCGTTATTTGTGTTAATGAGCAGATGTGCCGAATAATGTAGCCACCGAGTGTAATGTAAACATTGTAAACATGCTTGTCAGTTTTTTTCTGAAGGGTATTCTGCAGACATATGTGGAACATAGATTAAACTGGCATGGGCTAGTTTATTTTACCAGGAACAGTTTTAGTGTTTATTCCCAATAGCTTAATAAAATTGTCACTGAGACTCTTGATGAAAAAGAGTAGTGGAGTAGTACGGGTTCAAGTCAAGGGAGGGACACTCGTTGAATGCTTGACGACAGTGTTGATGCGTAATGTCAGAAGGTCACTTTGGTTGTATTGTTGTATAAGAAACGCAGAAACACTGCCCTGCAGTGTTAAATGTTTCAGAACACAGTTATTTAAATATACAATTGTGATGGTCAGCATGACAATGACCAAAACAATGCTAAAAGAATTACTTAAGGCTCCCGTGGCCAGTATTAACACCCCAAAATGAAACGCACCGTTTGGACAGCAGTAAGCAGATGCGTTCTCACGGGCTCGTCCTGATGGCTTGGATCTCAGCACCCCCACCAGGTCGGGATCTTGCTGCACGCTGGTGAATTTGTCCCCGGGTGCAAGCCACACTGGAGGCAGCTCCGTCAGAATGTCACTGGGCAGGAAGCTGTAGCAGGAATGGACCAGCGTGCTGGGAGTATTACGTTATTAGTAATCATATCTGCACGGCGCCACCAGATGGCTGCTTTCAAGTGCAAATGAACCGCTTCGACGTGTCTGGTTTTATACATACTCAGGAATTACAAAAGGCCATTGATTATTTTTTTTTCTTTCTCTTCTTCCTCTCCCTCTTCTCCAAACGCGTTTTCTGGTGGCATTGAGTCTGGATTAACCGGTCTCCTGGGCCCCTACAAGGAACATTGATTCCTTTAATTAATTGTACACTGCAGAAGCAGAATGCATAACCAATCCATATTAGCACTTCAAGTCAATTATTTTGAGTTTGACTGGAGGAGGGTGTTAGTGCAGGCATATAGAAAAGTCATGGAAACAGTTTTTTTGTGAAATAGTGACATATAAAATGCATGTTTTTTTTTTAATATATATATAAACAGTTCACTCATGTTTATGAATATAAATAGGAGATGGCTCGGGAATTTGCGTTTTTTTCCCTTCGTGGCAAAATGCTTCCATGAATAAAACATACTTTTAAAATGTGTTTTTTGTGTGTTATTTTAAATGAAATGTCTCCCCACAGTCTGCTGGAAAATACAGACAACAAGGCAGAAACTACATTGTGGAAGACGGCGACATCATCTTTTTCAAATTCAATACTCCAAACCAGCCCAAGAAGAAGTGATTTGGGGTGGGGGGACCCCACGCACCCACCTGGATGAACTGCACACTGAGGAGAATGGCATCCTTTGTTTTAAACTGAATGGAACCATGAGGTTTGATTGGGACCTGTGAGGGAGCTGCCCTGGTTCCTGTCCATTGGGGTGGAAAATATAGGGCCACTCCCCTCCCTACCATCACCACTTTCCAAAAAAAGTCCTCTAAACGTGTGACAGCTTTGCTATTTAAGATTAGGATCCCCCACTCAGAAAAGGGGGCCTTTGAAGAAACGTATCACTCTCCAGATACTTCATTAATCTCCGTCACAGGTGCCAGGGCTGACATGCCAGACAGCCAGGACAATGTGGCCTGCTTCTCTTCACAATCTACAGATAATGCATGTTTTACAGTAGCCCAGATGTCTACACTCAATAAAACATTTGACAAAACCAGCTTGCGTGTGCTTGTACGTCTGTATTGACTGGTACCCGGCAGGCAGGGGGCGATATGGGGACCTGCTGGGCACTGATTACAGAATTAAAAGGCGGGGATGACAGTGAGGAGACAGCTTTAATTGTATCTTTAGAGATATTCCTTTATTGAAAGAAGAAGGGGGGCTGCTAACGATTACATGCACCGCTGTGTGGGAGGGGGTCCTTGGTTTTTGGTTATCGGGGTAAGACGGTTTTCAAATGAACTTTCCTCTAGAGTTATGAACTCTGCCACTGTCACGAGGCTGAGAAAGGGGGAGCCTGAGCACGGATACAGATCCCGTTTTATTTTCGTGTGGTTATGTGTTTAGTGAATCTAAGGCATTTTCCGTTTTGCCCTAAGTTTTATTGTGTACCGAAAATACATCCTAAACATCTCTGTGGATACTCAGTGGATAATCATTCCATTCTAGTGTCTGTAGAGAATGGTTAAGCGTCGGAACTAGAAGACACTGCATTTTATTTATCGTGAGTGGAATCATTTAGATATTTCGAGATGTTGGAAGAAGTGCTACTTTATCCCACAGTTCAGCTTCTGCACTGTATTAACGGTAAACTGTGATGAATTCACCGCGATTGGACCGAGCTGACAGGCACCACCGCTGGAGGCTTGATGCTCCGGTGGTGGAACGACAAGAGCGGCTGCGGAGCAAATCAGCCCCATTCCTACCATGTACATATCCCAGTGTGCCTGGGGAATACAACAGCCTGTTGACAGTACAAAAAGTGAACAGGAAATGTCCCTGCGCAATACTGGAGGTGTTGGAAAATGATGCATGCAAAGTTTCTTCTTCTCCAGAGCATATGATGATTGGCATCCCTGTCCTTGTGGTTTAGATAGTCATAAGAAGAGAGAGAGACACCGACAGACAAGGTCAGTGGTTAAAAGGAAAGCTGAAAATGCTAAACTTAATTTGCAGTTCAGTTTAAGGTAACACTGGGAAAACTTGTCTTTTTGCTTAAGGGATCAAGGACTTGAGAGACCAAATAGACTCGAGACGAGACGAACTGATGCGGAGAAGTATCAAATTAAGCACTCAGGGAGTCCGGGATTCAGGTTCAGATGTTTGTGCTTCTAATTAACAAGTGGAAGTTGTCAGTAACCACCCACCCACACACACACAAATGCATGGTCTTGTATACCAGGTACTGATATGTATAAATAAAATTGTAGGTTGGTTAGTTATTTAGTGACCATCAATGTAGAAACCATAGGAAATCATTAAGAAGGAGTGCAACCCAGCAGTGCTAAAATCTTTTTTCATATATCAGAGAATATATCTGTTTATTGAAATGTTTGTGATGAGGCTCTGGTAATCCCTACACAGACAAAGGTGCCAAGATATAAATAAGGAATAAAGGGTAGTGAATAAAGTATAAATATGACAGGAGATTATAATCACTTACTGTTTTGAAAGGTTGGAGTTATATGGCCAGTTGCTAAGTTTAAGGAAGATTAATCCAGTTAAGAATACCAAGGTTATTTTGTGGATGTGGATCTAGCCTTAAGCATGTGGTCTCCCCAGTTTGGGAGTCCTCCAGGGCCTGTATGCTGTGATGGTTATGAAGATAGACTGTGGCTTAAGTGTTGGCCAGTAATGCCCCCCCCCAGGCTGCGATTGCAGCCCCCAGACCGCAGGATCGTTCTGTTTGCCGTGGTTTGGCTCAGCTCTTCTCGTTTCAGTACAGTGACAGAAAACTTGAACAAACAGCAATAAAGTTATTTAGAATTACGCAGATGTAGCCTGTATACAAAACAACATAAAAATTCCTTTGGTCTTCATTGAGGTTGACAACCAATAGGCTGGATGCAAGAGTGACAAAGTCCTACAGATTTAATTTCTGTCTAAATAAACATTGGCTGTGGTATATAGGTCTCATACATCTTGATCTTGTGTGACATTCTTCAGGTGCAAGAACATATTTGTGTTTAAATACTGGACAAGTGTTACACAAAAGCACCAAAACATCCTACTCAGATCGATGCCCTAAGCCATGGGTGGCCAGTCTTATCTGCAAAGGGCCGGTGTGTATGCAGGTTTTTGGGATAACCTTTAGGTCAGCTGTTCAAACCCAGGTGTGAGGATGATCAGCCAATCAGTCCTCTAATTAGTGACCTAACTAGTTGCAGTGAAAACCCGAAACACAGTGACCCTTTCTGGATAAGACTGCCCACCCCTGTCCTAAGCAGATTTGGATATTCAGTACATGTAATGACACAATACATACATAATACATACTTTTATGGAAATGTATTGATGTATTTTGTGTTCTTTCCACTGAATTATTTAGCTGGTGATGTCATTTAATGTTGTTTGTACAACTGGTTGCGAGTCTGACTCTTTGAGTCAAAATGGCATTCCGTCAGTGCCATCAATCAGTTGGTGCCAGTCCACCCTAGAGGAAAACCACTATGACAGGGCACCGCTGGCAGAGAGAATCCAGTCCACCCTAGAGGAAAACCACTATGACAGGGCACCACTGGCAGAGAGAATCCAGTCCACCCCCAGCATTGGGAAAGTATGAACACATGAAAAACCAAAGTATGCTATTATAAATCACACCATCTCAATAATAACTCATACTTTATATAATAACTCATACTAAAAAAGTCATCTTATTCAACATCAAGGAAATACATAAATAACTAACAAACAAAACAAGTGAAAATAATATTTGCTCATCTCTGTTTTTCATGCATGAAATAACCTTTACAACACAAAAATAGTGGCGGATTACAGATACTGCAGCAGTGAGGGAAGTTGTGTCTGTTACCGACGTCAGTGTACTGGCCTTTACCTTAATGCTTAATCTTTACATTGTCTGAATTTTGTGACTGAAACTCCACAGGAACTCCTGGAGACACCATCTGTGCTCTTGGAGCAGATAAACTGTAGCGTCGTGTTTCACTTTCTGGTGGGTGAGTGTGGATAGTGCGACAAGTAGCACAAAACAGAAGTTTATGTGCTGATATACTGGTTTTACCCAGAGGTTGAATAAACATATAGAGTGTCATTTTTTAAAATTCATTTTAGTTAAATCGTCCTCTGTGGGAGCAGTTTCGCTGATTGGTCTGGGGCTGTTGGCATTTCTTCTGGAGTTCTGCTGTAGATTAATCGGTTTATGCAATATGCAAAATGTTCACGTTGCATTACTTGCATCTCAGTTGTACATTTTTTTTCTGAAGGATGACACAAACTTCTGAAGACGACCTTACAATGTCATGCAGATTTATATATGTGAAAATGTTTTTCTTTTATGTTCACGGATAACGCGTAATGGTTACTGACACCGTTCAAGGCAGTAGGGCTCTGGTCTGCATTATCCTTTTCCAGTGCTATAAATGATCCACAAGGGGGCAGTGTTTTGCGAAATCTATAAAAATGTTTACCCATCGTATTTTATGCAACACGTTTATAATTGTCTTGATTATTCATTAACATTAATAACATTGTCTAATTGTCATTAAGCGGCATTGCAAAAATGACAATCATAGTGCTACGGGATGCAGTGAACACAGCTGCTGGAAGAGTGCTTGCATTGAATCAAAATACAGGTTCAGATAAATATGGAAAATGGATTTGAAATCCTTCCCAAATTTTAAATCAGCTCCTCATCATGCTGCTCACAGTTGTTTTAGTTGTGGAATAAAAACGAGCTATTTTGAAAACAATGTCAGACTCCAACTGTTATTGTTCATCAAAATAATTATGTGTCCGCTTGACTTCCTAAGTGACAATGGAGAGTCTGGAATGTGCTAGAACAATGACAGCTGAAATCAATTAGGACAATGTGGGACAATCAGATGACCCTCTGTTTTCAAAAATTAAGGAAATGCATGCCTGGTTCTCGGACCTGAACTAGGTTTGCAATAACCTCACTGATTTTCTAGTGGTTGGACAAAACTATTTTTAGGAAGCCAGTCATTATTCACTGTGGTTAAAATGAGAACTTCAGTTAAAGGCTTTGATTTTAGATTCAACCCCCTGCTGAAGTGAATCTTATTTACACTGTCTAATGTTTTTGCTTAGCATTTATATAGCAAACCATAAAAAATGTAAACCCTGACTTCCTGTTGAGAATAAACACGAGATCTTAGTTGATTAAGATCCCAAGTAAGTCGCATGGCAGTGTTTCATGTTTCAGGTCATTTTTCAAAATTTGAAAATCATCTTTTGCTGTTGAGAAGATCGGCAGTTCAGGGAGTAATACTGTGGACTGGTACTGCCCTGCATGTGGAGCTTGCATGTTCTCCCCATGTTATCATAGATTTCTTCCAGATACTCTGATCTTTTCCTATGGTCCAAACGCATTTCATTTAGGTGTATAATTTCTGTCTCAGAGTACCCCTTGATGAACTGGCTTCCAGTCAAGGTGCCATGTGCCTCCCGGAATAGTTTCTGGTTCACTAACAAACCTGCACTGGATGAGCAGTCACAGAAAATGAATGGATGGGCTGCTTCTCTTATCTGTGTGTCCCTGCAGCATTTGCTTGCCCGTTACTGAGAGATGTAAGTGCAGGTGGTGTGTGTGAGTTTGAGATGAGACTCAAATGTGCATCTTCAATTACAAATGGCATCAATGGCTATGCTGGACCCACGTTCGTCTGTAAGGGTTTATTGAAGAGATTTACAGTAGGTTGCACATAGAATTGTGTTGAAGTGCAAAACTTTCTGGTTTCATTTCATCTGACCCAGATAAGCAATGTGCCTTTTACATAGAACCAAATCCACTGCCAAGTGACTCATCAGATTTTTCTTTTTCCAACCTTGTTTACAGTGCAAGCTACAAAATATGCTGAGTGGTGATGGTTTATTTTGCTGAAGGGGGGATCTCTCAGTCAGGAGGATTCCCCCTCAGATTTAGCCTATCCGCAGGGGGGGGTCCCCTTCAGTATATTCTGCTGTTTGGGGGGCAGGCATGAAGGTGTCATGATTGACTAGGAATGACTTAAAGATTGACTGGTTGGTGATCACTGATATGTATGATCTTTTACGGTACTAAGATACTGACTCTTGACTACTTGGAGGCTTGAAAAAGACAAGTACCTTGACTTGGGCTACCTTGCATTTACATCAGTGTAATCTACATTAGGTGGAAAGACACGTTTTTTAAGGCAAGTCATGTGGTTTCACTGCTTTACTTGCAAGTACACCAAATCTTGCAATATTATGATAGTGGTGTTTCTTTGGTAATAGCAAGGTGGGTATAAGTACAACGGGGTGTGTTTATTATCAACCTGCTGCAAGGTTGTTACATTCTCCACTTTGCCTAACTAATGAAGAAGCCTTGCAAAGCTGTTAAACAGTCCAGCTGTTCTCCCGTCATTAACACGGCTAATGTGTTGTGTAAATATACAAAATGTAATAAAAGACACGGATGCTGGCCATCGTATGGTCTATTAGTGCAAAAGACTGCAAAATATAATCCTTGGATATTTTATGAAATGAATCTGTCTAGACCAGATCATGACCAGATCTTTTACAGCAAACACTTCTGTACTGTTGTGTATAAAGGCTTTTTGGGAATAAATATTTATGATGGTGATAACAATTATGAAATGGTTTGCAACAATACGTTTCGCTTTACCCAAGACACATTTCTTATAGAGTCCCAAATATCTGAAACTAAAGCAGAATAAAGTGCCCTGGGTCTGACTAATGAAATTCCATCTGTCTCTAGTGCATGGTCACCAGCATTATGTGTAGTAATTGGTATAATTAAGCGATTGACAAATTGGGTGATGAAAAAATGGATATATTCATCATTTCCGGACCAGGTTAGAAGAACTTTCTTTGGTTATTGGGTTTTGTATAAATCTCGTTATTAGAACTTAATTGCTGAAAATATTGATTAGTGGTTAAATTTAGAAATGTATCAAATTTGTAAGCAGTTTTCATAAAAAGTTTTGTTCATTTGTATATATACTACATATAGCAATTTATAACCTAAATAGTCTTTCAATATTGAATTTCAAGGGTCTGCACAATTACATGACCACTGATTAATAAAATTATGAGTAGCTAAAACAAAAGTACATAAAGATTAGCACTTTTGTATAATATTTTTGTGAAATTATAGATATAACAAAAAGAAAAACTCACAATTCTACTCTCACAATTAGCTCTCTGCTCTATCATCCCCAAATGGTGTTGACAATGCTGGATTATTGGTCAACCACTATTGCTACCACATAAAAGACAGAAATTATATATATTTTTAACTCTGAAGCTTTTAACGGGGTGACTATAGATATGTTGCTTTCTGGCTTGCTGTGAGTGAGCAAGAGAGACAGCCACGTTGCTCTATCTAAAGGCCATGTTTCTGCCGGCCTGTGTTTACCTGACACCTGGATTGACAGCAGAGCAATTGGAAATATCCACCATTCGCCAGCATGAACCCCTCAGTGCAAGAAAAGTGCTTTTTATAGTCTGGCTGTAATGGGCCAAGTTTGAATTGCAGGTTGGGGGAAAATGACCCTGCTCTGTGCCCACTTGGAGGGCAGCTGACATACTGACAATGATGCACAGCAGTGCTTGAAGGTCTTGCATGGTGGAATGAAAGTGAAACAGAATGAATCCTGCGCTGATATTTATCGGGGGATGTCCTCAATCATTTGTGTGCAGGCTGTAAGACAATTCATGAATGTCACTGTCGGAAAAGTGCATGATGTTATACCAAATGTTACACTATTTGGGATGCATTTTATTGAATTTTGTCTGTGTTCCAATTTCTGAGGCATGAGAGTCATGTATTTTTCAATTTGATAAGGTGCAACTCATAATGACTATGGTTCTAAATAGTGCTTGTAAAAAATAATACGTTCAAAATACACCTAAGATAGATATGTAATAAGGTCGATTTTTTTTTTAATATACCGTTAAAATTTTAGTGTACATGGGAAATGATATTTTTACATTTTAAATACTATTTTCCGCTCAACAGAATGAACCTTATACATTGCAAACGACCTATGGGAAAATGGCATATTTAATAATAAGTCCATCGCTTGAGTAGACCCTTATTTTAATTCTCGAGTATGCAATATCTCTGAATGATAGAGGTGTTTAAAATCACATAGAAAGCATTTTAAGTGTCACACATCTGTTCCACTGAAGCAGACATTTGCTGTAGCTGTCAACAGCACGGGATTTCTGATCTCGGAGGTGAGCAGCTATCAGCGGTCTTATTGCGATTTAAACGATTAGGTAACTCGGTCCAATTTGGTGTGCCGACAGTATTTCTATACTGATTTGGTTTTACTAATTAAGTTTTTTCCTACATAACTGATATATACAGTGTATTAAGAAAAACGTTCAAAAAAAATCCGTCCAACAATAACATAGTAACGTTAATGGCCGAATTGCTTTCACAACCAACATTACTTCCTGGCATTTGCTCGAGTTCCACTAGAGATTCCCTGTTATTTTGTATCTAGTTCTAGTTAACAGGAAGCAGTATGACGACAAAATTGACGGACATGACATCTGGCTAATGACGTCCCAGCGACGCGAGGCAAGGAGCCAATCGCTTTGAAGAAGAACGGCGGGACTTCCGGCGCGTGACGTGAAATTTTACAGTCAAGGCTGGAAGCCCCACCTTTTGTGTTTCCCGCACCGTCAATCAAAATAGAAAAAAATCGACTCGAATCACCGATCGCCGCCCGCCTTTGATTAAAATGATCATGTTTGGCGTTTAAATAAACCGAAAATCATCCGATTTAAATCATTCGCGTTATGACTGGTACGTAACATTTAAGCTGATTCAAGCATGCCAACACCGGTGAGTTTATGCAAGCCCTCAGCTTGCAATGTCTTCAGCTAATCTTTTCAGCAGCTCAGCCAAGAGTGAGCTGGCTACGATTTAAACACAAGGCAAATCTTTAATTGTTATCGAAATAATTACAACGCGCTAACAGGAGGCAGTCTACGAGTTACGAGCCCTGTGTTGTAATTTGTCATCTGTTTCGTGTGGTTTTTACCGTGCGGTAATTAAACTTAAGCGGTTTGTTTTGCTCCGTTTCCCTCTCGCTGCGCCTTTCTGTAGCCCCTGAACAGCCAGTGAAACAGGAGGAAATGGCTGCCTTAGACGTGGACAGCAGTCAGAGCGACTACATGCAGCACGCCAGCGCTGGAGGCGATCAGGTATTTTTAATTTTTCCAGAGAAAGCTTCCCCCTCGGTCGCTCCTTCTGCCAGCTTTGTCGTGAGACGCATGGGGGGGTTTTTGTGAAGTTCACACGTTTTAAATTTTGATGTTCCAAAAAAAGTGGCACTTCCTGTGTAGCTGCGGACTAACGGCCACCCACTTTCTCCTTTTTAAACCCGCCCATTGTGGGTAGGACGCTCAGCCGTCACCGCTCGCTCTGCTGGCAGCTACCTGTAGCAGGATCGGCTCGCCATCGCCGGAGGAGGATAACGGTGCCGCCGATGGCGCGGTAAGTCTGCCGGGCCGTGAGCCTCAGCGGCGGAGCGCCGTCGGCGGAGCGGAGCGGCGCGGCGGCTCGGCCTTCCTGCCCCTGCAAACTGTGATCATAACGAAGTCTCCAGCCTCTGGGCTTTGACGTTGAAGTCCTCTTTGGCCGTCAAGGGTTTAGTGAACCCACAAACGTCCGGAAGCGTATAGGAAATAAAATCCTTTTGGCCATTTCTCCCCCCCCCCCCCACTAATTTTTTCACAAAATATGGGAAACGTGTGAACTGTCAAGGGCCCATTCGTTTAATCATGTGTGGTACGAAATGCTTTTTAGTCTTGTCAAAAGATCATTCAGGTGAGAAATGGAAGTAACACTATATGCGGTTGAGTTAAGTAGTGAACCAGATTGAGCTAAAGGTGACGGATCTGGACAGGACTAAGATGCAATGTCCTCCTGGCTTCTCGTATGCTTTTCCTAACACGGCTGTGTATATTGTGGCTGTCACAAATGTAATATTTATCTGCTTCTTCTTTTAGACCACAGACCTCGCATCTATACATTTAACAGGGACGTCTGAGAGATGGGAGGTTTTGACTCCATCAGCATCTATAAAGGAGGAGCCAGGCGTAGTGCGTATTCCCAGCGCGGGGATAGTAACATCAAACGGACAATACGTTCTTCCTCTCCAGAACATGCAGAGCCAGCCGATTTTCGTGACCTCTGCGACGGACACGTCCACCAACGCAGTGCCTAACATTCAGTACCAGGTGATCCCGCACATCCAGACCGCAGATGGACAGCTGGGCTTCGCGGCCTCTGCGGTGGAGGGTGGCTCCCTGAGCCAGGATGCCACGGGGCAGATCCAGATAATGCACAATGCGGGTCAGAGTATAAGTGCCACTGGGACCTCTTCCGCTGACATCCTTGCCAACAGCCAGAACCTCGTATCACAGACTGGGCATATCCAGCAGATTCAGGGCGTTTCCATTACTGGGTCTGCATACAGTAGTCAGGGTCAGGTTGTCACTAGTGTGCCTGTCGGCTTGCCAGGGAATATTACCTTTGTTCCAATAAATAGCGTGGACTTAGATTCGCTGGGACTCTCTGGAGCTCAGACAATAGCGACGGGGGTCACTCCTGACGGGCAGCTGATCATGGCCGGCCAGGCTGTGGAGAACTCCGATAGCTTGGAGAAGTCTGGAGACCAGATCTCTCAGACGCTCTCCATAAGCGAGTCGAACTCTAACCAAGAGATTTACGTGCCAACGTCAACCTCGTCACAGCTCCCGGAGACGATAGATGGCACGGGGGTTCTGACTACGGCCACGGCTGTCTCCGGCGCCCAGACGGGGGACTCTGCTCTCCAGGAGAGCTACATCAACCAGAACCAGGTGCAGAACATTCAGGTATCATCAGCACAGCCTGTCATCCAGCTGCAGCCGGTGCCCGTGAGTGCAGGTGATGCCCAGGTGGTGCAGGGCCTCACCCAGCCCCAGGTCCAGGTTGCGGGGCAGAACCTGCAGCTCATCAACCCCGGGACATTCCTGATCCAGGCACAGACGGTCACGCCCTCAGGGCAGATCCAGTGGCAGACCTTCCAAGTGCAGGGCGTCCAGAACCTGCAGAACCTCCAGCTGCCCAGTGCTGGGGCGCAGCAGATCACGCTGGCCCCCGTGCAGACACTCTCGCTGGGCCAGGGGGGCACACTGAGCTCCAGCCCCGTCAGCATTAGCACTGGGCAGATCCCCAACCTGCAGACTGTGACCGTCAACTCGGTGTCCCAGGCCGGCGTGCCGTTCCTGTCGTCCGAGGACACGGACAGCCCTGCAGGTATGGCCTCACTGGCAGCCCCAGTGCCCCTTTTGTTGACACACACATCTGTATGTGCAGTTTGCTGGAGGAAGGAAACATTGCACTCCAGTTGAATTGGAGCCTATGCAGCAGTGTTGTGCTGCGTTCCCTGAAAGGATCATTCAGACCTACTTTGTGAAATTAGCCTTAATTCATAACACATGCACTTTTTCCCCCATATATTTTTCTTGGGTTTTTCCACCCTTCCCCCTTGTGAAATATGGATAAATTCTTGGCGTGGGCAAGGGGTGTGACTTTAAGGGAGCCTGCATTGAAATATCTGGAGCGTTTTGGCTTGTTGCTCAATTCCCTGAGTATTTTAGATGGCGTGTGGAGCCAAAACACACTGGGGAAGCCAGAGATGTGGGCGGATGTTAAATTTCCCTGCCTTCATAATGAGTTGAGTAGTTAATGCCAGGCTGTCAATTTAAAACTTTGTAAAATGTGCTTTTTATAGGTAGGGAAATGACCTTGGGTTATCTTTTCTAATGTAGATTCTTTAATGATTTCTTTTTGGACTCTTTAATGTGGAAATGATGACCAGTGTTTTATGGAAGCTCCTAGCTACATATGACACGTGAATGTGGTTTCTGAGCCCTGATATTTAAAATGTAGGCTGGGAGTTAAGTTATGAGCAGTCCCGCTTAATGTTGATGGTTATAAGTGCCTGTGTGATGCAGAGGAGACTTGCAGCTGACCGCTGTTTGATGCCACCTCATAGCGCCCACCCACTGTTCCTCTTATTGTCTGACAGATATCCAGATCAAGGAGGAGCCCGACTCTGAGGAGTGGCAACTGGGCACGGATTCCACGCTGAACCCCAGTGACCTGTCGCACCTGCGTGTGCGTCTGGTGGACGAGGACGGCGAGTTGCACGGACAGGAGGGCAAGAGGCTGCGACGCGTGGCCTGCACCTGCCCCAACTGCAAGGAGGCTGGCGGCCGGTGAGTGTGTGTGGTGGGGGGGGGGGGTTGCAGAGATCACATTTGGGGACCAAAATGAACATTCCAGTTGCAGTGGGTGATGGCATTTATCAAATGCCCCTAATGAATGTTGCTGCATTCATTAGGGGTTAAATACTAGTACTAGTACATGCATACATGTTCCTCAGCAGTGGCTCAGTGGATAGCACTGTGGCTGGGGTTAAGGGTTTGAATCTCACTGCCAGTCTGGGTGTACAGCAATGGGCTGGCATCCTGGTCTGCTTGTGCCCTGGACTCCTTATAGCTCTGTACTGGAAACTCAGCCCCTTGGAGAAGGTGTCATTGCTTCCCCCACTAGCCACTCACGGCTCTGTATCTGCACCCCAGGGGCTCCAACACAGGCAAGAAGAAGCAGCACGTGTGCCACATCCCCGGTTGTGGGAAGGTGTACGGGAAGACGTCACACCTGCGTGCCCACCTGCGCTGGCACTCGGGGGAGCGGCCCTTTGTCTGCACCTGGATGTTCTGCGGCAAGCGGTTCACTCGCAGTGACGAGCTGCAGAGGCACCGCAGGACGCACACGGGTGAGGGCTGCGGGGAGCCGGGCCTCCTGGGTGATATCTGGGTGCGGTGTGTGGCTCATAGGTTTAGGTCTCTGTGCCTGTCATCAGAAGGTCATGGGTTCAATCCCCTTGGGCCTTAACCCCCAGTTGCTCCAGGGACACTTGTTGTACAGTGCTTTGGATGAAAGCCAAATAAGTGAGTGTAATGAGTGGGGTTTAGAGCAGGTATCAGATCCTGCAGCATGGTAGAATCATCTCTCCTCGTTAAATTAAGCCTTTCATTAATGCCTTGGACAGGGGAGAAGAAGTTTGTGTGTCCGGAGTGTTCCAAGCGCTTCATGCGCAGCGACCACCTGGCCAAGCACATCAAGACCCACCAGAACAAGAAGGGCGTGGCCTCCGGGGCAGAGGCGGCAGCGGCCTCCTCGGACGGCATCCTCACCGCGGCGGGGGCCACCCTCATCCTCACCAACATCCAGCAGGGCTCTGCCCAGGGCCTGGGGACGGTCAACGCCGCCAACGCTCAGGAGATCCTCTCCAACACGGAGATCCCTCTACAGCTGGTCACCGTCTCGGCCAGCGAGGTCATGGAGTGACAGCTGCCTGTTACTAGGACTAGGACTCCATAACCCCTCCCACCCCAATTTTTAAATAAATATATATAAATATATGAATATATATTTTAAAGAATTATCATTTGGTCTTTTTACAGATTGGGCAAAAAAATGACATTACACGTGGTTTCAATATTCACACTGAAAATGCCTTATTTTGTATCATAGTCTGTAGTATAAAATGGCTTTGCATGTATATTGTTTTTTTTAAGCTACTGTTCCATATGTAAAGTCTCTGAAGGAAACATTTCCAAAAATGCAAAGGAGTGGTACAGGAAACTGGGGTCCCGTCAGCCGAATTGTCCTGTGTGCCCTAAGGGGGGCTCTGCTCAAAAGGTCTGCCTCAAGTTTGTGTCAAACACACCTGATCTCCCCCAGTCTGATGTCTGTGTGTCTCTCTGGTTTTTTTTTTCTCCCTCCAAGTGCTGTTCCTGAAGTGCATCCTTAAGCCCCTCACTCTTGTCATTTTTGTTTATTTCCACCTTTAAGTATCAGCTTTTTAAAGACATCTTGTAGATGTTGACAATTAAATTGGATCTTTCCAAAAAAAAGATGGTAAATAACAATCATGTAAAGGTTTTTTTTTTTTTGTTTTTTTTTTTGGATATTTCATGTCTTCTGTCCTTCCTGTCCCATCTTGTATTACAGTACAAGTTACCTGTAAATCAAGTCTTTTGATCGAAAAACTATTTATATTAGGCTGTACTTAGTAAATTGATTTTGTTGTAATAATCGCCTTTTTAAAAATTACTTTTTAAGTATGTAACAATTTTGAATTTTTATTTTTTTTTGTAAAACTTCAATTTCGAAATGGATCACAATTAAAGTCCTTTATATGGAAAAAGCCATGTTAGGAAGGTTGATTTGCCAAACCAGACTCCCCTTGATGCGGAGCTGTCCGTGTGCTGCCCACGCCGTCCGCCCCAGAGCCTGTCAGGTCCAGCTTTGGGTTGTGTGACGGATACAGTGTGGTGATGGACCAAAAAAACTCTTATGCAGTTTTCCTCTCTTCTGTGTCGCGTCACTACGTAATATGTCAGGGTCTTAAAGTTACAGCTTTTCTTTAAAACAAACTCCCTTTCCTTGCCCAAGCCAGGTACGAGAATCTAATGTTCTTCTAGAAGCATCCTCAGCAAGCCAATGCAAGCTGCAGTCACTTGATGGCTCCTGTTTGTTCAGTTGGGTACCTTTCTATAAGTGACTCACACTGTACTAACCAACTACAGCTAAATAACTTTCCACTTGTATAAATTTTTTTTAAATGTTTGGCCAGGGATGTTTTAGACTGTACAATTACTTTGTTGTCAAATATGTATTTCCTTTTAAGTATGTACCTATATGATCTGTTTAATTTTTCTATATAGAAATGTTTCTGACATTCATTATGCAGATTGTATAATGTACGATTGTAAGTAGGTTAAAAATGAATGAATGCTATACAATCTTGTTGCTGGAGTTAATTGCTCTAGTGACTGGAGTTTTTGGAAGAAAAGGATTTATAGCATTTTATGATATTATGACTCACAGGGCCCAGAGACCCAGAATCTACTTTCATGTAATTGAAATATATTCTACCATAAGTGGTAATTAATAAAACACTATTTTGATATTTTGATTTTATAGTATTCGTTCCCAGCTTTGTCTATGAAGACTTGTCTGTCTGTTGTCTTTTTAGCCCAGATTTGTGCTGTTTTTTTGTCATTATGTTTGTACTATTCAGTTTTTTTTTTTCCTGATGCTGTATTCTTGCAAGGGATTTCAGGGATATATTTTCAATGTGGCAATTACATTTCGCTTGTATATCACAGAAGCTCGCCTTGGGACGTTCTTTGGTCTCGGGAATAATGCATTTGGGGACTTTGTTGTGCTCTCTGTGGCGTCGATTGGCTCTGACGTCTGGCGTGTCCTGCTCAGTCTATTTGGCCGTAAGCATGTTCCTTCGTGACAGGTAGGGCTCCATGACAGCCACTCTCCTGCCGCCCACATCAGTCACCTTAGCAAATGAGTACAGGTGGAGGCCGAAACGATGTGTTAATGTGTCAGGCTGCCTTTCACCGGCTCTACGGAAAGGTCATTCTGTAGGGAGGCTTTTTTATCATTATTCCTTACTTGCTTTTCCCTCAAAATTGGCAGTCGAGTGCCATTGATACCCAAATGGGGAATAATACGAACAGAGATGTACTGTATGTACGGTTTATACATTTTTTTGATGGCTTTGCATCGTGATTATATATCTATAGAATTAATTGGCAAGGTGGTCCAGCACTGCAAATGGCTTTTTAGAGAGCCCTGCATCATGTAGCTGTTCTGGACCAGGACCGCAGAGGCTGCAAGTACTTCTGGGGATGCAAGCTAGTTCCGTTTTTGTCTTGGATGGTGCACATCGCACCCCCTCTGAAGTCGGTGCCCACCTATGCCCCCTATAGGATTGACCAGCCCTGTATGGTTTTCTTTAAAATATGTAAATGTAAGTATGTGGTGCTTCTTATTAACAAATGCGATAGCTGCATGAAATTCCAAATTCAGCACTCATCTGAGGATGGAGTGAAATGAGAAAATGTTTAGATAATCATGTTTCAGTGGGGCCAGGACATCCATCCATTTTCCATGCCCTGGGTCATAGGGGTCTGGAGCCCATCCAGGGAAGCTATGGGCGCAAGACAGGGAAAAACCCAGGATGGGGCGCCAACCCACAGGGTGTCAGGCCATGTTTCAGGAATATCATTTTTAGTTTAATATTTAAAATGACCACTTATAAATTCACCCATCTCCCATAACTGTTTAGTACAGTCGTGGTGAGCCTGCAGTCTATCTTAGGACCACTTGTAAATATGCTTTTGAAGTATTGCTTCAGTATTTAGTGGTGGACATGCATCTAAAATCAAAAGCAAGTGTATGTAGTATGTAGTGTCCTCACCCATATCGAACCTCAGGCCAGCCATACCGTACCACCTTTGACCAAACCTGGCTTTGTTAGCCTAGCGGCATTGAGATTGCTAGCTGTTTGTTTACAAAAGTCACACTTTTCCAGCAGGGGTGCAGCCTTTGTGACACTCTGCCTCTTCTGCTGTAAGTTTATTTTTCCTTTTGACACAGAAAGGCATCTTAGCAAACTTTTAGTTTTTTGTGAGTCCAGAACATAATTAAGTACAGTCTGTTAGGGCTGATATCCAACACTTCAGGGCAAACAACAGCTGGTTCTGAAATTTTGCTGGTTTGAGGAGCTCCGAACTCCAAAAGAAGTAGAATATAAACCCGAAATCTCTTTTTTTTTTTTATGAGTCCGTTTCATAACAACCTTCATTTGCATAATCAAATTAATTCAATTCACTGTGAAGCAGTAGCGAGTGGCCCAATGAACACAGAATGACAGTTTGAGTTAATGAAATGTGTCAGTGGTATCATCATTTGCTTGTATGTTAATTAGCCCAATTAATTTCCACTGCATGCTAATCCGAATATTGTAATAATCCTGTTTTCCCCTACAGAAATGAAAACCCCCGAACTCAGCTCACGGGGAAAGCAGAGGAACAAGAAGGTGAATCATACCCTTGTGTTGTTTATCAGTGCAAAAGGTCATTTTAATAAAGATAACTCGATGTCTAGCCAGCTTGATATATTAGGAAATGCATCACAAAATGTACTTACAGGTATTTCTTAAACTTATGCTTTTGGTTTAAACATGTGAATCCTTTGGAGATTGGCTAGTCATCCACCATTCCACTTAGTTTGGGTCTAAACAGTTTCTGGTAAAAGACGTGAAGTTCTAGAAAAATGTATCTGTAGCATGTTATTAACAACTTTGAAGATCCACAGTTGAAGATCACTGTCCAGCAGAGCCGGCGGTGCTTCTGTAAGATGGCTGCAGGTACGTGTAGCTACCCCACCTGGGTTTGGCTGTAGGCACAGCAGATAAGGGCCTGCTTGGGTTTCCCTGGGAACAGGTGCTCTGTGTGCTGTGCTGAGGTGAGCTCAGGTTACAGTGAGCTCACCGTGGCTATATAGCCCGTGGAGCACAGGATATCACTGCCCACATCCACAGTGGCAGCAGGTAGAACAGGAGTATTTTTCTACATGCATGAGTGTATTTTCAAAGGAAGTCGTTGCTTTTATTTTTTAGCTTCAGGAGCCAACAAGAGTTTAGATTTTGTCTTCCTAAAAAGTGTGTAGGCAGGGACAGGAGGGCACACAGATACCTGTACTCTTTCTGAGTGTGTTCCCTTGCTGGGGTGTGCAGGGGGGGGGACATCGCTGCCATCATGGTGGAGAGCAGCCCCTGCGTCTCCCTGGAGCCCTCCCGGGTGGCGGCCATGGCCGATGAGCGCGTCGAGTTCATCCGCGAGCAGGCCTTCACCTCCCTTCGGCTAAAGACCGATAAGTGGAATCGCTTCATCGCCACCGAGGAGAACCAAAGGCTTCTGCTGGACTTCCTAGATAAAGGCTGCCACGATCGCCTGGTTCTGCTCACTGGGTCGGGAGGAACGCTGCATGCTGGCGACGGGCAAGTGAGTCTGACAGGAGCCCAGCTGAGCCCAGGCTGGTGGGAGTCTCATCTCACCCGTTATCAGGGGCTGGGCGATTAAAGGCAGTACATTATTTTACACCATACTGGGCCTCTGGCATTTCTTGTGTCATTTACTGTATATAAATCTGTCTCTTTGAAACAGGCCACATGATTTATATTTATTTAAAGAAAAGAAACCATTTGCATGTCAAAGATGCTTAACATTTCTTTCTTTGAAATAAGTTGCCACTTATTTCCAGTGCTTTCGCCAGTGAAAGCATTCCCGATTTGCTTTCTTTTTCGAAGACCCCTGCACTGTGGAAAACCAAGCTTTTGTGCATCCTGAAAAAAATGAACACGAAAGTGTCCCAGTCCAATTTCAGGAGAGAGCTTTGGCTGGGGGAGGTATCAAGCCAGTCCCTGGAACAGGTGTCAGCACTGGTCTCTGAGGTAACCCTAGTCCACCGATACTGACCAGTTGTGGAGTCTGTGGGTCTTTAATCATTGATGGCTGCTCACAGTGGTATAACTTCTCCTGCTTTTCATCGCGTCCGCGGGGTGGGGGGGTGTCCACTCGAGCAGGTGCTGGTTTCCATCCTGGCCAACACCAGGAACCATGGAGGCTGGCCGCAGGCTGTCTCGGAGGACGTCCGCAAGCACGTAGAGAAGCTGAGGAGCCGCCTCACCACCCTAAGGGGCAGAGCGGAGGGCCGCACCCTGTTGCCGCTGCCACTTTGTGTGGAACAGGCCGATGCGGAGGATGAGAGGGGTGCCCTCTTCAGGTCAAAGCCCGTCACTGACTCTCCTTTGCTCACATTTTAGTCCCCTGCCTGTACTCAAACATCGGTATGTTGTGGTGAAACAGTAAACAAATCAATTTAAAGACAACTTTGAGCATAATTATTAGCAATTTTTCTTGGCTCAAAAATAATATGTTGTTAATACACTGCTTGTTTTTGATGGTCTTTCTCTGTGCCTGCAGGTCAGCTGAGGGCAGCATCGACTTGCCACTGCTGTACTCCATCGAGACCATGGTCATCCAGTGGGCTCAGCAGATCTGGGAGGTCCTGCAGAAGGATTCCAGCCAGGTCCTGCTGCGGGGGGACAATCCAGGACCTGACGCTGAAATCAACTTCTGGGTCACGCAGAAAGACGACCTGCTAGGCATTCAGAAACAGGTGCGAGCCATTACAGGATTTTAATTTCACTATTAATGACATTTTGTTATTACATCAAACTAATTAAATCAAACACCTTTCTGAAAACCTCTTGGGTAGATATAATCATTGTGCCTCTCACAGTGATTATGTTTTGTGTATTAAGTTTCTTGTAGTTCCCTGCTTTATTCATTCTGCCTTCATAATCTCTTGTGTCAATTAGAAAAATCTTAAAGAAAATTAATAATTTGCCTAAACAGGAGCGCTCGGCCGGTAAAGTGCTTTATATAATGGAAAAGGCTTGTTTTACCCTTAATGTCATTCTGTTGTTCTCATTGGCTCAGTTACAGAATCCCAAAGTGGAAAAGATTATGGAGATTCTCAAGAGGATCAACAGCAGTTACAACTTAGCTTTCAGTGACATTGTTACAAAGGTAAACCGAGGTAAATATCGGAGTCTGCCCCTCGCCCTTCTTGTGGAGAGCAGGTAATCACACTAGGCTTGGGCCGTCTCGGGCGTTATCAATCACGTCTTCCTCCACTGATTGTTACTGTTCATTTAAACCCAACCCACTTGAGACAGTTAATGGGGAAGCTTACAATTTATCACTGGTGGAGCTGAAGTCCATTCGGTGTGAGATTAAAACGGCTTCAGACCAGTTCCTCTGATCAAGTACTTGTGGAGTGAAGTCGCCCTGTAACCCCGGCCCGCGCAGCCGCCCTGGAGGCAGAGGACGTCGAGCTGAACCTGCGGCCTCTGAAGAGGCAGATCAGCTACCTGGAGGAGTGCAGCTTCGCTGGCGTCGAGCCGCTCATCAGGCCGCTCTTCCATACCCTGTGCCTGATCTGGAGCCGCTGCCGCCATTACTGCGTTCCGGCTCGAATCGTTGTGCTGCTGCAAGAGTTCTGCAACCTACTCATTGAGAAGGTGCACGTCCGTCCTGCCTTGAGCTGGCCCTGATGACACCTTTCTGTAAATGTTTAGCAGGTTTTTGAACTTGCTACCTGGCCGATCAACATTGTTTCATTGCCCAATTAAACACGCCATAGGCATTCAATTGTTTTGTATTGCAGTGCCCAATATTTAGGAGGACTGAGGAGAATATTGTTTGGGTGGGTTTTTTGCTGTCTTTGCATTTTGAGGCAGGCAGAACTCTTGAAAACCCCATTCTGTATCTTCTCCAGGCCTTCAGCTACCTCATTCCAGAGGAGCTCTTTAAAATGGAACTGGAGGAGGGGGTCGAGAGGGTCCAGCGCACCATCCACATCATCAGGAGCTTCAAGCAAAGCTTCCACCTGCACAGGGAGAAGATCAGTCAATACTACCCCAAGGGGGAGGAGGTGAAACCCTGGGACTTCCCATCCAGCCTGGTCTTCCACAGGACTGACCGCATCCTGGAGAGACTGCTGATGATAGAGGTGAGGGTTGCTGTCCTGGGAAGGACAGAGCGGCTTCCTGTAATCAGGAGACTCACTTCTCTGCTAATTGGCACTAGGCTACTTCAGTTCATGCATATTCAGTTGTTAATAGAAGCAGAAAGGACTCAACCAGCTTTGATATGCTTTTTCATCACCTTGGATAAATTAATATCTGTAAATGTATAATTTAGTTCCATACTTCGTTCATAGCTGTGATAACGCTGGCACTGTGTCCTGCTCCATAATATTATGTCCAGGAGCTGTTTGCATCAGCCCTGGACTTCCTGAAGCTGGAAAAGGTGGAACTAGGTGGGTGCAGGGGGAAGGTCCTCAGCGAAATGGTGTACAGCATGAACGAGGACTTCCATGACAGCTGGAGAGCCCTGCGGGAGAGCAAGTACGACCCCCTGGATTACACCAAGAAGGTGACATTGAACTGCAGTTCTGACTGCTTTTATATAAATATATATTCCCCCCCAGCCCTGTCATTTGTCATGGTGCACAGTTTACATCACTGATGGCACCATCACAATGCCTCGTTTGCTGTCCAAGTCAGAAATGTTCTTGAGGGAGCGAGACATTCTGCAGGCCAGCAGCGAGACAGAAGGGGCTTTGTTTCTTCCAGAAGACTGTTTGTAATGAAACTTACAGTGAGTGTTTTTTTTAAAAAAAACAAAATAGAACTGAAAAACAACAACAGGCAGTTCTCTGTGAGGGAGACAGCTCTCCAGAAGAAGTGACCTGTAGGGAACGAACACATGATTGAATAATAAACGGAAGACATCTCGACTCTCTCCGGCACTCGCAATTTAGTGCACAATTTAGAGTAGAAAGGACTCGTCCTAAGTGTCCATCTTTTGAGCTGGTTTTGGTTTTGAGGGCGTCGCTCTCTACCGAAGGCTCCCTTTCAGTACGCCACTCTGCCTCAATTGCTCTGTAATTGCTCACAGTCTACCTCATCTTCTATTTCATCCCGTGCAAAGTACATAAATGCCATAACTGTGCACAACATGGGGACAACTCGGTAATATCTGGCATAAAACTGGGAAGATGTGCTGGCGTGACAGTTAATACTGTATGTTGCTTTTTTGTCCGCTAACATGATTTTTGTTACACGTAATAATATTTGGCTGCATAGTATTTTGACTTCAATAATAAGTCAAAACAGGGAGGGAGAGGGGGAAGGGTGCGGAGGATAAGGAACTGGAGTGACACCGTGGGCTACAATTAAGGTATGATGTATTTTGAAAATATGGGGGTAGGAGACATGAACTTTGGGAGTGACAAAGGCCAAAACAATAAACAAAACCTAATGAACTACCTACACGCGTATCGACGAACACTTCCCTAACCCATATATATATATATATATATATATACAGAATATACTGTATGTACTGTACATAGTCACAGAGCGCCTCTATCAGTGGGGTCCTGGGTGGGATACCAGTACAATGCCTTGCAGTCACACACACACACACACACACACAGGTTTGTAATTCTGTGTTTGTGGGGACTCTCCATTCATGTCGATGGGGAAAACTCTAATCCCAACATGATGACCTTAACCCCTACCCAGCCCAAACCTTAACCTAAACTTGATTGCATTCACAGATCTTTTTGGGGATCTGAAAAGTGGTTCCCAAAACGTCAAAATAACAGGTTTTTATTACATTTGGGGACATTTGGTCCCCACGATGTAATATAAACATAATCCACACACACACACGCAATATGATTAATATGTTGCACACTTGCTGATATTTGTACTTTATACACTGAAATCTTTGCATATCCCATTTTCACAATTGTCTCCGTTGGTTTTCTTGTTTGAGACAATGTGATCTTCACTGTCATCTGACAGCTAGGCGATAATCCAAACTTAGTCTGCAGTTGTTCACTGCTGGGAGACGTTTGAACAAGTACAGACGCTCCTCTACTTACGAACGTTCAACTTACAAACTTTCAGACATACGAACGAAGAGGATCTTTAAGTCCAAATTGTGCCCACTGGGCTCCCGTTTGTTGTCCGCAATATCAAATTTTTTTTTCTGCACTCCAGTTCCGCCGAGTACGACTTCTGACCGCTACTCCCGCGACGCAGCAACGTAGCGTGCATACTCCCGGCATCCTAGTTCTTTGTACTTGCGTATACCCTTAAAATCATGGTGAATAACGACTTATGAACATTTCGAGTTGCGAACGGTCGTTCGGAACGTATCACGTTTGTGAGTAGAGGAGCGTCTGTAGATTGTTTTCTCCAGTCAAGGAAGCTCCGTGTGGATCTACTCAATAGGCTAATACTTGTTTTGTCTACTAAACATGTTCAGTTTTGTAGCAGGTCATTTATTTTGTCACGAACATAGAGAGCAGGAGTCACAGAGAGCCAGGGGCCACAGGGAGTGGGGGGCAGAGATGTTAGAGCTTGTGATGGGAGCTTCTGAGGTGTCTTGGAAGGGTTTGGCTACCCAAGGTGATCCATTTCCGGGGAATGACAGCTGATATCTGTGTTGCCCTTTGCTCCCTGTGGCCCCTGGCTCTCCGTTTTCCCTGCCTGTCTATGACCCCTGGATCTTTGTGGCTCCTGGTTCACTGTAGCATCTGACTGTGGCCCGTGGCTCTCTGGGCCACCTTTCTGTCTATAGCCCCTGGCTCTCTGTGGCTCCTTGCTCCCTGTGGCCCCTGGCTCTCTGTGGCTCCTTGCTCTCTGTGGCCCCTGGCTCTCTGTGGCTCCTTGTGGCCCCTGGCTCTCTGTAGCTGCTTGCTCCCTGTGGCTCCTGGATCTCTGTGGCTGCTTGTTCCCTGTGGCCCCTGGATCTTTGTGGCCCCAGGTTCATTGTGGCTCCTGATTCTGTGGCTCCTTGTGCCCTTTGGCCCCTGGCTGTCTGTGATCCCTGACTTTCTGTGGCTCTTGTTTACTGTCACTGTCTGTCGCCGGCATTTCTGTTCACTTGACAGATGCGAATGGGGGGAGCGTGGCTGTGGTGGACCCACGCCCCCCTCTCTACAGCAAAGAGTGTTTATCGCTCTAATTAAGTGCTTTCTTGTCATGGCAAAATTGCAGGTTTACATTGCAATTTAGAACCTTCAGCATTGTTATTTTTGAAAGGTGTTAAGTGCGATTTTACTGTGTTTTTAACCAATATAAATAATATATACATATATATAAATCCAAATTCTTAAAAAATGGTTTACATTTCAAGACAGATGGCATCCTTGCTACTGGCTTGACGATAAATAATGGTGCCATCAGTACATTACAGGTTCTGAAAGAAACTTTGTGCTAAAATGAATTTTTCATCTATATATAGATGCACACATATTAGTGAAGAGACTCAGGGGTTAGCCTGTGGGTGCCCACAGAGGCAGAGATGATTGTCATCAGACTCCTGGTGGTAGTTGTGATGTCCCCTGGTTCCTTTGGGCCGCTGATGGCAGGGTTGGCACAGGTAATACGCGCAAAGCCAGCCAGTGTCTGGGATGTGCGCCTGGGCCAATGATGTACATATCATTTTCCTCACTTACTGATTGAAGACTGTAATCTTTGCAGGACTTTCTCTCTGATTACACCCGTCTCATGGAGCAAAACAAGGACTTTGATCAGCGGCTGGGCACCGTGCTCCACCTGGCCTTTCAGCATTCAAGGGGGCTGCAGTCCGCCTTTAAGGTGAGCACAATTTTACCCCCATTTACACTGTCATTACGCGCCGAGTGGACAGTTGGCAGGCGTCCAGGGGCTTCTGCCGACCCCACAGGCACGCTGCTTAGTTTGATTTCCACGGCTATTTGCCCTTGTCTGCGTTCTGAATCTGCACACTTAGAGAAAATTGCTGTTAGATATGGGAAGCTCTTACCTGCCCAAAGTTTTAAACTAGAAAGCAGATTGAGCCGTTGAAAGGCTTCACCCTGCGCCCTTCTTTGTATGAGTGTAGTGTGCTGAAAGCAATCAGCTGCTGCCATTTGTTGTGGTAGCTCCTTCAGATGTTCGGAACCCTTCTGGAGAGACAGGGGACCAACAAGCTATTTACCTCCAACTACATCATCCTGCTGCACGTGTTTGAGGAGGAGATGAACTGCTGTCAGGAGGTCCTCGACAGCCAGAGAGAGAAGGTTAGATGGGCACTGTTAAGACAGAGAATAGTAAAGCCTCTAATCAAAATGCTATTATCTCCACCATGGTCCAGAAGGTATTTTATTGCTAACAAGAGCATGTTTAGGTCTTGAAAGTTCTATTTCTAGGCTCTATGATGATGAGAATATATTCAGTTCTTGGGGTCTCATACCTCATACTGTCATGCCAATTTCTGTGCCATTTCTTTCTCTTTCTTCTACCCTTGTCTAGCTTTGGGATAGCTGCTCTCTTTGACCAAACAGAGTATCGCTGACTGAATTCTGCTTCCCTGTGCTATTTCAGCTGCAGAATGGCTGTGCCGTGCTGAGTAAAAACGTCCCTGTGGTGGCAGGGCACCTGAAGTGGTCCCAGGAGCTGCGTGACAGAATCCTGGCCAGCCGTAGCAACCTCACCAACCTGACCCACATGTAGGCCACGCCTCTCAGCTTCCCACCGTGCTGCCGGAGACAGATAGACAACCGTAGTCTTGTATCACAGTCTAATTTCCCGATACACCATACTAAGCACAAATCTGACAGTATCAAAAATGCATTGTCTTTCTTTTAAATTATCTTTGTAAACCACTTTCATATAGTTGTGAACTTATTTTAATTGGAGTATTTATTAAGCACAGTCTCTTAGAATTTGATAACGTGGACGTTCTTGAGACTAGCCAGCATCCTGACAAGGATCTGACACGTGATCTGCTCCTAGATGTGATGTTCTGCCATTGTCCAGCTCACAGTCACCTCAAACCTGGAAATGTATTCACAGGCAGTTTAAATGTCATTATGTCTTGAGGGCATCAGACAGTATGCTTACATGTATGTGTGCGTATTTGCTTAGGCCTATTGGTATAAGCAAAGTAGAAGAGGTGCTGAAGAAATGTGAGAGGCTTCTGGAGCTCCTGGAACAGCATGATGAGGAGATCTACTCATCCTGGACAGCAGGGCTTGAAGAGTTGTGCCATACTCACCTTCAAGAGCCTCTGCTCACCCTCAGCTCGGAAACAGATCTTCTCGAGGTTAACTTCAACCCAGCTGTAAGTCACTCAGAGCTTCCTAAATCTCATTAATGGGACATTGATTGTGAACGTTCAGATAACACCTACTGAGTCAGAGATTTTGACCTGTTGCTTGCTGCCTGTATCTGACATGTAGTTGACGTCAGTTTTGCGGGAGGTGAAATATCTGGGAATGCTCAAATACAGTGACATACCAATGGCAGCCCTCCAGCTGTACTCAAAAAGAGAGACTTTGTACTTGGTGAGTTTTTCCACTTTGTCTGCTTTTGAAAGTTCTCTCCTGTTAGTCGCTCACATCACGCAGAACCATGTTTATTCAGGGGACCACCACCATTCAGCTGTAACTCAATCAGTAGAAAATAGAATATGATAGATTATGTATCTCACACCACCTGCCCTAACAAAATGAAGTAATATACTGCGGACCATTCCATTAATCTTGTTTGTCACAGTAGACTAATTTTGCTAAATGAAAGCTTTTGACAAGAAAGTAAATACCTATTTTATCAAAAGTCCATTTCACATTAGACAAGAGTCCCAGGAGTGAAGGATTTACGGAAATTGCCCCTTTCGCTGAGCTTTACTGCATGTCCCGCAACTTTAGAACCGTCATCATCATCACTAACTCCTGTTCTGTTTCCAGAGCAATCAGGCAGTGGCATCATAGTGTAGCTGAGTGTGTTGGGACTCCTCAGTATAATCTCCACTATATCCCTTATTGTCCCTATAGCCCTGTAATACAGGTATAAAGTATGCGGTATGTTGAATATATGCCCTTGAAAGCTTCATGTGAACATGGACATGTAACTTAACCATGCTGAAAGCATGTCCCTCTGATGCTCTATGGTGACGGTTGACGCAGATTTAACCACAAAAGCACGAGTGAGCAGCCCAGTTTATTCAGGGTACTTTCAGTTCTCCTGTTTCCTGGTGCTGCCTGCTCCACAGCAGGTGAAATTTCATTGTGTGCTCACATAAATCCCATATAATCTCTGTGAATCAAACGTCTAGATCAGTGCTCTTCAAATCTGGACCTTGATTCCAAATCCAGGTCTTGTTTTCAGTTCTCCCAGGTAGTTAGTTAAATAATTACTGATTCTGATTGGCCAGAGGGGCTTCACACCTGGCTCACAGGTAAAGGAAGGCTGGAAAATCAGCAGGGCTCGGACCTTGAGGACCGTGAGTTGAATAACCCTGGTCTAGATGCTTATTTATTTATCATTGATATGTATTTTTATTTTGATTTATTTTTGAAGTCCTGGTGAAATTAATAACTTTAGTAGTAATATATTTTATGGATATAGCATAAAATCTGCTATAATATACCCAACTAGTGACAGTGCATTTTGAGCTCTTTGTCTTCCATTGGATTTCGTTGACACTGTTAGCCATATTAGCTGTGGAAAGAGGGATGAAATCATTAAACTACTAAGCTTGTGGGATTGCTGTAACTGGCTCAGTGGTACAGTAGCAGCCTTATCTCCAGTGACTGGTCAAGCCCTTGCATGTCATCTCTCTCGCTGTGTAGTACACCCAGACCCTGTCCCTGGTCACACGCTTCTACAACAGACTTCACAGCACCATTCTGGAGGTGGAGCTGAATTTAGTCCAGGAGGACATGGAACGGGTGAGAGGGCAGCTGCGTCCTGGACTGGAGAGCCTTTGCTGGGGTCAGGAGGACCTGTGGGATTACATACAGCAGAGTCGGGACTTGGTGCAGGATGTGGACGGCCGGGTGCAGAGGAACAAGGCCAACGTGGAGGCCATGCAGGAGCTGATGCAGACCTTCTACCAGGCTCCCTTTGCGGGTGGGAGGAGCCAGCGGCACGGCGGACTGCTGACTGTCAGTCTCGTGGATGACAGTATCCACAGGCAGTATGCCCTGATCGCTGCCACCGGGGATAAGATCCACCAGCTGCTGCAGGTATCTCCTAACCCTAAGCCTGCTCACCCCATGGTGTTCAGGTTGCATGCTGTTTTCCGAGTTAATTAAATCAAACGAGTATTTCCGAGCTGTCATTTTAATTTCTGAGGGCATACTGTCATGCAGATTGATCCCAAACAAAATGATCACGACAGCTAAACATTTCTGCTACATTTGTGGAAATAGATGGGTCTGGCTTGCTTGAAGTTGCTTGCACAGTTCTAAATGTCAGTGTACATGTTTTAACAGCTTTTGGGTTGCGCTGTGTATGTCGGGTACTCATCTGAGCCGTTTGTACTTCCTGTACCCAGGAGAATCAGGAGCTGCTTTGTGCTGACCCCGGATCAGCAGAGTGGCAAGCGTACACGGATTACATCGACCGCATCATCCTGCAGGGCTTTGTTGGCGCTGTCCGCTGCTGCTTGCAGTACTTCGTTGAGAACACGGACCCCGCCTTCAGTATCACACCCCTGTTTGAAGTTCAGCTTGTCCTCAATGGTAGTGACATGAGCTTTAGGCCCCCAATTAATCTCACCAAGAAAGACGATTTCTATGACATGATTGACAGGATGTTGGATAACATTTTTAAAATGGCTTCCTGCATACGAAGAGTAGCCAAGCACAACCAAACAGAGACTTATCAGGTGAGGAAGTCTTCCCAGAAATCATGTACGACTTAAATGGATATAATACGGAAATATTGCCAGTAATTCAAGCCGAGGATTTACTGTGGCGCATAGGAATCTTACTGACTTCCCAGATTCGTTTTTTTCCCCCTTATTCCTCAATCCCTAATGAACAGCTGGATGAACTGAGTTGTTGTTCCATATTGTGCCAAAAAAGGGAAGGGAAATTATGGACATTGTTAGATAATTAGGCTTGTCTTGGGAGACAATTTAATAATAGCCAAAAATGCAAAAGATGTGTCGTTCTTTGCCCAAGGTGCTGATCTTCAGTGCTGATGAGCTCAATGGGGAGAAAATCGTTCTGGGCAAACAGCTTCGTTATTTCTAGCTGCCAGGCTGCTTGTGTGTTTACACAACACAGTTTGAAGTGACAGGATGCCCTTTGTTGACATGACTTTGTGCACTTCCTCTGCATCCACCAACAATCGCTGTAGCACATCAGGCCTTAAATGCAATTTGCTGGAAAGCAATGAGCAAAAGGGTTAACACCCCCACTAAGACACGATTCCCCCCCCCCCCGCCCCTCTGAACCTTCAGCCGGATCTGGACCAGGTAGCAGAGTTAGCCGAACTTTCCCAGGTCATCCGCAGCCGGGTCCGAGACACCGTCGCCAAGGTAATGGAGTTCCAGGGCACATTTGCCAGCTACCGCTATCTGTGGATGGACGACCGTGCGGAGTTCATGAGGCAGTTCCTGCTCTACGGCCATGTGCTGAGCGCCGAAGAGATGGAGCTTTATGCTGACTATGAGCTGGCCAAGAATCCACCCAAGCTGGAGAACTTCAAGGAGCAGGTACCTTTGATGATGAGCCTTTCGGTGGGCCACTTCATCCTTCTTTAAGCAGTTCTTAGTTGTCTTGAGGTAATTTCCTCTAAATAAACAATATTTTTCTGTTGTTTAATTATTTAATCTGTTGATAAGTTATGTTTACCTAGGTCAAAACAGTGTATATATTGCCCTGCTCGTAGTACTTCTGGAAAACTGCTGCGCTTCAGATTTTGTGTAAGTTGCTTTCTTCTGGCTTATTCCATAATTTCGACTGATTTGGTTTTTTCACTAGATCAGCAACTTCGAGTCATTGTACGTCACAGTCAGTAAGTTGGAAGACAAGAAGCTTTTCTCTGGGTGGTGCCAGGTTGACATTAAGCCATTTAAAGTTTCCCTGATGAACATGATCGAGAGGTGGAGCTGGATGTTCAAGGAGCACCTGCTCAATCATGTCGTCAATAGGTTGGTGTTTGGCTCTTGGTTGGTGCAGTGAAGGGAACGGGGTCCCTGTTCTTACCATGAACTCTGAAGAGCTGTACATTGTTAAAATTTGCACAAAAGAACGTATCCAATAAAAGCTATTTAAATCAATAAAACAGAGTCAGTGCTTATAAAGGGTTCCTAAATATTTAAAATTTAGCACTCTATAATGCCTTATTTCACTGGCTATCTTTGCTTTCAGTGTCCAAGAGCTTGCGACCTTCATCCAGAGAACAGAAGAAGGGCTGTCCAGCAAGGTGTCTGACAGAGACTATGCAGTCCTGGTGGACATTATGAGTCACCTCATGGCTATTCGGGACAGGCAGATCTCCTACAGCCAACACTTCAAACCTCTCAAGTCTACAGCAGCCCTCCTCAAGAGCTATGGACAGCAGCTCCCAGAAGAGGTCTACATGCAGCTGGAGGTAAGGAGGACCACTGTGACCACTGTCATGGATCATATCACTCCTAGTATGTAGTAAACGATAATGAGAAGTATAGATGCTGACAATGACCAAATAAACGTTAAAGAATTCACCGTTTAGAGAAGTAAAACAGTTTGTCAGCATTACCTGAACCCGGGATTTAAGTAGCTAAACAAATTACTTCCGATCAGATTCATCTGGATTGGTCCTGGGTGGTGTTTTCTGGGAGAGGTCCTTATATATTTGCCCAGTCACATACTTGCTGATTGTGGGAATGTGCTCTGTCTTTCCTTGGAATAGTCATTTTTGTCATCTTGGTAGTTCATTGCATACATATGTTTATGTGTAAATGGTGTAAGTGGATTTGACTACCATAGTTAAACAGGTTTGGGGACATTTTGACAATCTCTCCAGGAGCTACCGGAGAAGTGGGAGAATCTGAAGAAGGTTGCGCTGACAGTGAAGCACGAGGTTGCGCCGCTGCAGTCCAATGAGGTCTCTGTTATCAGGAGGAAATGTGTCCGATTGGAGGTGAGGGCGCCTTTGTGCGCAGAAGCACACCACTTTTCCCCCTTTGTGCCCATAACAAGCTTCCAGTAGGCTCCAGCGAAGCGACAAATTGTAAACTCCTCGGCAAGGCCCCGTGGAAAGATAACCATTCTGTTTTTGTTGGTAATGTGGCGGGGGCCAGATCAGATAACACTACTCCGGAATGGAAGTGATGGTACCTTCCTTTGTAAGGAGATTGGTGTTTACTGCCCTATCCTCGTATTCACCATATTCACTGCCAGAAATACCTTCATTTTTCCACAATACATATTTATTAATAATACATGTATTTCTTTTTTAGTCCAGAATATTGTGTATAGATAGATATATCTCTGTGTTTGCGGGCATATATATCTGTGCATTTGCATTATTGTGAACTATGATATCCTTTGTCTTTTTTGATGCATTGTAAGAAATGTTTAAAGCTTTTTCTTTTTAAAAAAAAAAAAGATTCCCTTTCAAAACTGAAATTGCTTATTCTTTGAATTTTCATTCTGAGCAGACAGGGCAAATTTGACATTGAACACAGAACCTCAGCTATCTAATTAGAGTTTAATAAAATGCCAAATGATTTAATGCCACCATAATCCATATTCTTAAAGGTAGAATGGTGGTTGTCCAATAAAATAAGGCTTATTAAAGGGACCTTTTATGGTGTTCTCTTTCAAACTCTTGTATTTGTGGTCTAATCCCTGTAAAACTGTGTGAAGCTCATTATAGCCACCACAGTTGCGTTTCAAGACTGTTCCCATTATTACAGCGGTGTGAGGCCTGTCAGCTCTCTACCAGCACCCAAATCAAGCTGTCAATTACAGCATGTGTTTATGGAAATTACATATTTGTTAACATGCAGGGGAAAATGTGCTTTCAGATCAAGCAGCATGAATTCAGGGAACATTTTCGCAATGAAATCATCTTTCGGATTGACACACGTGATCCGTATGTGCTCATAGACAAGGTAAGCACTTCATAACTCATCACGCTTGGATTGAAACAATACTCATAAAAACAAGTGTCATGTTATAAATTCTCCAGGTAAAAGGATTCACTCATTAAATCTTCACTGAATAAATGGAAAAATAGAAAAGAATGGGAAACAGAATAGAATGATCTTCTGTTCTGATAGGTTGTGTAAAAGCTGTTTCTTGTGTGATGTCTGTGCATTTTTGCACTAATCTGAAATTTTAGCCCAGTTTTTTTGGTATATATTGAGGCTGTATTTCAAATGAGAATTGTCTCTGGCATATATACACTGGCTGCTATACTGCGGTTAATTTATTGTATCGTTAGTTCCACTTATATTCTATTTTCTATTTTATATATATATATTTTTTGTTTCTTACACACTCACTCTGCCGATGGTGAGCAAAAAAAAATGCAACAAAATTTCGTTCTAATGTGTACTAACCGGTGTATTTCCGAATGACAATAAAAGTGGCTATTCTATTCTATAGTTTGGGTAGTAGAGCTGTGTGCTTGTGCGTGGTCCAGGTGAACCAGGCCGTGGCCCAGCTGGAGGTGGAGATGAGGAGCCTGCAGGACACAGCGAGCCTCTTCGAGGTCAGCTTCCCTGACTACAAACAGCTGCAAGAGTGTCGCTCTGACATCGTCCTGCTGAAATCCGTCTGGGACCTGGTCGTATTTGTCAAGGTGATGAAGGCCATTGCATGATTTCATGAAAGTCATAATAGCTAATCCTAGTGCACGGATGCCATTGTTACGCTCAGTTTATTTAGGTATTGCTACAACATTCACTGTTTTCTCAATCTCTCTCATCTTTTTTCTTGAGGGTAAAGTGTAATACGTATGCAGTCATTTCCATCATTAATTTAATTTCAAATATGTAATTCCTGTTATACAACAAAAATAGAGCAGCATTAAAGAATGGACGAAGACGCCTTGGAAAGAAATTAACGTTGAACAGATGGACATGGAACTAAGGAGATTCGCAAAGGCAAGAGCAACAGTGTCGGCTTCTTATTTAAGCATGCAGAGATGCTGCCAGTCCTCAACCTCCAAAAAGATGGTGCTGCGTTTGCGTTGGTTTTCCATAGGAGATTAAGACCCTGGATAAAGAGGTCCGTACATGGGACGTGTATATAGGTATTGAGTCCACCGTGAAGAACCTGCTGACATCACTGCGGGCTGTAAATGAGCTTCAGAACCCAGCCGTGCGAGAGAGGCACTGGAAGCAGCTGATGGCTACCACTGGAGTACGTTACCTCGCTGCCCATGGCGTGCCCCGATGCCTGTCCTGCTCCACACGCTATACACTACACGCTACACGCTGCACACCTCAGTCCTGTGCTATCTCCTGACACCTCCTGACCTTCTTCAGTATATCCTTTCCTCCAGGTCTGCTTTGTCATGGATGAAACCACTGTACTGGGGGATCTGCTCGAGCTGCAGCTGCACCGCTTCGAGGATGAGGTGAAGAACATCGTGGACAAGGCTGTCAAGGAGATGGGCATTGAGAAGGTCTGCTCCTTCCGCCATTATAGGCTTAATCTGAGTGAGAGTGTACAATGGTACCCGTGGTATGAGCTGCCTGTTTTCATTGCTGCAGGTGCTAGCAGAGATTAATCAGACGTGGAGTGTGATGGAGTTCTCCTATGAGGTGCATCAGAGCACAGGAACCCCACTTCTGAAAGCCGACGAGAATTTGATCGAAACCTTGGAAGATAATCAGGTCACTGAAACGCTCCATTCCCATGGGTTACTTCTCAGTGGTTTTCAATTACTATGGTTTGAAGATATGGGGTAGATATAATAAGCTTAGGCGTCAGCCTACACCTTTCCGGTTTTCAGATATTGATTAGTTTTTATCGTGTTATGGACTTGTGGAAATTATCATCGTTATCTTGATTTTGTAAAAGTCATTGTAAAAGAACCAAATAAATTCATTCATGTATTTTTATATTTGCTTTTGAATGGGTGTTCACAAGTCACATGAATAACCTTGTTTGGGCTATTGGTTGTAATCCTGTGAGAAATATGTAGTCCCTTAGAGATGACAGGTTTCTTGACACCGAATTCCTTGCACAGGTGCAGCTGCAGAACATCCTGATGAGCAAGCATGTTGAGTACTTCCTGGTGCAGGTGAGCACCTGGCAGAAGAAGCTGATGGTGGCCGACCAGGTCATCTCCATCTGGATGGGTTTGCAGCGCACCTGGGCTCACCTGCAGAGCATCTTTACCAACTCGGAGGACATCCGGAACCAGCTAGCGCAGGATGCCCAGAGGTTCGAGGGGATCCACCTCGACTTCCAGGTGCCAGCTCGTCTGCGAGTGCAGGAGTGTGAAAATGCGCGTGAGCAGCCCTGTTCCGGTCGTGGATGCTTCGGCGTGAATCTGTGGAAAGGCACGAACAGCTTCAGCCAAAAAGAATCTCAACCTTGGAAATCTTTATTTTAACCTTTCAAATTTTTGATAAAATAATAATAATAATAATAGTACTTCACAGCATTACAGAATGGCTCAGCATTTAGAGGCCCGGAGGCACTCATGGTCAACTGTACCTACTCAGAGTGGTCTCAGGAGGGAAAGACTACGATTCGCTGACAGGGTGTTTGGTGACCAAGACTCATTGATGGGGGTATAAGCGAAGGCTATCCCATAAAACGGCAGATAATGTTAATGATGCCCACAAGAGTAATGTGTCACAACACAGGACATGGAGCACTGTTGTGTAAGGGGCTGCATAGCCGCAGGCCAGTCAGAGCATCCATGCTGGGGCCTGTTCACTGTTGAAAGTGCTTGCAATAAAGCACTGGAACTGGACCTTAACGCGATGGAAGAAGGTCTCCTGGTCTGATGAATCCCATTTTCTGTTGCACCATGTCTGTGGTTGGGTACGTGTCAAGCTGCTGTGCAGTCTACAGCTATGCAGGCCCATACACAGCAGAGCTGGATGCCCTGTGTGTCGTGATACGTTACTCCTGTGACCGTCATCACAATTAGCTGCCATCTGTGCCACAGTAGCCCCTTTGTTGGTTCATACCAGAAGATACCCTTCATTCAAATCTGACATCGACCAGTCCTGGCTGCCCAACATTCTGTTAGTTGTCTGTGGTTTTTCCTCCCTCGGACCACTTTAAGCAGGTACTCACCATAGCTCACAATGAGTTCTGCACAGGCCCTGCTGTTTCGGAGATGCTCTGACCCAGTCACCCGGCCATAACAACTTGGCCCATATCAAAGTCACTCCTATCTCTACCACTGCTCATTGCCTTTGCATTAATCACATCAACTACGAGCACCGAATGTTGGCTTACAGTCTGATGTATCCCAGACATGTGCATGTCATGTGGGGGTGCTCAGAATGTTTTGGGTCATTGGTGTATATTATACTCCGATTTCCCCACACAGTCCAAAAAACATGCTAAGGTTAATTGGACTTGCCAAATTGCCCATAGGTGTGCGTGTGTGAGTGAATGGTGTGTGAGTGAATGGTGTGTGAGTGAATGGTGTGTGAGTGAATGGTGTGCGAGTATGCCCTGCGACGGGGTTGGCGTCCCATCCTCTGTTATTCCCTGCCTTACGCCGGTAGCCTCCGGGATAAGCTCTGGACCCCCTGCGACCCTGAATAGGATAAGCGGTTTCAGAAGATGAATGGATGTATATTATATGTATTGTATGTTTATATTATATTGCTTTGTTCGTGGTCTGGAATTTAGACTTTGATGGCAATGGTCGTCCAAACGAAAAATGTGATTGACGTTACCAACCAGCCTGGATTTTTGGTGACACTGGAGGATCTCCAGCAAAGGTATCATCGGGCTCTGTGCACCTGTGTCTATACACAAGATAATTACCCATAATCCTCATGTGCATGTGACTATCGGTGGCACCATCCAGGTTGTCTGTCTGTGAGAAGTCCCTGGCTGAGTACCTGGAGACCAAGAGGCTCACGTTCCCGCGGTTCTACTTTGTCTCTGCCGCCGACTTGCTGGAGATCATTTCCAAGGGGACTCAGCCAGCTCAGGTATGCTGTGGCAGCCCCTTCCGTGCTGGCATGCTGTTCCATGACACACAAATCAGCTGCTGTGATTCCGTGTTCTAGGTCACCCGGCACCTTCTGAAACTCTTCGACAATCTTGCGGATCTGAAGTTCAGGGAGACAGGTGGCGCAGAGGAGGGGGAGGAGACAGTAGCGGTGGGCATGTATAGCCGAGAGGGGGAGTACATGCCCTTTGCTGAGCCCTATGTCTGCGAGGGACAGGTACTTGCTTTACACACATGTACATGTGTCAGTCATAAGGATGACATTAGTTATTAGTTATTAGCATGGTGGTTAATGGTACTAGTTTCCTAGTCTGGGACTCTGCTGTATTACATAGCTCCACACTGGCTTCTATCCACCCAACTGCTTCACTGCTATAGGGTCGTGGTGAGCCTGGAAGCAGGAGGTAGGGGGCACCAAACGTGGGGTGCAGGTCCAGTGCAGGAAACTCATACTATGGACAATTTAGCAACACTCATTTGCCTAGACCACTTGTTTTTGCACTATGGGAGAACATGCATGTACAAACATGGGCAGAACATTCGTTACAAAGTGTCAGTATGCTCATAATACTGTTTTGTCATTTCTTATTTTGCTTACAGCAGGTCGGCATCATTTGAATCCGGTCCAGCTTCTCCCCATGTCAGAATGCGGCTCTCCGCTGTTATCTCACAGCCTCCTCTCTCTCCAGGCCGAGCACTGGTTGGGTGGACTGGAGGCCAGTATGCGCCACACCGTCCGGCAGGAGATCATGGAAGCCGTGGCTGCCTACGAGGACAAGCCACGAGACCAGTGGCTCTTCGACTATCCTGCTCAGGTGGCCCTGACCAGCAGCCAGATCTGGTGGGCGACCGACGTGGGAATCGCCTTTGAGCGGGTGGAAGAGGGCTTTGAGATGGCCCTCAAGGACTGCAACCGAAAACAGGCAAGCCTTCTTCAAAGCAATGCATGCTGGGATGGAGTTGAAAATAAACTGGATTTGCTGGTATTCTTTGGCAAGTGGTTGTTCTGCAGTCGTCCACTGATCATGTTCAGTGACATTGCTTCAGCAGACCCTGAGGACTGATGCGGTTTCTCCCGCAGATCGCCCAGCTGAATGCTCTCATACACATGCTTCTGGGGGAGCTCATGCCCGGAGATCGTCAGAAGATCATGACCATCTGCACCATTGATGTCCACGCCCGAGACGTGGTGGCCAAGCTCATCGCTCAGAAGGTAATTGTCCCTTTCCACTTATACCCCTAATGCACTCTGAAAGTGGGGGTGGAGGGAGAAACAACTTATTTCCTCGTTAAAAGGGCATTTTCCCCAGCATATGTCAGGCCAAGACGGCATGTTTTGATTTTTTGCACAATTTTGCCTTTCACTTTTGAGCAGAGAATAGCAGAGCTATTTCGCACTAGCGGTGGCACTTCTGCCGCCTTTCTCTAATGGCCCTTTTCACTGACAGTCCTGCAGTTCAGGTATTTATGGTAAGAAAGTGCACCAAATTAAGTCACACAGATGAGGAACACTGAAAAGAAGTAGCGTGTAAGGAGCTGAAATGACAGAGCTGCGGATATGATGGGAGTCATGGAAGGAGATCTGCTTACAGTACTGTGGAGCCATTTCGGCCGAGATGATCCTCACCGACGATCACAGCCCGATCCATCGGCGAGCTTGTCAGCACAGAACTGATTTTCACTCCAACTGCCATGCGGTCAGACAAAACACTGCAAATGTGCTTCTGTTTTAAAATTATACTCCAAATGTCTGATGTGTTACTGTCGAATGTTTGTGATGATGCCAACGTCTCAGAGGTACCCTTCCATGCTCCTCTAGGAACACGGCAGTCTGAAGTCCATCAGACCTGAACAGACTGTCTTTGTTTTATTTGCGTGTAGGTCTACATATGAGTGCCTGTGTTCTCCATCATTTGCAGAAGTTCCATGTGTGTACACATTCCTGTAAACTGAGAGCGTGGAACTGAGCTCAGCAGAAGTAATGTTTGATAGCCGAACAGACTGTGGCCCGGTTGAACTAAAGCCTTGTAAGATGGGTGTTCTAAACCATAAATAGGCCTGTGTCAGCAGTACTCCTTGGTGGTGCTTGGATAGACAGAGGTTGTGTTCAGTGCTTCAGGCTTTTGTGCTAAATGTGTTTCTCCCAGGTGACCAATGGCCAGGCGTTCGCGTGGCTGTCCCAGCTCAGACACCGCTGGGATGAGAACCTGAGGCACTGCTTCATCAATATCTGCGACGCCCAGTTCCAGTACTCTTATGAGTACCTGGGTAACACACACAGGCTGGTCATCACCCCGCTCACAGACAGGTTAGTCAACTTACACATGCTTCCTGCATTTCTCTACTGCAACATAAGAAGGGTGTTTACTAAGGACGTAGGAGGTCTTCATGAAGCCTTTTATATAATGTTACACTACAACCACTCATTTTACAAGATAAGCATTCAGTTGTAAGATTAACTCTTCAGTCTTTTGTAATTCTTGTGGTACTCTGGTCATCTTAGGTGAACTGTATACTTGACAAAATAAATTATTGATATAACTGAAATATGAAACTAAGTAAACTAAGTAAGTATTTTTTAATCAGTAGGCTTCTGACATTGAACCACTGTGTGTGTCTCATGACAGGTGCTACATCACCCTGACCCAGTCTCTGCACCTCACCATGAGTGGAGCACCTTCAGGTCCAGCAGGCACTGGCAAGACAGAGACCACCAAAGATCTTGGTCGCTCCTTGGGAATTATGGTCTATGTTTTCAACTGCTCAGAGCAGATGGATTACAAGGTCATTGTTATATAGACAAAATAACAGTGTTAGGCTGAGATTTAAAGGGAGAGGATCCTAACTGTCCTTTCTTGCCCTTGTAGTCTATTGGGAACATCTATAAGGGCCTTACCCAAACTGGAGTGTGGGGTTGCTTTGATGAGTTTAACCGCATTTCTGTGGAGGTGCTGTCGGTTGTGGCAGTTCAGGTGAAAACCATACAAGATGCTATCCGAAATAAGAGACAAAGGTCAGTTTTTATTTACTAGTTTGACTTTGATCGGTGCAGCCCTGCAAGTAATGTGACTTTCTCTGTAACCAAAAATTCTAGTAATGCAAGGTTGTGTGCACAAAAATGAGAAGCACTCTCAAGAACCATTGTTGATATCACCTGCGCGCTATATTAGATGCATCTTTTTACAAAATAGTATTGCATATTAATGATGTTTTTTGACTAGGTTCCTTTTCCTTGGGGAGGAGATCGAGCTGAAGCCCACAGTGGGGATCTTCATCACACTGAACCCCGGATATGCTGGGAGGGCTGAGCTGCCAGAGAACCTTAAAGCTCTCTTCAGGTCTCGGCCAGTTCTTTTCATGAGTACTTCCCTATGAATAATACGGCAAAACTGAACAATTTTGATTCAGAAATATTAATATAATTGACATAATTTTCTACAAAATAATTTTTATAACTTTGTATTTTACTTAGACTTGTTCTACTTTGTTCCCTCTCGGTTGCACTGGGCCCCACAGACCGTGTGCCATGGTGATCCCAGACTTTGAGCTGATCTGTGAGATCATGTTGGTGGCAGAGGGTTTCATTGACGCCCGTGTATTGGCACGCAAGTTTATTAGCCTGTACACCCTCTGCAGGGAGTTGCTTTCCAAGCAGGTAGGAGGAACCCCCCCCTCGACCCCCACACACCCGGACGGGCATCTTGTTTTCAAGCTTATATGGTTGTTGTTGTAGGACCACTACGACTGGGGTCTGAGAGCCATCAAGTCTGTGCTCGTAGTGGCGGGGTCCTTAAAGAGAGAGGAACGATGCAGGCCTGAAGAGCAGGTACTGGAAACATCTCGCACTCAAGCCACGCTGGGTGTAATGATACGCTCCGGGCACCAGGGCTGTTCTTAACAAGCAGACTCAGGAATGACAGGTCCATAAACATTGCTTATGTAGTTTGCACTGTGACAGTATGGTTGCTAATTGCAGTTTTCCATCAGCTGCAGATGTGTGGTAATTGGAGTAACCAAAAAAAACACCGTCCATCTGGGCATGAATAGAACGTTAATAAGCCAGATGGGCTGAGATTGTTGGCATCTGATCACACTTTTGTTTGAGGGCTTTTATGTCTTTGGTTATGTTTTCCTCCCTTTTTTTCATCATCGATCCTCCCCTGGTGCGTCATGTATGCTCTTGGAGGTCCTGATGCGAGCCCTGAGGGACTTCAATCTACCCAAGATCATCAGCAACGACGTGCCCATTTTCCTGGGTCTGATCAGCGACTTGTTTCCCCTGCTGGACGTCCCGCGGAAGAGAGACCCTGTCCTGGAGCAGGCGGTGCGACAGTCGGTGGCCGAGCTCCACTTGCAGCCAGAGGAGAACTTCATCCTCAAGGTTGGCGTGGCGTTGTTCCACACAACTTGCCCTGCAATGACGGGGGGAGGGGGGGGGCTTTTTTAGCTGCCCTCCTCCCCACCTCCACCCCCGGAACCACTGCCAACATGTGACGAATGTCTTTCCAGCCTTTAGTCATGAACATGCATTTTGAATCGGCAGTACCAGAGTGCTCAGTGCATACCCAAAATGGATGGAGATGTCAAGCCCCCCAAAGTTCAAACCAAAGTTACAAAGTTGGTTGGATGCATCCAAACACCCAGTTCTTTCTTTGCACCATAAATACCGCTGAGTCATAACTAGCTTTGACGTATGTGGAGATACCCTACTTATAATTCAGAAACGGGGGTTTGGTGCTTATTAGAATTACTCGTTTGTCCTCTGTAGCTCCAAATGTACATGACCAACCAATGTCTACATCTTACATTGACTGGTTGATGGATGTTTAATGATCAATGAGGTGCTGTACCCGAGTGGCATTAAACATAGTGTCCTGCATCCTAGCCTTAGCTATTTTAAGTAATAGCAGAATCAGGCCAAGCCAATGGGGAAATACACTATAAATGTTGTGGAGAGAGAGAGCGCCATGGATTTGACTAATTGTCCCACATGTTGGTGTAGGTGACTCAGCTGGAGGAGCTGTTGGCTGTGAGACACTCCGTGTTCGTGGTGGGGAGTGCAGGAACAGGGAAGAGCCAGGTGCGTCTGAACTCGTGAGCCGCTCTCAGGAGACTTCACTGGCAGAGAGAGAGAGAGAGCGAGCTTGTTCTGGATGTTGACAGCAGAGTCATTTGGCATGAAAACAAGTCTGAATTAATGACTATTCTTGATTAGAGAAAAAAATTCAGCAGCCATAGAAGATGTGATATTGTCTCTTCTTATGTGTGATTTGAAAGATCCTGAAAACCTTGCATATGACCTACGGCAACATGAAATTAAAACCCGTGTGGACTGACATCAACCCAAAGGCCGTGACCACAGATGAGCTGTTCGGCTTCCTCCACCCCGCCACCAGAGAATGGAAAGATGGTGAGATAGACACAGGGTTATATGCTCAGACCAGACTCTGGTTTACTTGTTCTTTGGTTTTTGATAAAATTACCCCTCTGTTGCAGTAACACAAGAACTTTTAAAATAATGTTAAAATTGCTAATGATTCCTCAGAACATGAGTTTTTTTTTTTTAAAAAGGTAATATACAGATGTTTGTCTGAAGGCCATCCCAAAGATCACAGGGTGCGAGACAATGGACAGCAGTCCATTGAAGGGCACACACTTACACACTATGGGCAATTTAGAGAAATCACCTTGAATAATTGCATGACCTTGGTGTGATGAAGGAAGTCGGAGTATCCAGAGAAAACATGCATAAGCAATGGGGTAACATACACACTCCACAAACTCAGAACCGGGCGCAGGAATCGAACCCGCAACAAGCCAGGAGGTGTCAGACCAGAGTGACACCTTGTTAGCCTCCCTGTGGCACTGATATATGCAGAATGTATCATTGTATTCCGAATTCTGAGTATCGAAGGATATTATTAAATATTTGCGGTCACGGGGAATAATGCAAACGCTAGCGCTCTTTAAGCCACACTGGGCGCCATGCGAGGTTTAAAATGACCTGATAAACTGTTTTGGGCAACATTTTCAGATTATCCCTCTGAGGTTTTCGTTGAATACCATTGCGGCTGGTTGCGGCCGGCTGCTTGAAACGTGGGAGGCTGAAAGCAGCATGAAGCGAAATGGATTATAATTTTATTCCAGTCGCGAAAATCTCAACGTCAGTGTGAAAACCTATTTTCGATGTTTATGACAGATTTGTTTTTCCTCCCCACAGTTCTGTGGTGCGGCAGTCGCTTTAGTGTGTTCCCTGCAGATGCATTTTCTGGCCAGTGCTTCTTTTTTTGCGATGTAATGACTTCCAGGTGCCTCAGATCTCCGGATCGCAGAAACACATGTAAATGCACATTTTATGAACTGCAGCTGCTTTTCTGAGAGGTCTGTATAGGCTTATTTCAGAGCCCTCCGTGGTCTATTTGGAAAGTTTCAGAATGACAACAAAAGTAGTGGTATTCTGTGTTCAGGCCTCTTGTCTTCGACCATGAGAGAGCTCTCTAGCATGTCCCACGATGGCCCTAAGTGGATTGTTCTCGACGGGGACATTGATCCAATGTGGATCGAGTCTTTAAACACAGTCATGGATGACAACAAGGTTAGTAGCTTCATCCTTGTATGGAAGCCCCATAATACGCTTTGTGTGTGACCTTTACACTTAAGGCCTTGGTTTAAATCTCTTAAAAGCCATACTAAGCTAACAGTAGCTCCCTATTCCTAAAGGTCCTGACACTGGCCAGCAATGAGCGCATCTCCCTCACAGCCTCCATGAGGCTGGTTTTCGAGATCAGCCATTTGCGGGCCGCCACACCAGCTACTGTGTCCAGGGCGGGTATCCTGTATGTCAACATGCAGGACCTTGGCTGGAATTCGTGAGTGCCCTCCCACCTTTCATGTCATGCAGCGGTAATAAAATCGGGATGCAGGCAGGGTTTGTCCCGGCAGTGCCGCTCACATCAGACACTTGGCCGCAACTTTCCATTTTTCTTTGAAACCGCGGTTGTGTCACGACTTCAGTTCGAGGCTGAAAGAGTTAACTCTCCACTTTTCCAAGCAGCCACCAGCTGGCTTTGTCGCTCTGTGCATTATGCCCATAATTGAGTCTCTTTAGAGGCATTTTGTTTCTTTTTTAGGTGTGTAACGAGCTGGATTGATACTCGACATGCTCAATCAGAAAGAGCTAATCTTACTATATTGTTTGACAAGTATGTTCCTTACTGCTTGGAGCAAGTAAGATGTAATCTGAAAACAATTACACCAATTCCTGAAAACAGTATGGTGCAGGTAAGTAGCATTTTAGCTCTTGTCAGGTTTAATTTTGCTGAATTTCGTCTGCTTTTGGTGGCCTCTTATGGAGTTTAACTTCTCGCTCCGAGAGTGAGAGTACTTTATCAAACTTTTATTCCTGTATTGTGCTCCCACTGTGACTTACAAAATTATTAAGCCTGAGAGTTTTCTGAACCTCCATCTTCTGAGACAAAAGTGCAGAGATCTGAGGTGACTTTACATCATTTATGTGAAAATGTCTTTGACAGCATATGTTCATTTCGCTAATTGTTGAGACCGCATTGTCAAATGGCTCCGTTATATCTGAACAAACATTTGTCATGCGAGTGTGTTGTAGGAAAGTAACTACTGAAGGACAAGTTCTGGTTCCTCCATCTGTCCCACCAGACCTTGTGTTCCCTGCTGGACTGCCTGCTCACCCCAGAGAATACCCCCCCAGACTCTCCCCGGGAGCTGTATGAGATCTACTTTGTCTTTGCCTGCGTCTGGGCCTTTGGGGGTGCACTCTTTCAGGACCACGTGAGTGTCCCACTGTCCTTCGTTTTCACCTTCACGTGTGACGGCACCTGACCGGTTCCCCGTTCGCATTTCTTCCCACAGCTCATCGACTACCGCGCCATGTTCAGCCGCTGGTGGGCCAAGGAGATGAGAGTGGTCAAGTTTCCTTCCCAGGGCACTGTTTTCGACTACTTTGTTGACCCTGACACCAAGAAATTCACCCACTGGAGTGAAAAGATGCCTTCCTTTGAGCTGGAAGCAGACATTCCCCTACAGGTGGCGAACCGTTATTTGACTGTGCCTCTGCTTCTGGTGATTGTGGGATCTTAGGACAATTTTCTGACTGTTTACCTTTCGGGATAGAAATGAAATCGAGGTCTGAGTGGAATTCAAGGTGACGGTGGGGTGCTCCCCCAACCGGGGCACCCCGCTGATTTTCCCAACCCCAACTGGTTTTATCTCTCCTGGTATTTGTTCTCAAAGGCAAATTGTCAGCTCACCCTCATGCCATTCCGTCTCTTTTCTGAAGATGAGACTTAAATTTTGTCTGACTGCCCAGATTTATGACTTTTCTGTATTTCACGTGGCAGAATCAATAACGGGACTAAAGTAGCGGAGATAAAAATTCATGGTATCTTGCAATTTAATGGTTGAAAAGATGCAATTTGAAAGATCATAAATTGTGAAGGAGTCTCCGCTTCATTGCCCTTGATTCAGTGCTTGCTGTTAGGACTTGATTTGTGAGTGCCTGCAAAGTGTGATTAACGAGCCGATCGATGCGCCGTGCCTCTGTACAACGCGCCTAATGCTCCTCATTAGAATAAATAAAATAAATTGACTGCAGCTCTACAAAAACTCAGTAATGGTTAAAAATCAAACGATGTCATCCCCCTTCCAACCCCATGGTTGAATCCACCACAATCAGCCCCCCCCCCCATGGTTCCTTGCCCCCAGAGCCAGGAGAGCCTCGCTGGCAGGCTCGCAGTGTGGGAGGCGGATGTGGGGGGGGGGGGGCTGTTCAGTTGACTCCACTTTGTCTGCATGATTTTCCTTATGTTCGCCCTCCCTTTTGTTGTTTGATAATCATAAGTCAGGCTTTTTTGCCATAAATTGTTGGGAGAAAAAAGCAGTTTGCGGTGTGTTAATGCAGAAAATTGCATTTCAGGCTGATAAACGGCCTTTGGAAGGGCTTGTCTGTAGATTGCTCTTCTGCACTTGTTTTACATGAGCAGGACTCCTTTTCTGTGATAACATTTACTGGGGGGACTGATTCACTGCAACACCCTCGCCTGTAAGGGCAATAGGGGCATATCTGTGACGCTGACTCAAATTCGCACTTAAGGGGTTTGTACTAATACATACATGGGTGTAAATTATGGAGGGATGGGGGGGTTGTAATCCCCCCAATAATCGAAACCAGCCAATACAACACCCTGGAGCCCCTTAAATGGGTGGAGACCTTAACACCCCTAATGTTCAGCCCAAAGCTATGCCCTTGAATACATATCCTTACATATTTTTTGTGTTATTTTTTTCAGCAACTAATTATTGCCTCTCATTGCATTCATTTGCTAAATCCTTTTTATTTTTATTTAAGCATAGATTCTTTATGTCTTTATGAATGTCTTTATATCTTTTGAATGCAGTGGTCCATAACTCATTTGTATGGAAAATAGAAATGGTTTTCGCACATTGTGTTTACACTTCTTCAGTTTTTTCGTTTTCTCAATTACAGTTCCACGAGTAGATGAATCTATTTACATACACATTTTAGAGACCTGTAGGTCGCCACCTAGTGACCCTCCGTTATCAGTTCCTGCGCCGGATGCAGCAACAGGTGAGCCCAGTGTCTGTAATTCCTTTCCCCAGATGGTCCTGGTCCACTCGGCGGAGACCATCTGCCTGACGTACCTCATGGACCTGCTGCTGCTGAAGGGGAAGCCAGTGATGCTGGTAGGCAATGCCGGAGTGGGCAAGACCATCCTGGTGTCAGACAGGGTGTCCCGGCTGAAGGAAGACTACGTGGTGACCAAAGTGCCCTTCAACTACTACACCACCTCCGCCATGCTGCAGCGTAGGTGGCTGACTGTCCTGCCCACCCCCCGCTCATACTTGCCACGTTCTGGTCCTCGTTGGTCGCATTCCCGCTGTACCTGACCTAAACACTCCATTTAGTGCAAGCACGGCATGTTGCCATGGCAGCAGCGCACTGGCGGGTGACTAACAAGCACTTGAAAATGCATGCGCATGTGCATGAGGACAAAACGCTTCCTGTTCCATCGCCCTCGCTATTTTAATTACTTGTTGCCAAAATTAAACACACATGCTGCCCTTTTAAATATGAAGCCTTTTATAATGTATGAACAAAAATGAAAGATTATTATTTTTTGCTCAGTTACAAATCACACCACGACGTGTTTGTTAAAAGGTTTACAAATAATTACTAATTACCCTATTTCTGTTAATTTCCATGATGGTCATTGAAATTATATAATTGCAACTTCTGGTTCTGAAAAAAACACTTCGCAACCCTGGCAATAATTAGTTCAAGCGCCTGAAGAAACTAATTTTCTGTCTTTATGTACAGGCAGCCTGGGGCCTCTATTTGTATCACTGTGTCCTTACATCTCCAGGGTTGTGCATTGGAAACATGGCCCTGGCCATCAGTGCTCAGTTCACAAGACCTCATTGTGCTTGCGAATTATCTGTGGCCTGTCATGACCTGGAATCCTGTCCAGGGATCCCTATGCATCCTGGGGTAGGCTCCAGGCTCGCTGTGACCCTGCATAGGATGTACGGGTACCCTATATGGTCCTAGTGATGTCTTGGTTACCAGAGGTGGAAAGTTCAGGTCCTGAAAGTACAACTTCAGACCAAGATTTTGTTTCAACCAACCAGTTGAATATGAAGAATCACAGTCACAGATAGGGCTGGGTGATATCACATGCATGCACAATAATCACCAGGGCTTCAGATGATGGGTGAAACATGTGACCGGACCCCAGCTTTTCGATACTATATAATAATAATTATTATTATTGATGCTTTATTGATCCCCATGGGGAAATTGTCTTTATGCCTCCCTTAACTTGCTCTTTGTAGAGTATAGCTGTCGGTGAAGGGCAGCCACCTGTTGGGGCGCCCAGGGAGCTGGGGGTTAAGGGCCTTGCTGAAGGACCCACAGACATGCTGAGGCTGGGTTTGAACTGGTGAGCTTCTGATTACAGACACAGGCTTAACCCACTGAACCACATGCGGCTAAAATATTAATGAGATGCGTTTTGTGACACCCCTCGTATCGCTATTAAATTCTGTTAGCGGAACACACCATCTAATACTGTTTAGGTATACTATGGTTGGGTATACTACAGTATGGTTTGGTATACTACAGTATGGTTTGGTATACTACAGTATGGTTTGGTATATCGCACTGAAGTGGCAGTGAAGAAAGGAACAGCTCAGCAACCATGACATCTTTTAAAAGAGGAGATCTTGTGGATAAACAAAGTAAAAAGACGTCAGTGGTGTGGCGGTACTTTTGACAAAGTCCAACACATTTATTAAACATAAGGATATACTGAATTTATACTGATTACTAACTTTTGGGCGTCATAAAATGCCTCATTAATATTTTAGGCGCACTACTAATCTGCTTAACAAATTGTAGGTGTAAATAAATGTCCGTATAGTACCGAAAAGCTGGTGTCCAGCCAAATGTTTTGCCCGTTATATGAAGCCCTGGTGACTGTTATGCATGCGAGATGTAACATCGATGTGATATCACCCAGCCCTAGTCACAAAGTACTCAAGTGGTTGGTTGAAACAAAATCTTGGTTTGGATTTGTACTTTCAGGACCTAAACTTTCCACCTCTGGCTGTTACCTAGTTCTTCATCTACGCCACAGGTGTTCTTGAAAAGCCGTTGGAGAAGAAAGCCGGCCGAAATTACGCCCCTCCCGGCACCAAAAGGCTCATATACTTCATTGATGATCTGAACATGCCAGAGGTGGACACGTACGGCACAGTGCAGTCTCACACGCTTGTGAGGCAGCACCTGGACTATGGCCACTGGTACGGCTGCCGCAGCTTGAGGGATGTGCTGGGACTCGCTGTGTATCACGGTGGATGCGAGCGGAAGTGGGAGCTGGCACATTTAATGCTGCGTGGCTCGTGTCGCCAATAATTTCTGTCAAAAAACGTGTCTGCTAGTTTCTTTGTTCAGTAATCAGCCAATGAGACACAGTCAGTGATAATTTTTATCCCCACTTTTTCTACAGCAATATAATATATGCACATTATTGCACAAGTATAAAGCGTACATTTCAAAAAGAAATTACTTGGACATGTTAGCTAATTATTTGTTAGTTAGTTAGTTGTTGAATGTTAGCTCATTGTTCAGGTACGACAGACAGAAGTTGACCCTGAAGGAGATCCACAACTGCCAGTATATCACTTGCATGAACCCTACAGCTGGAAGTTTTGTTATCAATCCTCGACTTCAGGTAAGTACTACATATACTGTGCTTCATGCAGAGGTGCCATGCGGCTTTATACATACCTGGTCCTTTTAGGAGAATGTTACCTGTTTTATGTTTTTTAAAACAATTGAATGCATGGGATAAAATACCCAAATCATTTATAGTGTTTGAGAAGGATATTATCTGGAGAACCAGGATTAAGGTTGTCCATGGCTGCAGTACACATAAAATAGTCTTCCTCACTTACTTATATTCACATTGATGAGACAACTGACAGGCCCTCCTTCTTTCTCTCGCTTCCTGCAATTACAGAGACATTTCTCTGTATTTGCCGTCCATTTCCCGGGCGCAGAGGCGCTCTCCACCATCTACAGCAGCATTCTGGCAGCCCATTTCCAGCAAGGTGGCTTCAGCTATGGGGTCACGAAATCTGTTGAGACCCTTGTCCAAGCGGCCATATGCCTTCATCAGAAGATGACCCAGAACTTCCTGCCCACCGCCATCCGCTTCCACTATATCTTCAACCTGAGGGATCTGTCCAGCATCTTTCAGGTGCGTTCAGCCTCCCTGAATAAACTGGAAAGCACTGCAAAAGTTCTTCATAGGGAGAAGGTCGCAGAGTTGTGGGCACCTTGAGATTGATGAAACTTCCATGTTTAAGCACTTCTGCACCATAACGGATTAATCTACACTCCTAGGCAAAAAATGGGGCAAACCCTAATTGCACAGCATTAAGCTTTGGCCTAATTTTCTGCCCAGGAGTGTAGATTTAAAAGGAGAACCTGCAGGTGTTACAAGCTGTATGTGCACCTGCGGAGGGTAATGTCACCCCGTCGGTTGTTGGTGTGTCCTCAGGGGATCTTGTTCGCCCTTCCGGAATGCATACGTTATCCCATTGATCTGGTGCATCTATGGCTGCACGAGTCCTCCAGGGTTTACTCAGACAAACTGATGGAGGAGAAAGATGTTGAGCTCTTCAATAAGATCCTCCTGGATACAGGGAAGCGGTACTTTGAGGTATGGATCACCAGACAGTAACATCTAAACTTATTTTAGTGATTCACTTGTTTGGCTCTGTGGTAGATAACATTTTAGACTGACTCGGTCTGATTTCAGGTAGTTTTGATCAAAGTCTCTTATTCTTAGATTGAAGTTTGAAGTTGTTTTTTCATGCAGTGACATTATTTTAGATGCTCAAGCACTAGTTAATTATGCTATAAAAACGAAAAAGAAGCATAATATGAATGGGAGTTATTAATAGCATCTTGATCTTTTGGAAGCTTAAAAAGTTGGTGGACTTTTATCTAGGATTTTCATCTACAGTATATTTGCTCGAATAATAGAATAAAATAGAATACCCACAATACTAGGCAGCAAATAGTCTGTGGCTTTATGAAAATATAGTTTTGGGGTTTATCTCATTGATTGTATACAATTTTGAATACCTCCCCCCAACTTTTGCTCCAGTTTTATACTTTATCTTCTTATGGTGTCCGTTAGGCATCCATATCCCTGCTGCTCTTCAATGAACCTGCTCTCAGTGCAAATATGTCTTGCCTTTACGCCGGCTCTTTCTCTGCTTCAGGGCATCGACGAGTCCATCTTCATCCACCAGCCGCTCATCTACTGCCACTTTGCCCACGGCCTGGGGGAGCCACGCTATTCTCGGGTGTCCGACTGGGAGCGGCTGCAGAAGACACTGGTGGACGCTCTGGAGCACTACAACGAGCTACACGCCACCATGGACCTGGTGCTGTTTGAGGAGGCCATGCAGCACGTGTGGGTCTCTCTGCCCGCCCACCTGGCACTCCTCCATCCGATCTCCTGGCAGGAAATGTGCCCTCGGAGGTTCCTAAGCCTCTGTTCTCTAACAGGTGCCGGATCAGCCGGATTTTGGAGGCCCCGCACGGCAACGCTCTCCTGATTGGAGTGGGAGGCAGCGGGAAGCAGAGCCTGTGCCGTCTTGCCACCTTCCTCAGCCTCCTGGAAGTCTTCCAGATAACACTGCGCAAAGGATACAGCATCGGTGACTTCAGGGTATCACACCAGAGTCATGTGATCACGCTTCGCATTGTTCTTTCAGCTTGTAGGTCGGTCTGCAAGGGCTTATTAGAATAATAGTGATAATACTTCTTCCATGAGAGGGAGATTTCAAGAGATCCATGCAAATAGGTTAGTATTTATGTTAACTTTTATGACTATACAACCGAAAGGTATATAGGCACCCCTGTTAATTAGATAATTGAGCCACACCCATTGCTGACACAGGTATGTGATTAAGCACATAGCGATACCATCTCCAGTTACAAACCCTAGCAGCAGAATGGGTGATTGTATGGAAGGTTAGTGACATTCAACTTGACACCATCTTTCCAGCAAGTCAGTTGCTGCCCTGGTCAACCACAGGTGAGGTTACTGCAAAGTATAAATATCTGGGTTCAGTTATGAAGTGGTAGCTACACACTCACAGAGAGGGATCTGGTGCCCCAACATCTATTCCCAACGTGAATTGGAGCTTGAGGTGGAGCAGACCTTTTCCCATGACTGACGGCTCTTTCCAGCCCTGCAGTCATTTCCTTAAAGTTCAGAGTGTCTCTGAGTGCTTGGAAGTACAGTTAAGCTCCTCGCAACCTTTCCCCGTTACTCGTCCTTCCCCTAGAGCGACATTGCCGCCCTTTACTTGAAGGTGGGGGTGAAGAACATTGGTACGGTCTTCTTGCACACAGACGCCCAGGTCCCAGATGAGTGCTTCCTGGTTCTTGTCAACGATATGCTGGCATCAGGTATGTGCAGAGTGGGATGGGGGGGGGGCACCATAATTGCACTCCCCTCGGCAAACCTTTAATGGAACGCAGTTCGCCACGGAACACGCCGAGGGGCGCGGGGTCGCCTGGGCTGTGAATAGGCCTCATCAGCAGAGGGTTAGGGGCCAAACGCGCGCATTAGTCTCACCGCAGATATTAAGTCACCTTCGGCGATCCAAGGAAAATAAGCCGCTTATCGCAATTATTTGCAATCAGTAAATGTGTGATTCATTATGAAAAGCTTTTTTATTTCCAGATATAATTTGCTATTGTTCACATGAAAAAACCTGCACAAAAGAACACAGTTTAAGTGTTATTGTAGAGAGCGAGGCCTCTGTTTAAGTATCTCATTTTGCCTGCCATGAAAAGCTGATTTACCCTTTAAATGATGAGAGGGAATGAAATAGATTCTTATTATAATCAACTGACCTTTACAAAAGTACTAATGACTCCTGTCTTCTGGAACAAATCTATATTATAGAGATTTCTAAATAAAAGCTTGAAACAAAAGGAGGGAAAAGGTGGACAGCTTATATCCTGAAATAAGCGTCTTACTCTGTCATCAGCCTGGTCCTCTATAGCTGTATTGATTATTGCACGTTAATATATCATAATACCCCCTGTGTTGATTGTTCTGCATTATGTTCGTTCCCTCTCAGTACTCTGTAGTTTATATGTACTTTGGCGTCATGTCGCTGAGATCGCTTGAGTTCGTAGCAGGCTGTTTTCGCCTGGAATATATTTTGGCACAATTCTCAGGTTGGCTAGTTGCTCCTCTCTGGGTTTCGTTGAGTATATTTATTGCTGAGGACAGAGGTCAGATCTGGAGGTTAATGTCTTGTCCCTCTGCTTAGCAGCACTGCTCCTTGTGCAGGTAAGCCTGTAGGTAAGCCTGCGCAAGTAAGGCAGTGTAGATAAGCTTGTGCAGGTAAACCTGTGCAAGTAAGCCTAGAGAGTTAAGCTTGTGTTAAGCTTGTGAGAGTTAAGTCTGTACAGTTATGCATGTGCAGGTAAGCCTGTGTAGGTGTAATGGAGTGATCCTCTTGCGTGTATAATTAGTACAGCTGTGAAGCTTGGGCTGGATGTATGTGTGACAGGGGACATTCCGGACCTGTTCAGCGAAGAGGAGGTGGATACGATCATCTCCTCCATCCGTGTGGAGCTCCGGGCTTTGGGACTCCAGGACACCAGAGAGAACTGCTGGCAGTTCTTCATTGAGCGGATACGCAGACAGCTCAAAGTCAGTATCCTTCTAGTGAAATCCAGTCCATAAGTTCAACTGCAGTCCACTGTTTTAGTTCCTAATGGTGTTGCTCTTATGTAAAATTATTTGCGTCAGACATTGTGAAGCAAACCTGTTATCATCAAGTTTTTGTCACTGAATGATTCCCTCACATGCTCTCCGTTCTTGTTCCATAAGTCATAATCAAGACCAGTATTTTTCTGGAATACTTTTGTTTTTAATTCATCCAGTTCATTATAAAACTGAGGGTAGGTGATTATTCCATACAGCTTTAGAAAACGATTATCCTGGTTAAAATTATCTGACGGTTGTACAGAAGGAATATTTCAATGACAAATAATACCTTTTCAAGGGTACAATGCCTAGTGTCCCTGTGTTTGAATAGAGAAAGGGTTAGATATTAAAATTCTCAACTGAGCTTTCAGTTTTGTGGACCTGGGAATATTATTTTACAAACTGTTTAATACGAGAAGTCTGCCACCTGTACAACTCTACAGTTACATACTAGGCCTGTGTCTGTGTTGTTTTGCAGCTGTGATGCAGTTTTTCATGAGAAATCAGTTTCCAGGCTGACTTTCGGTGTGCTTTTTTTAAATGCTGCAGTTAGTACTCAGGATGGCCGTGTCTCCCTGGCCTGCACCCTGCTGTACCCTCACAGGTCGTGCTGTGCTTCTCCCCCGTCGGTTTCACCCTGAGAACCCGGGCGAGGAAGTTCCCAGCCCTGGTGAACTGCAGCGCCATAGACTGGTTCCACGCCTGGCCTCAGTTGGCCCTGCAGTCCGTTAGCAGGACCTTCATCGAGAAAATCGACGGCCTAGAGGTGAGTGCTGGGATTTCTTCCCCTTGGTGTCTCTTCTCTGCTGGCTTCATTTTGTGAGGTAAGTGTTTCTGTTTGCGCTGCACCCTGCTGGGGAGCATTCTCACTCATTCCATCCAGGATCAGGGGTCTTATGCACCGTGGTTCCTGGCACATGCTCATTAAAAATGGGTGGACTTTTTACATCAATTTATTTAAGGATCTCACATCTTCCCTCTTTGATATGGATTTTTTTTTAAATTCATGCTGCAGTAGGTCCTGTTTTAATACCTTACCCAATTAACCTTAATCACCACCTTAACATGCAAATAAATTAGTATTAAATTATTTAGTGTACTAACAAAACAATAAATTCAGAGTGTAAAAGTGTAACGGAAAGATGCTCTCATGACGCTGCTGGCTACTTCCTAAATGACATCATTATCTTGTGACACGTTCTTTTGGGAAAGACCCAAAATCTTTGGGGCTGTTTCAAGCTGCGCTGTAACCGTGGGCGTGAAATGCTGCAGTCGCGTTTTGGATCCATGTCGTCAAAGCGGGTTCCTT
>JAODKC010000001.1:34920036-34934653 GCA_026777985.1 Mormyrops attenuatus
CGGGGGGGGGCGGGCGGCGCGGGGCCCCGCGCGCGCGGCGCCGCCCCCCCCCCCCCCAAATCTGCTGTCTGCAAGGACTCTCAAACTTCAAGCCATCATTGGTTACACACTATGCCCACATTACACAGTCTCCATATTACACACTATGCCCACATTACACAGTGCCCATATTACACAGTATTCTGTCATTGTACAGTATGCCCAAATTAATAGCAATATTTATTTAGCTGTTAACATTTGTGCTTTTTTGGCAAACGTACAAGCTGCAAATGTCACTTCTGGGGTAAAAATATAATAAATTTTTACTGTAGGAAAAAAGTAAAAACACTAGCAGTTAATTTTTTAATAAATTGTGTATAGAGACATGGTCTCGGCTGACTGTTCAGTAAGATGTTTCCCTCTTTAAGTCTGGTGAAGGCTTTTATTTGAAGCCTGAAATCCTCTTTAATAGGGAGGCTAAAGAAAGTTTTAGAGCGACATGGTGATTAAGAGCAAATGTGTGAGGCATTTATGTAGCAAGACTGCAAGGTAATTAACTGGCTTGTATGAAGATTCATGCTTTAGACCCAAATTTTAATTTGCCACATAAATGTGCCTGATGTAGGCAGCATTTAATCACCTATCTGACAGGAGCAACTACTTTCATTTAACCTTGACTGAAGATCATGAATTCTAACACGCTTAATTGCATACACCATTTAATAGAATGAACAGAGCAAATTTCCCCCAATTCAAAGGCTCTGATTGACACACTGTAGCAATAAGGCCTGCCACAATTAAGGTTGATCTGTATTCGCATCCCCATCGCCATAGTGATGTGATTTTGTTTGATCACTACAACAAAGACGACTTCCTGAACTTTACCTTGTTTTGAATTAGCTTGGAATCAAAGGCTACATGGACCCCATAGAACAGGATAATGCTCTATACCCCCGCATCCCATTACCTCTAGCATTAGGCCTGCCGATAACCCTGGCCATGACCTGACAGCATAGGCTTCAGCAACTCCACCTTCCCGCCTCCATACATCCTAAGCTGAAACTCATGAAAATGACTTTGCATGCTATTGCATGGTAATTATTTTCGTTCATGCTATGTTTTCATTCATAGGAAAATTCCCACTTCCAATGTGAAAATCTGTGTCTCACGCTGAAGCGTCTGTCTGCAGCTTAATTGTTTTCTTGCTATTATACCAGCACGGGAGGGCTTTCAATCAACGTGCCAGACTTCTCTTCTGTAACATAAACAAAACCTGCTGAAAGACATTTAGCAAACATCATGGGTTTTAAGAATTCCCTGTAACCTTTTTGTCAAACAAAAACAAATGTTATTTAAATTTGTTTTCTCAGCAGGTAGTCCCAGGTTCCTCAGAGCCTTTTGACTATAGTGATGATTTCCATGTCTGAGTTAGATCTCTGTGTTGGGTGACACTACGCACTGATTGATTTTCATTGCTGTTGCAGGAGCTGGACACCAGTCTGGACACTTTGACGGCAGCCTTTGAAAAAGCAACGGCAGAGAAGCTGCGTTGTCAAGATGAAGTCAATAGGACCAACAAGACCATCGAGCTTGCCAATCGACTGGTGAAAGGTCTAGAGGTGAAGACTCTGGGAAAGTTCTGCTTGGCCATCTTCTCTCTGGATCATCATATCTGCATGATTGAAAAAAAATCTTTTATATTTAATGTTTTAAGTGGTTTCTCTATTTGTGTACGTGTGTGTCAGTCTGAGAACGTGCGATGGGCCCACTCCGTGGCCGAGTATCATGAGCAGGAGAAAACGCTGTGCGGAGATGTGCTCCTGACTTCAGCCTTCATCTCCTACGCTGGCTCCTTCTCCAAGAGATATCGCCATGAACTGCTGGAGAACCTTTGGATACCATACCTCCACAACCAGAAGGTAGGCATCAACTACCAGCCTGGAAAAACCTACCTAGTTATTCTTACCTAGCTAATTCCACAAGGTAAATGTTGAGGTAATGCGGGTTCTGAACTCATAAGATGCGTTTTTTTTAATCAGTGTCTCAGGTAACCTAGTGGAAACAGTTGTGTTTAACAGCATTTTAAGTTCAGTTGTTGGTTCACAAACATTGTTTCTCGCATCACCGCTGCAAGATGCCCTTTGTGCCAAAGATTTAAAAGGCATTCCTCAGACACAGGACTGAGTCAGTGCTGGAGTTTGTGTGCTCTGTGCTCTTCTTCCAATGTTTAGCCTTTGAAAGCACAAGTTAATAAACTCCAAGGCTTTCTCCAAGAAATCCAAGGGGGTGTTCCACAAAGCAGGGTTTCTCAGATAGCCAGGTTAACCTAAGACAGAGGTCAGGATTGTCCAGTAGGAATGCTCCTTACCTAAACTCTTATTGGATGATCATTACTTCTAGCTTAAGTTAACCAAACTAACTGAGAAATCCTGCTTCATGAACCCCCCCCCGAAATGTCAGTGGACCATTGTTATTGCCTCTGTGCTTGAGGAGATTGATGAAACAGAACCATTTAGCTCGATGAAAATGAACAAGGAATACTTAATTTTGAGAATGTAGTTTCCTGAAAAGGCCTGATGTTCAGGGAATATGTCGACAGCATTTTGGATTTCTGGTTTAATATTGAAACTATGCACAATAACCATCTTACATTACACACTGGGGGCAGGTGGGTACACGTCACAGGAACTGTCATGGTAGCTTTATTGTCACATTAAATCGAGGGCCGTCGGTGAATGCATTAACACACTTCCATTTTATTTTTGCTTCTAACAATTCCGTACCCGTTGCAGGGTACTGAACAGCTGGTAAGGGTCTCTGCAGATGTTCTGAAACAGGAAACAGACATATGTAAAAGGCAGCACAGATCACGGAAAGGAAATGGAAAGCATTAAATTCTTGCACATTCTGTTGGCCCACAATGGCAACAAGTGGAGGGAATAATTTTCAGATTACAGAGTACTCTTCTGGTGCTAATTGTCTGAGAGCTCTTCTCATTCTTTCACTTAAAATGTTCTGCATAGTGATTTAAGTAAATTTGTAGGGGAATTTTATGTGAGCAATTTGCTTGTTTGGTGGGGTTATCGTTTGATTGTTAGAGTGTCTATGGAAGTAACATATGGCAAAACAGTTTCTCTGGGATTTTCTGTAGAATCATTTCAAGCCGTTTTGTATTAAAATGCAGAGATATACCTATTTTCTGCATCAAAGAAAATGAAACAGAATAAGAACGAATCAGTATTTCTGTAATCTTCCATTAAATGTACTTGCACATTTTGGAATTTTGCGTTTCCTTCTTCAGATCCCAATTCCAATGACAGAGGGCTTGGACCCTGTCTCCATGCTCACCGATGATGCCACAATTGCCAAGTGGAATAACGAGGGCCTGCCTAGCGACAAAATGTCCACGCAGAACGCCACCATCCTCATCAACTGTGAGCGCTGGCCCCTCCTCATTGACCCCCAGCTGCAGGGCATCAAGTGGATAAAGAGTCGCTATGGTGCTGACCTCAGAGTCATCAGCCTGGGGCAGAAAGGGTGAGGGAACGTCACTCAATGACACGTTGTGCTCAAAAGTGTGACGGGGACTGCAGGTCGTGATTGACCTTTATCTCTTTCATTCTGTTTGCTCTTTGCTTCTTCAAAGAAATGGAGTGAAGGTCCCTCCACTGTGTGAGGAACCTTTGCCTTGAATTTGTGCTTTTCACATTCCATCTGGCTCAGAGACCAAAACGAAGAGCAGTGCACAGGCCGGCCTTCAGAGCTGAAAGGCTTTAGAAAGGCGATTGTCTTCCCTGTTAAAGATATTCTATGGTACTTAGTTTATCAATGCATACAATAGTTAGCCTATGATCGTAACCTGAGAGCTGTTATGATGGACACGCTTTTCGGTCTAGTTGTTTTTCTTTAATTGCATGGATGCAGGTCCTCTATCAATTATCTAATATTATCTAGTACGCAGGGCAATGAATTCACTGTCTATTGTCCATTTTCAATACTGTTCTAAACAATGTTATTCATGTATGTACTGCATGACACCCCCCCCCCCAGGTACGTTGATGTCATTGAGCAAGCTGTGGTCACAGGAGATCCTGTTCTAATTGAAAACCTTGAGGAGACAATCGACCCGGTGATCGACCCGCTTTTGGGGAGGCACACAATCAAGAAAGGGAGGTGCGGATTGACTCAGCTCCTGTCAAGTTCAGCCCATTGATAAGTCAGGTAGTGTGATTTATTTTCCTCCTGATTCTGCTCTCTGTAAAGATATATCCAGGTGGGAGATAAAGAGTGCCACTTCCACCCAAACTTCCGACTCATCTTGCACACCAAGCTGGCTAACCCCCACTACAAGCCGGAGATTCAGGCCCAGACGACCCTCATCAACTTCACAGTCACCCGCGATGGCCTGGAGGACCAGCTGTTGGCTGAGGTGGTCAACCTCGAGAGGCCTGACCTGGAGCACCTCAAGGTAGGTCATTCGGGAGTCTCCCCCAGCCCTTTGCCCGTCACCGAGTGTGACTGGCCCCATCTGCACAGGGTCAATGAAGGCAGCAAGTAGCTGAGCGTAGGGAACGTACTCCTGCCTGATTGATATTGTTGGGTTAAAGACTGTAATATTAAACAAATGAGCTGTGAAGAAGGGTACAGAGTCGCACAAAGGTTGAGTGCTGTGTGCGGCAAGTAGGCAGCAGTTACGGAGATTGCTTAATCACGTTTCTGCCATTTTATCTCTTAAAAACCTTCTGTTTAGATGCACAGTGGGTTTCCTTATCTTCACTAGCATGTTATTGAAAGACAACCTCATTGATACAAACGTTAATTCTAAGAGAGAGCAGGCATTTACCAGACATCTGGAGTGTTCTGTTTTGTGTGCATCTTTCAATAAGAGAAAAGTTGTAAAATAGCAGGAGTTGAAATAGAAAATGGAAAAACGGAGGCTTTTGAGTGTTTTCACCTCCCGAAGAAAGGTGAGACACATAACTCTCGCGGATAAGATTGCGAATTGTGCCTTTCTGTGAAATGATACCTTAAAAAAATATCCATCTATCTATCTATCCATCTTCTATCCATTTATCCCAGTCAGAGTCACAGGAACCTTTAAATATACAGCACAGACAAACAACGGAAATGAATATTTTGTTGCTCAGGTGTCTTAGTGTGACTAAGCAGTCTTCTCAGAGTGATATCTGGCCTTTTTTTGATAACTCCACCTTCACCATCCCCCTCCTCAGAGGTCCATTTCTTCATCATATACAGCTCATTTCTCAATTTGTGGATGTGCGTCTGTGAATAATATGTGTATTTTTATTCTCTGTTTCTAATTAATGAAGGGCTTCTTCCTTGCTTTATGGGACTTCAGTCCTGCTTCTAGGACTGACCTACAAACTGGCCGGATACAAACTGACCTAGCAGTGCACTTCACACCTGCACTTAATGTTTCCCATTCCTTTTGAAGGTCACTTGATGTCACCCTCCGATTCATGAGAAAGTGTCAGATAAGTTGACAGTCATCTCTGGCATTAGAAAGTCATTTCCACACTTTACCTGACTGGTTTTTGGTCATTTCCACCTTGTTCCTGTGTACTGCTGTCTTAAAAATCTTGAACCTGGAAGCAACCTGCTGCTCAGTGTAGCCTTTTACAAGCAGAACCAGAATTAAGCCAGAATTTAACAATGCAGATTTTAAAAATATATAGAGTGATCTCTTAATATTTTCCATTGCTGTATGTTGAATGTATTTAATATGTTACCCTTAAATTTCAGTTGTAGTGCTGGAGAATTAAGACAAAACAACAACTGATAAACAGTGGAACTTCTAGTTCATAAACAGAGTAGTGGGGAATTTCTGTGTGAACGTTTTGGCCGATATCCAGCCTCCTTCGCTAATCCTCCCCCTCCTCCTGTCTCTGGTTTCTCCAGTCGGATTTGACAAAGCAGCAGAACTCCTTCAAGATCGAACTGAAGCTTCTGGAGGACGAGCTGTTGACCCGCCTCTCGGCAGCAGAGAGCAACTTTATAGGGGATAATATGCTGGTGGAGAAGCTGGAGACCACCAAGCACACTGCAGCTGAGATTGAGATGAAGGTGGCACATTCCTCACTTAGTTTCTCACCTGAACCACATATCAAAACACTCCCCGAAGGCCTGACTGCAATCACAGCATGGTCAACTGATGGTCAACAACTGATTTTTGTACCAAGTTTTATTTGTGGTGAAGTGTTTTAATGTCAAAATACTGATCTTGACCAAAATGCCACAAAAGTTTTAACTCTTCAACTTTGTGTTTTCCTTAGACAAACAAACCTGACATCCTGTTTTGGTTATTTCTGTCACTTAAGCTTGCTTTTCAGTTTAATATGTAACTTGCGCCCTTGGAATAGACTCGCTACGTCTTTTTATGACCTCCATATTGCACGTAATCGAAAGACGTCTCCTGACATCATGTAAAACGATTTTTCTAAACATTCCAGGCAGGTTAAGATTTCAGTAAAAACAATGAACATTAACTCATATTTTCATGACACCTGCTTTCTGTGTGTGTGTGTGTGTGTGTGTGTGTGTGTGCGTGCGTGTGCGCATGTGAACGTTTGCCAGCGTACCACAGGTTACGGCTCTGAAAAGCTCAAGCTGTTGGAAGTTGTGCTGGATTACTGCTGGCCAGTGACCAGGGCCTCTGACTAATGGACAACCATGAATTCTGTGTTGTAGGTCCTGGAGGCAAAAGTTAATGAAGTAAAAATTAATGAGGCACGTGAACACTATCGTCCTGTGGCCGTGAGAGCTTCACTGCTCTACTTCATAATGAATGATCTCAATAAAATCAATCCAATGTACCAGTTCTCACTTAAGGTAAGATTTAATTTATACATTACAGCTCCGCTCTTCCCCCAGCCCCTCTTTGCCCCCTCATTCAGGGTGAGCGTGTTCCCGACCAGTAATTTTCCTCTTCCTCCTTAGGCGTTTAATGTGGTGTTTCACAAGGCTGTGTGCCAAGCCGAGCCCTCTGACGATGTCAAGAGGAGGGTGAACACTCTCATCGACTGCATCACCTTCTCCACCTTCAACTACATCAGCCGTGGCCTGTTTGAGCGGGATAAGCTCACCTTCAGTGCTCAGCTGGCCTTCCAGGTACAAGCGCACTGGCTTTAGGGACGGAGGTATCTTCTAACCCTGTACTGAATGCATTTTTTCATGCCCCCCCTGCCCTTGGCATTCAACTTGAACCCTTCCTTTCTGAACCTGCAGCTTTTGCTTATGAATCGAGAGATCGATGTCCGTGAGCTAGATTTCTTGCTGAGGTTCAACATTGACCACAGCTATATTAGCCCGGTAGAATTCTTGTCCAACTCAGCCTGGAGTACCATTAAGGTATGTAAATATCCGTGAGGATATTGCATGGTATATGACAGTTATGGATCTCCATGTTGTGATGTTTTTTTATATAACCCTAAATGTGTTTGGTATGTCCTCATAGAACACCTACCATTGCCAAGTGAATGTGTGATTTCAGTCATTTACCTGGGCCTTTGCTAAATTCACCCCATCTTGCACGCCCCCATAGACCATGAGTTTCACAGATGAGTTCCGTGGGCTGGACCGAGACATCGAGTGTTCACCCAAGCGCTGGAAGAAGGTGGTGGAGTCTGAGTGTCCAGAGAAGGAGAAGTTCCCCCAGGAGTGGAAGAGCAAGAGCTCCCTGCAGAGACTGATTATGATGCGCGCCCTTCGGCCAGACAGGATGACCTATGCTGTCAGGTGTGCCTCCCACTGTCCTTCCATTCCATGTAGACGTATACGTACTACAGTCTTTGGGCTGGACAGCTCAATCTTGTGTCTCCGCAGGAACTTTGTGGAGGAGAAGCTGGGAGCGCAGTACACAGAAGGACGCAAGATCGAGCTTGCAAAATCCTTTCGAGAGAGCGGGCCTGGCTCCCCCATGTTCTTCATCCTGTCCCCCGGCGTGGATCCTCTGAAAGACGTCGAGTCCCTGGGTGATACAGCCTTTATGCATTCTGCGGGAATGATGGGCAATTAATTCATTATCTTAATGAACTACTGGTGCGCTCTGTAGTCAGACATCAGTGTTATGCAAATAAAATAAGATGATAGCACTGAGCACTAGGAAATTAGTTTTGGGATATATCCTGGAGTACCAGCTCCAGACTGGGATTTCTCACTCTGAATAATATATTTTATACAATTACATTTTTCCCCTATATTTTTGTTGGTGTATTAGCCTATTTATATTGATAATTTGTATATAGGACTCATTTGTATATAGGAAGCTGCAAGTGTGCTTGCAGTGTATGCAGTCTCTGGAGGGTTGGGATGTGCTTGCAGTGGGCTAGGGGTGTGCTGATAGGAGAGTGCTTACAGTGTATGCAGTCTCTGCAGTGGGCATACAGTGGGTTAGGGGCATGATAAATGGTGTGTGCTTATTGTGTATGCAGTGTCTGCAGTGTTGGGATGTGCTTACAGTGGGTTAGGGGCATGATGAATGGTGTGTGCTTACAGTGTGTGCAGTCTGAAGTGTTGGGGTGTGCTTACAGTGGGTAAAGGATGTGCTGAAAGGCGTATGCTTACAGTGTATGCAGTCACTGGAGTGTTGCATTTATGGTGTGGCAGGGAAGAAGCTGGGATTCACCATAGACCTTGGAAAGCTGCACAATGTGTCCTTAGGACAGGGTCAGGAGGTCGTCGCTGAGCTGGCCATGGAGAAAGCGTCCAAGGAGGGTCACTGGGTCATTCTGCAGGTAAAGTAGCACAAAGGATGGATAGACTTGTCTACCAGTCTATCCCCAGACCATCATATTCCCCTTTTCATTTGTTACCTCAATCAGCACTGTCATTTTATTTCCTTTGACATTTTCTGCAGTCAGAAAAGTCATTGAGATAAATACAAATAAATGTCTGTAGAACTAAAATAGACTGTAGCTGAATGAGTAGAGCAGATGGTATCTGAAGTACTACTGAGGACGTTGACATTAAGAATGACAGTCTGAATTCCAGCACCAATTATGGGAAATTTGTGGTGCTATACTTCTATATTTTTATACTGCAGTTAATAGCGTATGGCTGCAACCTATGAACAGGGCATTAAAATATATATCATTAAATATCACATACCACAAAACCTGTTCTGGATGTGGAAGATTCATGGATGGATTACAGAGGGAAATATTTATCAAGCCACCATATTCTTCTTTCAATGCCACAGAAAATGCAACACAAATAGTGTATATTAGAAGGAATCTGGTAAGTGAAAACACTAACCGAGTTGTTCATATGGTCCTTTGAGGTCAGAAACAAAAACTCAACAGGAAAATATTTTGGTTTCTTTTAAGCCAGTGAAAATCATGCAGGCTGTCAGGCTGGCAGTAAATTTTGTGGCTGTATATCTGTCTAATTGTTAAGTACTAATTAATAGTTTTGCTGGACTTATAATGCAATTATATGAATTCACTAACATACATACTCTCTCTCTCTCTCTCTCTCACACAGACACACACACACACACACACACACACACTCACACACACACATCTATATATAGATATAAAGATATGTAATATATATGCATAAAATGCAGATCCAAGCCCAGTGAGCTGATACAATAAATACAATAGAAAAGCTAGAATGTTTGCTTATATATACAGTCGATGCAAAAGAAAAAGAAAATGTTTAAAGCCATTTCTCTACCTGATAAGAGCATATTTGATTAAGATAACAACCCTTCAGTTTCCAAAACTCTCCCCAGGGGCACCCCAGCCATTCCATATATTTGTTACATTTCACAACCAGCTCACTTAATTAACTTATTTCATTAATGGTTTCTGCAAATAGACTTTAGGACGGGTTTTGAAATTACTATGCTAAGATACTTTGATAACACATATCATACTTTGATAACACAATAATTGTCACCAACATTTCAACCATTTAAACCATTTTCTTGGACTTCCTGAGACTTTTCCAGAATGCTGTATCTATATGACGGTGCCCCTGGCTGGAATTGCACACAGCTGTTGATGGTCCTTGTGTTTGTCCATGTGGTAGAACATCCACCTGGTGGCTAAGTGGCTGGGTACTCTGGAGGCTCTGCTGGAGCGCTACAGTGAGAGCAGCCACCCCGACTACCGCGTGTTCATGAGCGCCGAGCCCGCACCCTCGCCCCTGGAGCACATCATCCCCCAGGGGGTCCTGGAGAACTCCATCAAGATCACCAACGAGCCGCCCACCGGCATGCTGGCCAACCTGCATGCTGCCCTAGACAATTTTGACCAGGTGATGGGGACGGGGTCTCGCTGCTGCCGAGTTGTTACCTCTGGGTGGCGCACTCCTGTTATGGAGGGGAATTGCTGGGGCCCCTGGTCATTCAGAGGGATTCACTGGGAGAGGCCACTGTGGGTTTGTGGACTGGAATGAGCTTCAGCAGTTTGACAGATTGGCAGTGAAATCCAGCTCAGGGAAGAAGATCAACAAAATCTCTCTCTTCTCTCTCTCTCTCTCTCTCTCTCTATATATATATATGTATATATATATATATATATATATGATAATATGTAATATGAAAAACTGAGACATTGTAAAAAATAAGACTGGAATAAATACATATAATCAAAGTGATATTTGTGTTTCATTTCATGTGTGAGAAACAGATTGTAAGGAAATGACAGTAATAATAGTAAGCCTTGTAAGGAATGATGGTTCTCTGCTTTGTCTCTGTTTAGGATATTTTGGACCAGTGCTCCCGTGAGCAGGAGTTCAAGACCATCCTCTTCTCTCTCTGCTACTTCCACGCATGTGTAGCAGAGAGACGCAAGTTTGGTCCTCAAGGCTGGAACAGGAAGTACCCCTTTAACACTGGTGACCTCACGATATCTGTCAACGTCCTTTACAACTACCTGGAGGCAAACTCGCAGGTGATGTGGTCAGTCGGGCAAACCCAAGGTAGTCAGGATATGGGTTCTAACCTGATTGTGGAACTACTTTTGTGTAAAGGTCTAGCTTTTGTTTGACAGGTGCCCTGGGAAGACCTCCGCTACCTCTTTGGGGAGATCATGTACGGGGGTCACATCACTGACGACTGGGATCGCCGGCTTTGTCGCATCTACCTTGAGGAGTACATGCAACCCAGCCAGGTACCTGGTCAGATCGTGGCTGGCTTGAGCAGGCCCTAGTATCTTTGTGTCCGTGGCGACCTCACTTCTCAGCCACTATTGTCTGAGCCTTCTTACAAAGAAAACCTCAGAAAATGTCATAGTGAATAGAGTCCTTAGTATTAGCACTCCCTCTTCTGGAGGACAATGGAACTTCAGCTTTTGATTGGAGGGAAGTCTTAAGATGAACAAAAGCTACTGTATGAGTTACTATGAAAGGAGCAGAAAGTACTGCGCATATGTAACTGCTGACATGAACATTGGTTAAAAGAAAACATTCTTTGGGTTTGTTTCCATTTCCTAGTTTGACAGGAAACTGGCTCTAGCTCCAGGATTTCTGGTACCATCCAATCTGGATTATCAGGGTTACCATGACTACGTTGATGAGATGCTGCCACATGAGAGTCCAGTGCACTATGGGCTGCACCCCAATGCCGAGATCGAGTTTCTCACCGTGACCTCTGACAATCTCTTCCATACCCTGCTGGAGTTGCAGTCCAGAGACTCCGTCATGGGCGAGGGTGCCTCGCAAACGATGGAGGAGAAGGTGACCTGGTGTTCAGCTCCACACACACATCAAGCCACTAGAACACCTCAAAAACACCGGCTGCTGACGTACTACTCAAAATGCAAGGAATCTTTATTTGACTATTTTACCACTTACGAGAGCACTCAGGTGTTTTGTATGCCTTTCAGGTGAAAATGATTCTTGATGACATTCTGGAAAAATTGCCGGAGGAATACAACATGTCGGACATCACCTCCAAGACGGCCGAGCGCTCGCCATACATCCTGGTGTGCTTCCAGGAGTGCGAGCGCATGAACATGCTCACCTACGAGATCCGGCGCTCGCTCAAGGGGCTGGACCTCGGGCTCAAGGTGCGGGGGAAACGGAAAGGGAGCAGAGATAACGTGCGTCAGTCAGTCTCAGTGAGCATACGATTTAGCGCTCTTGCGGTTTGAAGGGTGTTAGGTAAACATTTGACGTCATCGTCTATGATCTATCAGGGCAGCTATTCGGCAATAATTACCAGCTACATTCAAATTTGAACATTTTCACATTGGTGCATGTAAACCTTAGCAGGCCTAAATGTGACTTATGAGACGTGTCAGGTTCAGGTGCCTGATGTTCTCCTCCCGCGCCCCCCCCATGTAGGGGGCTTCCTGAGATCCCCGCCAGTCCACTGACCCCCACCCCCCCCCTTTCATCAGGGTGAGTTGGCCATTTCCTCGGAGATGGAGCGGCTGCAAACGGCTCTTTTCCTCGATAATGTTCCTGACACGTGGGCCCGGCTGGCATACCCTTCGACGTGTGGCCTGGGGCAGTGGTGAGTGCCACGTCCATCAGTGGTGCCCCCTCAGTCAGAGACAAGGTTCTTGCTGTTTGACCTACATGTCAGAGGCCCTCAGAATACAAGAGAAGCACTCAGAGTCTAGTCACTCTGACAGTAGTAAGGAATGCTGTGAAAATCAATTTTTTAATGCAGCTAGATGTTTGCAAAGTACTAAGAGATGAATATATCCTAACCTTCATGTTGCCAGTGAAGATAATCATTCCATTCACTCCGAACTTGTCTGCCTGATCTGATAAGTTCCTTACACCTGAAATTACACCCCGAGGAGAACAGCCCCGTGAGAAGGTCTATCTCCTCCCAGGCAGGAGAGGGTGATAGATCACCTTCTCACATGATCGTACAATACGGGTCATCAGAACGGGGCTGTAACCAGCACCGTGAGCAGCACTCGCGATAAGAATTGGATCCATAATCAGAGCAACATATCTAATGCCCTCAGATACAATGGCACAGGTCGTTAATCCATTGTCTATTAGATAGCATGCTGGCTACTGATCTTTACCTGTCTGTAAAACACGCAGGTACTGCGATCTGCTGCAGCGGTGCCGGGAGCTGGACAGCTGGACGCAGGACCTGGCACTTCCCAACGTCGTCTGGCTGTCGGGCCTGTTCAACCCACAGTCCTTCCTCACAGGTACCTGCAGGCTGCCTCCCCGCCGCCGCCGCCGCGTTGCTAATTTACTGCTACAGCGCTTTCCGTAATTAGCGCCGCGAGGCCTCATTAAGTCCGCTCTAATGAATAAATATTGTATTTCATAGCTTGATTACCAGATCAGCCTGATGCTCGAACGTCGTAAACAATTATTTCCCTAAATATTCATCACCCCAAAGTGGATGATCATTGGTATTTAATGCTGGTATTTTCAAGTACATCTTTATTATGCTAATAGATTTTGAAGCATTTGTGGTTTGAAGGAGAATTAAAAAAATAAAACATGAAAAAATAAAAGAAGTGATTTAATGTTAACTATGTATTGTATCCCTATTTAAAATGCATTCTGTATGATCTTGTAAAGATCTTTGTATAAAGATTTGTGAACTGTAAATTTAGTTCTTTTAATTTTCATGTTTGCTTTTTACATAGTGGTCATCTACAATTACTCATCTCACTGAGTGCTTGAGTTTTTGATGTATAAACTCTACAACTGCCTGCACTATATTCTTCTTACCTTGAAATGTAAAAAAGTTTAAATTTGCATCGATGCTTGAGATCACGTCACCTTCAAAGTAGGAGGCCTATTGCTTAAATTTCAAAGAACATAGTGAAGTACAGTGTAAAGCCATAAGGTGCATCCCTTACAACATTCCTTTATTCCTGTATTATTGCTGATTTGGAATTTTTTGGAAATGTTCTGACACCTGATGATACCCGATCGGCAGACTGGTTGTTTACACCAATCAGCAGAGGCCTTTTATCTGCATCTGCGTCCGCACTTGTGTTCCAGCTGTAATGCAGAGCCTGGCCAGGAAAAATGAGTGGCCCCTGGACAAGATGAACCTTACTGTGGATGTCAACAAAAAATATAAGGAGGAGTTCAACCAGCCTGCCAGAGAGGGAGTCTACGTCCATGGGCTGTACTTGGAAGGTAACTGCTATTATGCATTCCTACGGGACTAATGTGTGATTAAAATACACTATATTGGCAAAAGTATTGGGACACCCCTCCAAATCATTGAATTCAGGTGTGCCAATCAATTCCATAGCCATAGGTGTTCTCTGGCATGATGAATCACGCTTCTCTGTCTGGCAATCCGATGGACAAGTCTGGGTTTGGCGGTTGCCAGGAGAACGGTACTTGCCTGACTGCATTGTTCCAAGTGTAAAGTTTGGTGGAGGGGGGGGATTATGGTTTGGGGTTGTTTTCAGGGGTTGGGCTTGGACCCTTAGTTCCAGTGGAAGGAACTCTTAATGCTACAGCATTCAAAACTTTTTGGATAATTTCATGCTCCCAACTTTGTGGGAACAGTTTGGGGATGGCCCCTTCCTCTTCCAACATGACTGCGCGCCAGTGCACAAAGCAAGGTCCATAAGGACATGGATGAGCAGGTCTGGTGTGGAGGAACTTGACTGGCCTGCACAGAGCCCTGACCTCAACCTGATAGAACACCTTTGGGATGAATTAG
>JAODKC010000001.1:34937563-34948777 GCA_026777985.1 Mormyrops attenuatus
ACGGAGGACTATATTTTTAATAGACAGACTTTATTGATCCCAAACTTTATACATATGCATTTTCTATACATCTATTTAGGAGATGCTTTTGCCCAAAGCGACATCAGAGCACCAGGGAGAAGGTAAGCCATTATCGGTGGCAGGAAATCACTTTGCCAGCCATGAGAGTTTTGAACCAGCAACCACCGGCACAAAGTCCTAACAGCAAAACCACCGTTTCAGGCGGCTGCTATGAGGACATTCCCTGCAGTCTACAAGAGGTCATCTGGTTTTTCCATATGACCTTAACCTTCACTCACTGTAGCTGACACCTCTTATTAAATATTAAATATACTTTTTGTTTATCAGGGGGTCCTTGCTCACTACACAACAGATTTAAGAAACACTTTCATCCTCAAATACAGCTCACCTCATAATTAACAACACATTCCACAACCTGGTTTTCTTCCAGTCCAACTATCCACTTGTCCATCACGAACGGTGGCTGCAAACAGGACATGCATCTGTCACCGTGCACCGAATGTTTACATGTAAATAAATTAGATCACTCAATTAAAAAAAAAAACTTATGTTATCAACCAGCCTTCTTTAGGCCCTGGGTGTCTATACACACCTTGGTCATCTTAATAACATCCATGTTGGGTCTGTTGACGTTGAACGTGACGTCTTTAATGTAAGCTATTGCGACTTCATCTCCGTCAAGCTCCGCATACATCTTCCACTTACAGTCCTGTGCCGCGGGGGGGGGGGTGAGAGAGAGAGGGAGCGAAATGTGCAACACCATGACTGCAGCATGCTGGGAAAAGTACCTTCTGCCATGGATGCCAGTAAGGATTTCCATAATATCAATCAATGCCGTTAAACCACAATTTCAGTCATTCGATGACCTGGACCAACAGTGCAACCTAGAGGTTGTTCTCAGGCAAAAACTAACACAATTCTTCAATATTTTCTTTATTGTGCACTATTAAAATGTATGTGAATTAAAACACATAAATTAATGTTGCTAATTACATATTAGATATACAAATATAATATATACTCACACACAGTATCTACTGTAACAAATTAGCATATATATTAACTATACAATGTATATATGAAATATACGAATTATACTTTGGGAATATCTATTCTATATATGTATTGAAGATACTCTCTTGCAGCTTCACTATAATCAAATACTGATGAGAGCATGCAGCAAGTGCCCAGAAAGAGTTTCTACTAAAAGCTTGTGTTCTTCTCTGCAGGAGGTGTGTCTGCTATTTTTATCTTGGTTTGGGATACGATGGAAGCTTTTTATAATGGGCCAAGAAAGCAAAGGATAAAAAAAAAAACAGCAGAGCACTTAAAGCCAGGAACGGCTGGGAACCAGCCAGCAGATAAACATCTCCTCCAATCAAGTCCCTGCCAACAGCTATTAACAGTTTAGAAAATGTCTAAATAAGAGACGAAGACAGCCAATGAAATATCGTCCAAGATCGTTAATATTTCATACAGAGAGGGGAAAGCAAACTATTATTGTTTTCTTAGTTTTTGGTACCTCCCAAAATTTTTACTAAAGAATTTAAATGCAGTGTCTTGTTTAAAGTATTCCAGTTTGTATCTATAAGCTGTATAAGGAAAGCCAGTGTCTGGTGTACAGAAAAGATCACAGGAGTGGCTCTATTAAGTAAAAGTAAAGATTCTTATACTTCTGGATGCTGTTGCGAACATTTATACTTCTGCGCCGAGTCTATACAGAGCTTACGCCATCGTGAGCATTTATACTTCTGCGCCGAGTCTATGCAGAGCTTACGCCGTCGCGAGCATTTATACTTCTGCGCCGAGTCTATACAGAGCTTATGCCGTCGCGAGCATTTATACTTCTGCGCCGAGTCTATACAGAGCTTACGCCATGGCTTACGCTGTCGTGAGCATTTATACTTCTATGTAGAGTCTATGCAGAGCTTACGTCATGGCTTACGCTGTTGACAGCATTTATACTTCTGCGCCGAGTCTATACAGAGCTTACGCCAGCCTGCCGACAGACTGAGTACAAGAGATCACAGCTTAACCATGCCGGGTTGGCCCAATCCAGTATCCAGGCATTAAAGCGGACTGGATCACAGGAGTTGCGCTAACTCACAGAAGGAGTTGCGCTAACTCACAGAAGGAGTTGCGCTAACTCACAGAAGGAGTTGCGCTAACTCACAGAAGGAGTTGCGCTAACACGCTGAAGGAGTTGTGCTAACTTGCAAAAAGAGCAGCGGCCCAGTCCTTCAGCATCCCCGTGAGATGTGACAGGGCTCAGTGAAGGCAGGCTAACGACTCTGCAGCAGGCTCGCGGTCCATGCCGGGCCTCATCACGGCGGCAGAAACAATGTCCGGTAATGATGCGGGGAGCAGAGTGCCTCTAATGACGCTTCATACATAATTCAGCGCAGCTCACTTTGGCAGAGTACTGATATCCTCATTAACGGGCCTCGCCGCAGTCAGACACTGGACGCACAATCGCGGGCCTCATTTTGTCTTTGAGAAGTGCAGCTGCTTCCATGACACCGCCAGCGAAAAGGGGAGGGGGGAAAGGAGGAAAAAAACAGCACACTGGTTTGTTTTATTTGGTGCGAAAAACCTTACAGTTTGTAAAAACAAGACTGACATGGAAGCTGACATCAGGCAGGGAGAATAATTAGCTCTCATTTTCTCAGCCTCCTGTTTCCTTCTCCCCGCTGTGTTTCTATGCACTAAACCACCACATGTCAGTGGAAATGGGAGGCAATTAGCAGGCTCATTCCAGCCCTGCTGAACGCACTGAAAAGAGACTATTTATGATGGGAACAATGAACAGCTGAAAGATTAAATAACATTTGCCTTTTAAAAAGAAAATGACTTCTGGCTAAATGGGCCATTTTTGATTATATTCAAACATCAAGTGGAGGAGCAGGCATTTGGCACCCTCTAAGAGGCTTACAAAGGACTCTGAGCAAGTGGGGGATGAATCCGAAACATTACCCACATGAAAGATTTATCTATTTCTTTTATTTTAAATAAAGAGCAGCAAATGAGTTGTTTTGAAAGAATCTACTTAGCGAAAGAGTGGTCAATATTTGCTTGCAATAATGGGGAGCATTACCTTGCGATGAATATGAAATGAATGTGAAAATTGTAGGCGATTAAAGGCGACGTGTTTTAATTAGCATGTAGCTAATAACAATGCGGACAGAGGGGTCTGCTGTTCAGCTGGGGGTGTCAGGCGGTGCACAAGACAGGAACTCGTGATGGCTTGAACGTTTTGCCCATTTTAACAGAATATGACCTGGCATCGATTAGCTTTGAGAAGTTCAGCAGAAATGTCGGCTATGGCGCCCAGCCACCAGCCACACGCTACCTGGGGACCAGTTCCAGGTTTCCAGTGGTATCCAAAAACCAGCTCCAAGTTTATGACCTTTTCTTCATATTCCTCCTCCTCGTCCTGCCAGTGAAAAGACCACCAGTCATGACACTTTAAAAGGTTTTTCATTCATTTGCTACAGGTAAACATGCATGATTTATTTATTTTTTTAAATAAAAATGACAAGTCTTTACCTTCATTAATGGGGGGAAATGGAAAATTGCCAAGTAGTCGTTGGTTAACTTCTCGATTTCAGACTGGAGAGAAAATGTTCTCACGTTATTATTACATATGGTCAAGGGTTAAGGCTAGGCACAGGGTGCAGGCGTTTTATGGAATGGGTGTGAACACAATCCTTCTGAGAGCAGTTCCTTGTGGTCAGCCTCAAAAGCCTGCACTCAAACGAAAGACCAGTTTATTGCAGGTATTGTGGATAAATACGGACGATTCTGTCTGGTGGTCTAGAACATCTTAGTGCTCCTTCACACCAATGTACCTGATGTTTGAAATGACTGACTGAATAGAAGGTTTTCATTCTAAACCTTTTAAAGCGAACGAGTGTCAAGTCTCGTTATAACATGTTTTAACATTTAGCTGATAATAGCAAGGAACTGTAGTGGTGTAAATGTGTAATCACTTGTGCTCATTGTTAGAGGTTAAGCACGAAACGTTTGAAATCAAGGGCTTTATGCTAGGAAAATAGATTTTCCATCAATTTTATTCATTTATAAAAGAAACAAGCCATAACACATTTGTGTCAGTAGTTTTGTTTTGATGTTATTCATTTACTAATTTAAATGAAATTATAGCAAGCTCCTACACTTAATTCATTTGAATACAGCTTAAATCAAAGCTCAACACAACAAACATCATACAGAGACAAACTACAAGTGGTGTGTGCAGCACCAGGGCTGGGAAGTCCCTGTTACGGCTGTACTCTGTGAGGTGGAGAACAGAGCCCAAATGGTACCTTGAGGTGAATGATGTGCCCCTTGGACCTGATGCCCATGTCCTTCATGTCAGCCTCTGTCAGCAGCAGCAGCCGTCTGCCAGTGATGTGGTTCTCCTTAAACAGGTCCGCGTAGAGCTGCACATCACCCACTGAGTTGTCTGCATCCACGGCAACACAAGCAAATACAATGAGCTCCATTGTCAAACGTGCATAAATACGTCTATATTCTCTGCTCTGCTGAAAGCAGTTCATTGCAATAAATGCATTACATTTACATCCTATAAGCTTTCCAAATATGCAACTTAATTATAAATCTTTCAGAATCTTACTCGTTGTACCACCACATTGCACTCCATGAAAAGATGCTGGCAATGACCCACCTGAACTCAGAATTTGCTGCATCCAGAAATGCTGTTGGATAAAACAATGAGGAAATCAAAAGCAAAATCAATGATCAATTTATTATTATTACCAATGATAGTAGGGCTAAGCTAAAACGCAATCGTCTGAATAGTAGGCCTAACATTTTTATATTAGGATACTAAAGATTGACAAAGATTGGCCTTGGAGAGCCTGATTATATGAAGAATGCATCAGATACGAACCACATGCTCTTCAGTCCAAGCGTGAATGTCCAGGTAAGGGAGGAGCTGCAGGGAAGGAAAAAGGATGTAGGACAGAGGAGCAAATCAGCAATCACTGCTAGGATAAGCTGAAGCAGCCTGTGTAGGGCCAAAGGGAACAATACTGAACCATTTTCAGGCTCCGTAAGGTGGCCCCTCCATGGAAGTATTGTGCTTGTTATTCACAGGGCAACTGTGACCAAAGGATTATGGGTCCCTGGATCACACTGTGCCATGAGTGAGTTAAAACATACCCTAATAACACAGCTCTGGGCTGGGCATTTATGCAAGGGTAACCACACTGGACATGTGTGTTGATTCGCGTGTAACTGAGCCTGTGCTAGAAAATTGATTAGGTGTTTCCAGTAGGTGGCAGTACTGAGTATCGCAGAGCAGTGGTCAATGAAGGAAGAGTAGAAGAACAGCTGTTATAATGGTGATCAGCTGTATGAGGAGATGCAGAGGTACTCGCATATCTAATTTTTCATGATATCCGGAAATGACACCACGGTATACAGTATTTTCAAAAAGAATGTTATTAAAGCTTTTTTAAATCCTGGGAATAAAATTCGCCAGGCACAGGGGTGCCCCAGCTAATTTTGTCACCGATATTTCAATATACCGCAGCATGATGTAACAAATGTAGTAGAAAAGGGAGCAATGTAGAAAAGTGAAGAACGAACCAGGCTTTGGAGTTTGCTGCTTCATGTAATGTGCTGCCCCCTGGTGGCTAGAACACACGCTACAATTCAGTCAGCAGTTATCAATGAGGAGTGTTACTCCTCTCGGGCCACGGAGCCCAAAGACTAAAGGCCATGCACAGTGGATATAAGAAGTGTTCACACCCCTGTTAAAATGCCAGGTTTTTGTGATGAAAAAAAGAGACCATAATAAATCATTTAAAAACTTTTCCCACCTTTAATGTGACCTATAACCTGTACAATTTAATTGTAAAACAAATTTGTTAGGGGGGAAATATAAAAATAAAAAACGTACAATAAGCTGGTTGCATAAGTGTACATATCCTTAATACTTTGTTGAAACACCTTTTGATTTAATTCCAGCATTTAGTCTTTTTGGGTACATACCTGCCTTCAATTAAAGTGACTCTGATTAACTCCAAATAAAGTTCAGCTGCTCTCAGTTGTATCCTACAGCAAAACCCAGAGTTTGCAGTGAGCTTACAAAGCATCAAAATCATTGTTGATAGGTATCAGACAGGAGAAGGCTGCAAAAAAAATTCCACTGCATTAGATTCCATGGGTCACAGTGAAGACAGTAATCAAGAAGTGGAGAAAAGAATGGGACAACAGTGACGTTACTGAGAACTGGATGTCCTTCCAAAAGTGATGTAAACTGGTCCGGGAGGTTACCAAGAGGCCTACAGCAACACCGAAGAAGCTGCAGGATTTTCTGGCAAGTACTGGTTGTGTACTACATGTGACAACAGTTTCCTGTATTCTCCATATGTCTGAATTACAGGGTAGGGTCAGAAGATGGAAGCCTTTTCTTACAAAGAAAAACATCCAGGCCTGGCTAAATTTTGCAAAAAATACTCTCCCAAAAGCATGTGAGAAAATGTGTCATGGCCTTATGAAACCAAGGTTGAACTTTTTGGCCAAAAATTCCAAAAGATGTGTGGAGCAAACATTGCGCGTCACCAAAAGAGCCCCACGGTGAAGCATGCTGTGGCAGTATCATGCTTTGGGGTTGTTTTTCTATAGGAACTGCGGAGGGAATTATGAACTGTTCCGAATATCAGTCAATTTTAGCCCAAAACCTGCAGAGAAATTTCACCTTTCAGCACGACAGTGACCCCAAGCATACATCCAAATTAATTTTCTTCTGGTGAAGCCATTCTTTTGTTAAAGTTTTGGAATGGCCCAGTCAGACCCCAGACCTAAATCCAATTGAAAATGTATGGGGTGATTGCAAAAAGAGCACAAGAGATGCCCTCACAAGCTTACAGATCTGGACCTCTTGGCAAGGAAGAGGAGGCAAATATTGGCAAGTCAAGATGTGGCATGCTGCTCCTACCCAAAAAGACTGAATGCTGTAATTATATCAAAAGGTGCTTCAACAAAGTATTAGTTTAAGGGTGTGCACACTTATGCGACGAGCTTACTGAACGTTTTTTATTCGTTATATTTCCCCCCTAACAGATTTGTTTTTCAATTGAATTGTACAGGTTATATTAAAGGTGGGAAAAGTTTTGAAATTATTTATCGTGGTCTCTCTCTCTTTTTCATCACAAAAACCTGGCATTTTAACAGGGGTGTGAACACTTTTGATATCCACTGTACCTATTAAAAATATTATCAGTACAGTGCAACCTTGAGACTACATGCACCGTTCATACATTTGGCTTTTCACACAAAGAAATGAAAAGATAATCAGGTAATCTCACTACAATTGCTGTTTAGTTATAGTTGTAGCATTGCGCTAACCTTTTTAAGGCCTACTTGTAAGCCATGTATTTCAGCAATGCTAAAGGTTTACATTCTGTTTACTTGTCATACAGCTTAGAAGTTTTTCAGCACAAGAAAATCAAGTCTTAATCTTAAGAAATGATCAGAATGTCTCTGAAACAAATGAGTTCTCACAGTTGAAAACAGCTACTACTGTTTAAAATGCTGCTCCCACTTTAAAATCAAGTAGTACAAATAAATGGTTAATACTTTTGATATATTTTTCCAGACGCAAGTCCAACCATTTTTAAAGATTTCACATTTAAAATTAAAATATGTTTGTATCATTAAAATATTCAATGCACTTCATAATTATTAGGATAGCTTCTCTGATGTCTGTGTTTATCAGAATCAGTTAAAAATCAAAAGGAAGAGAGAGCAAAAGGAAGAAAGAGTGAAGAAATACAAGCAAGAGAAATTTTAAGCCAAAATTTATTGACAAACAAGCATATGGAGAGGATAGCGATCCAGCAGGCCTGTGCCAAAATGTGTTTCAAAATGCAACCTACAGTATCTGACACACAAAAAAATCTTACAAGTGGTCAATGTCACAATATAGTACGAAAACGAATAAACCGCTGGCATCAGCTGCTGATACGGCCCCCAAGGGCACAGTGTGTAAGACACAGCGGGAGGTCACACAGAGTGCCAGCAGGGAGCACTCAGGGGAACAAGCTTGTCATAATAGCCCAGATTGCCCTATAGTCTCTCGGCTGAGAAACTGAATGTCAAACAAGAGAGAAGGGTTTTGTGGAGATACCCTGATGGGTCTAGTTATTTTTCCCCCAGAGAAACAGGAATCTATGTTACCCAAATGAGGTCAAATGCCATGTGTCATGTCATAGCTGTACTTCTGCATTTTGATTGTACAAGAGGCCCCTTCTCATGCATGGTGGTGCTTCCTGCGTGAATAACCCCGCAGCCTCCCTGCACATCCCTGCTGGCTGTGTCCAACTGTAAAGCTTATTAGTGGAAGCTGATTGGAAATGAAAAACATTTTTCTTTGGAAGCTGGAAAAAAAAAAAAGTGCCAGTTCATGTTTGAAAGACATAAAAGTGGAAATGCAGTGGATTGCAGTGGATCATATTAGATTGGAAAGCTGGCTTTTTTTTCTTTGCTTTGTAGCATGTTGTCCAGAATCCACACAAACACACACACACGTTTGTAGTCACATCTGTGTGGGGACCATCCATTCATTTCTATGGGCAAAACCCTAGTCCCAAAATGACAACCTGAACCCCCCACCCAGCCCATTTTTAGTTTTTGATCGCAGCCACCGATTTTTATAAAATTGAGTTTCCCCTCGAGGGGACCGAAAAAAAAAGTCCCCACAACGTCAAAATGATGTCACATTGTGGGAACATTTGGTCTTCTTTGGTCACACTGTAATATATAGATGCCCCATAAAGCCACACAGCATTTACACTGTCACTGGCTGGGCCGTCACATCCTTAAGAAGCCTAAGCCAATCTAAACTGCTTCACGCCCGCCACCATCCCTCCCAGCTAGTCGCCACCGTATGATTAGCCAATCATCCTGGGACAAAGATGTCTGTTTATTGACAAAACGCCGCCTCGTGTCTGTGGGCACCTGGGGGGGGGGGGGGGGGGGGGGTAAGCTTCCCACCCGGGGGGGGGTCCGTAAATGCCCCCCCAACTGCGGTGCCGTCCCCCCCCCCGCGCGCGGGGGGGGCGGGGGGGCGGGGGGGGGGGGGGGGGCCCGGCGATCAGCTTCCTCACGGCGTGGGGTTCCGTACATGCCACCCATCAGATACTGTACAAGTGGCTCAGTGGAATGTGCGTCGGACAGCGCCAGGAAGGGGTTCACCGAATGGCTGATTGCAACGCCTCGCCTACAATCAAGCCATTTAGCATTCACAAATAAATAAATAAATAAACAAACAAACAAACAAACAAACAAACAAACAAACAAACAAATAAAAGGCTTTTGATAAAAAGTCCTCAAAAGACGGCAATTACTTGAAACTGCATGTAAGTGATATAGTTAAGGAATGCAAATGAAATCACGCAAATGTAGGAGGTTTTACACAGAAGGCCAAAAGGAAATTGCATAAGGCACCAGCGGCTGGGAAACACACAGCCAGCAGGGGGCGCCTCAGTCACTGTCCTCGCTTGAGCAGTGGAAGTCTCCCACGGCCAAGGCCATGTGAATCTTTTGCCTCTTTTGGACTGTGCAGGACTTGGAAGATTTCTGCTGAGCCTGCATGCTGACCCGTATGCTCGAGCACAGCGTGGGCCTGGGGGCAAGCGTGTCCCCAAATGCCTCCATCATGGCCTGCAGGCTCCTCCCATCCACCTCCCCATTACTGGAGGCCCTGATCTCACAAGCCATCTCCAGGCTCTTCGACTCCTCCATCCTTGACTCAAAGAACGACTCTGAGCTAATCTTTGTGGCAATGGGCAAGAAAAGCTGAAAAGGGAGAGAAGACAGTAGGACAAAGAAAAGAAAGGATTAGGACGAAAGGAGCAGTTTTTTGAGAATGATAGTATAGTACAGGAGAAAGGGAAATTAAAACAGCCTGTTTTGTTTTTAAGATGCGTAATCAGGGAATATAAGTCAGTACTGGGTCATACTGTGAACTTCAGCAGTGAAAGATATGGAGAACAGTGCAGGTAAGGCAATGCATTCTGGGGGAAAAGCGAGTGTTCCATGACGGTAACGCCGCAGAACGGCATGAAAATTAGCATGAGGAGACTGGGGAGTTAGTCAGCAAGAAGCCAGAGGGACCAAGGTTAGGCACCAGTGCAGCATGATAACCATCTTGAGACTGGCCAAAGACACGGAGACTGGAAGCTCTGGTGCCCAGTGTGCTCTATGAAAAGGCAGAATGGTGAGCGGGAGAGAAAGCAGCCCCCTGCCCTTCAGACCAATGTGGGCCACTCCTTGCTGTATGCAGGGGACCCATAATGCCTTGCTTCCTGAAGGCCGCTCCCTCCAAAAAGCAGCGGTCCGGCAGGCACTCAGCCTGGTACCATGTTGGCACCATGTCACAGAATGGGCAAACAACACAGACCCCTATATGTGCAGCGCAGGAAAGTAGGCTTCCACGAGTGTCACGCTCGGGGGGGCGGGGGGGCTCACCGGCTCGCTGGATTGGTCGATCAGCTTGCGCTCCCAGATCTTCAGGCGGTGCTCCCTCTCCTTCAGCTCCTGCTCCTTCGTACTCAGATCCCTCTCCAGTTTCTTCAGTCTCTCCAGCGTGGCCTCGATCTCGCACCTGAACCGAGCAGGGTCACGTGATCAGCACGGACATGTGACACAGCCCACTTCCTGCTATTTCAAGTCCCAGTCTGAAAACAAGATACCGTGGCGGAGGAGAACAGCTAGTAGCATTTGATGCTGTTACAACCCGACAAGCATGAGGTTCAGTTAACTTGCTTGGGGTGATATATTTGAAAAATGAGGCTGTAGAACATCAGTAAGGTACCATCTTCATTTAAATGGAACTGAGGATGAAGGTAGCTCGTAACTGGGTGGAATAATTTTGATAAATAGAAGCTCATTTAAATCTGTGGTATGATATGGTTTATAGGGACAGTCAACAGCAGGTGGCGCTCTCTATTCCAAAGCCTAGGCCTTGCGGAGTCAGAAGTATTCCCCACCAGCCATCCCTGTAGCTATTTATAAATACGTCAGTGACATAGACTGAAATTCCCACCCTGACTTATCCACCCCTATGCCCGGCCCGGCCGCGGGGGGCGCGGGGGGGCCGGGGGGGGGGGGGGGGGGGGGGGGGGGGGGGGGGGGGGGGGGGGGGGGGGGGGGGGGGGGGGGGGG
>JAODKC010000001.1:34961490-34978555 GCA_026777985.1 Mormyrops attenuatus
CCCCCCCCCCCCCCCCCCCCCCCCCCCCCCCCCCCCCCCCCCCCCCCCCCCCCCCCCCCCCCCCCCCCCCCAGGCAGAAACCATGTGGTGCTCAAAAAGAAACCACTGCTGTAGAGGCTTTCCTGTAAGCCTCAGAGTGGATGGCCAAGTGTTCTCAACGCATAGCTTTTCTCTGCAGTTGGGTGATGTTCCCGTTTATTACAAATCTTCGATTCGCGTAAAAAGGGACTTTTATCTTTAGCATACAAAACTTGTGCTGAATAATGTGTTGGCGGCGTGCTGTTCGCAACATGCTGTATACAGGTGCTACGGTAAGAACAGTGTTCCCTCCACCATCCCCCTGTCCAAGGGGAAAACACCCCTTCATACCCACCTATCCTCACGTGATCAAACCACCCCATTCAATACGCCCCCCAGTGGCCAAAATACAAAATACACCCCAAAAGTTATAAATACCTCCCACAGCTACTATCCCCAATATGAAACACCTCAGGTCTGTAATTCAGTAATAGGCAGTGCCGACTGAGAGAACGAGCCAATGACGGGGAGACAGGAAGCTGCTGTTTGGCTAATGCAAATCCCTGCACGCCCTGACAAATACAGGCTTAAATCATGCAAATCAAATACTGAGCAGAGACTCTGGGGGAAAAAATCCCAGCTGTCATCTTTCTTGAGACAGTATAAGAGTCATTCCCAAACTGCAGCTACTTGCAGACTCACCCCAGCTCAGCTCAGCTGCCAAATGTGATCATATCACTTGATGCAGCCACAGTGATCCAGGGGATCCTGAGGCATTTCGTCATGTGATGCTCCCCAACCTGACCTGGCCTCACCTGACAGTGGATCTACGAAAATCTTCTGGTCACCGGCACACTTCCAATAAATCAGTGATATCCTTTATTATCAGGAAAACGCTGCACTTTACACACGTGTACAGGACATCTTACAGGCACATTCCACAGATAATTATCTCCCTATAACCTTTTGCTCAGTACTTTACTGTTGAAACTTCCCCGACAAGTCTATGAAAAAAAGCAATCTCCCCCAGCCCAGGATCAGTGCTCTTTAAATTTAACTTCAGCCTTGGGGGTTTAAATCGCATGTTACTTTTTTAAAACGAATCTGTTCAGAAACGGCAAAATTAAATGGTACACTTCAGATAAACAGCTCTACATTTTTTGCCTGAATTAAGTTTCCCAAAATAAATCAAACAATGGCAATAGAGTGAGAGCATATAATGACTTGATTCAATATTTCATTTTAGCTTGGGGCTTACGAACAAAGATTGCTGGTAATCATTAACAGTCTCCTGCGGGATTGGAGCTGTCCTGGGATATCAGTCAAACAAAGGCTTTCCTGACGAATATCACATGCTATAAAGTACGGGTCTATGCCACTAATACATAAACGATGACAGATCATTTATAATTGCTCTTATGGCTGTAGTAATTCTAGGGTCAAGCCTCCTGCAAACATTTTCCTTTACCTGGCACTAATTGGATTTTGCTTTGATAAACAGAGAAATGACTAGTGAAATGTCTCATAATCGCATGGCAGCTGTCAGAAGGGATGATGAAACTGACTCTCCTTTATATATGGAGATATGGTCCTGCTCTGCAGCCAACACACGCCAACTTGTTGTTGAAAAAGAGAGAAATCCCTCTCATTTTATGAGCCCTGAAGCACGGATCTTAAAGCCTTTTTGGAGAAACATCAAAAGGAAGCCCACTAGGATTCAAGATCTTCTTAGTGAGGGTCTCCTCTCAGAAACAGGGATGCTACACGTGGAATGTGCACATGGAAGGAGCCAGAATCTGATTTGCATTTCCGTACCAGCCGCACCCCTTTGATGTCCTCCGTCACCCATCTCAACCACAGTGTCCCTCTGCTGCTCCACTGCTTCAACCAAAAATGTTAACTTGAATGCCACAGATCTTAAACTAGCAGATGGTGGTGGCTGCAGATGAATATAGCAATGATATTACAGTATTACTTCCTTAAAATCAGTGACATAAAACGGCAAACAAAATTATGGACAGCATTCATTTGGTTTTGTCGTGTGACAAGTACTAAAAATTAGACATGATAAATGTTTGTATAACATCCTTGCTTACTTTGAAAACTAAAATGTTTGTTTAAATGTCACACAGATGAAGTACAACATTTTCATGAAAAGAAACAAGACAAAAAGTCTAAAACAAAACACTTTGTTGGCTGCATGAAATAAACACAATGAGTTACATTTGTTTGAAAATCGGCAAGACACATGGAGACGGCGGACAGACAGGACCTGATAGAAATGGGACCCCATGGGAACAGCTGGTGACCTGACGGCTTGCATAGTAACATCACTGGTGTGATCTCACAAGAGTGCTGAACGGCGGCAACAGTTTTATTAAGCAGACTACAAGCCATCTCAACGCAGATGACAAGCAGTGGCGTGCAAACAGTGGACTGATTATTGCCGTTAAGCTCACGCTTATCCGAGGACAATAGACAGGCACATACTTCAGGGGACAGAAACTGCAGCCTTACCTGTGACGATGGCGTAGTTGGGTGCCTCTTGAATAGCTCCGTAGAACTGAATAATGTTTCTGTGACTGAGAACGCTGAGGATTTCCACCTAGGGGCACAAAACACGCAGGAACGTAAACTGTCAAAGGTGCCGTGAGAGGCATCAAAACAGAAGGGCGCTGAGGAGCAGCGTAAACCAGCTGCGCGGGATGCGTCTCAACGCGCCACCTGCCCGTTTACAGTAAAGCGCCGCTGAAATGCACAGCTGTGATCTGACACACGTGAACCTGAGACATGATGAAAACAAAGGGAAGAATCGCATGATTCAGATGGTGAAAGAAGACTGGGAACCTAATATGGACCCCTAATGAGGCCTAAAACACCTTCAAGAGGAAGACGTCCTTCCTGCACGAGAGCCTTTCAACACAGAGGCACTACACTCTACACAGCCAGCACAGACCCGCGGAGCGTGGAGGAGGTTAAAGTGTTCATTACACAGGTAATTAACAACGACCGAAAATGCATTATCGGTACCTCATTGTCCACCTTCAGCAGCTTCTTCACCGCCACCTCTCTGTCCTGCGAGATCCATCTGGCACGGTAGACGCTGCCAAAGCTGCCGCCGCCGCAGTTCTCGTAGAAGATGATGTCGTCGAACTGGATCTGAACGAAGGAGACGCCGCCAGCCGACATGGCATAATGACCCCTGGGACTGGCAGGAGAAAAAGCGAAACCAAAAATCTGCTTAAGAAAGGCAGCAAAGCAAGGCACAGACGACACACTCCAACCGGTCCTCCCGGCTTTTTCGGAGACGGGCCTGTAATCCCCCAGTGGGGCGTACACCCTCAGCTCCACACAGCAGGAGTAAACCCTCACACCAGGACAGTAACCCTCCAGCTCAGGCCTCAATCCCCAGCAGCGCTCTGATATCCCTGCCTAACCTCCTCTGATAAACTCAACCAGGACCAGAGCTTTTCCGGCAAGTTCCTCCTGCTTTGCCCCACAACGCCTTCCCCGGGCCTCACTGAGACCACGTGGGCGACGAGCATCCTCTGTCAGGCGGCATGAGGCCAATGGTACCGCAGGCTTGTGCGCTCGCTCTGTGCCATGATCACATGACTAAAACCTGCCAACATTTTGCTATATTTTTAATAAGTGCAAGAACACGGACCCGCGGGCTTACATTTACACTATTACTTTAGCACTTCCGTCCAAAACCACATACAAGTGACACAAATAGCACATTACAAACAGCCTGGTTAATGGAGATAAAGAGGAACAAAAGTTAGTGGCATCATTCTGAACGCGAGAAACATTTATTTAAACCTCCACGCGCATGGGAAACAAATACTACAGCACAAAGTGTGACACGAATGACATCATACTGCGGCGCAGCCACGTGGCTCAGCCTGCAGTGGTCACAGCACACAAACCCCAAAACAGACACTAAACTCTACATGTGCCTTTCCATTATTTCTATGTGACAATTCAAACCAATCTGATGATAATAATAATAATACATTTCAGGAAACTGCCGTCTGGTTATGGCATCATATCATTTGCAGCCTTGCTTTGTGATGGTGCTTTTTAAGGGGCTGTAACCTGGGACTGATGGTTATTCAGCCCAGCCGAAAATGCCTCCATTGTCACAGAGTAAAACCCATGGTCTTACCGGGTGTACCACCCTCCAGTTACATTTAGGTATAAGCAGTGGCTCCACTACAGCTAAATTACCGATGCAGGTTGACCTGAATGCAGTGACTTTGAGAGGAAGCCTGCATGATATGGAAAACTCCACGCACACATGGCGGAGGCTGGATTTGAACCCCAGTTATACCCAGTGAACCCTCTATACCTTGAGCAGAAATTTAAGGATGGAGTGTAGGGGATCATATATGAAGAGAATATTTAACAAGAATAACTGGATTAACAAAGACATATATTACAAAAACAGAATACTGACAATCCCATGCATACAAAGCTTAGATGGGACTCGAACGGAAAACCCCGAGTTGCTCGGCAATAAAGCGGAGAGGTGCCCGCGGGCGTGATTAAAAATAAGTACATCGGTGAAAAGGTAGGAAATATCATATATGAACGTCTCGAAGTGAAGTTTATTCCATTTTTACTCAAGTACTACTCAAGTAATAATGGAATAAACCATCAATAAGGGAAGTTGTGGTCAAATGCGAAGTGCCCGGCTGCCTTTTTTAAGGTGCTTGGGATGTTAACACGCCTTTATCCGGCCTATAGCAATTCACACAACGGAGCGATCTTAAGTATTTTTGGTCGTCTTTGAGATCTCACACCAAAGAAAAAAACATAAGAACATAAGAAATTTACAAACGAGAGGAGGCCATTCGGCCCATCAAGCTCGTTTGGGGAGCTAATAAACAACTAATAAACAATACATAAAAAATAAATAAAACCTGTACTGATTAATCTAGTCGGACCAAAGTAAGCTTTACTTACGGGGAGAGTCTCTCACATTTATGTGTTTGCAATCCCTTGCATATCTTGACGAACTAGAATTACTCGGCAATGTCAAACAGAAAGTGGACATCCGGGGGACAGTTGCCTTTAAATGCTAAAAATCGTGACACCTTCTTATCTGATCAGCCTGGAAATGCCAGTACTAGCACAAAGCATGGGAACATTGCGCACTGTAAAACGCGTAGCAGTATCAAATCTCTCCCAGCGATCCTACAGCATTCCAGTCGATGAGAAAAGTTTACACGGGTTTTTTTTTTTGCCGCTAGAACCCCTTAATGGAAATTCAATCTGCAAACATACCTTTTCGGTTTTCCGTAGGTGATTCCACAAGCCGGTTCACAATCGGGGGAAATCAGTGTGTAAACTTAAGACGAACCTCGTGACGATCCCCTGCACGCTGGTTTCTCCGGCGGCTGCGCTTCTTCCTGAACCACAACTATACTAATATAGTCCCGTATTTCGAAACTGTGCAAACAAAATCAGATGACAACAGCTCCCCTTGGAGGAGAAAGCGAGAAATCCATCACTCCGCTCCTCGGTAAAATAATGCATAGTGGTTGCACAACTAAACAAAATTATTAAGCAACATCATTTTTTTCAGGCAATACATTTAATAGGTTTACATTATTTACACCATACACATACAATAAAAATCGAAATAGGCCCCCATTTGTAGCCAATACCCCACAAAGTGTAATCAGTACACTTCCTCCATAAAAAAGGTCCTCTTCAGTGTAAATGCATTGAATGATGACATCCATGGTAATGGCCTACACGATCATGGAAACGAAAATATTTGTAAATATGAATTAATGAACAGGCACATGGATTGTGCTAAGTGCTTGGGTGAGTGACATAATGCTCAGCAACTACCACATAACTGGCTTGACACCCCCGAGTGGAAGTCGAAAGACCTTTTTTTAATGGTCATTATATCACAGTATCAAATCACGGTATAAAACACAAAAAAAACACTCTTGAGTTTATGCAGCCTGATCCACACACTCTGTGAGAAGTATAGTGAAAGTTATTTGTTATGTCAACCATCTGGAAGACTATTTTTTATCCAAGCTTTGTTTAAGAGTATAACTGATATTAAGCCAGTTTATCTGCCAACTGAAGAAACTTTCTAATTCTGATCTACTGACACAGTTCGAAAATGACAGAACAGGAACTCCATGTTTTCAATATTTATGGATACTGTTTCAGAACAATCCGGAAAAATTATTTGTGCAGGCACAACTCTGAACATCTCTGGAGCCCACTGCCTGTCCATGCTGCTTGCTGCATACAATCAATGAAGATACCCATATCTTTGGAACACCTAAAAAGGCTTCTACTGATGCAATCTGGGGGTGTCGTTTTGTGGTTGGGGGCAGGGCTTGGATGAGATGGGCGGGGCATTACACATCAAGCAAGGTTATGTTTGGAGCAGCACCACGAGTGTTATGCTGTAACAGCCTATGCCCTGTGGGGCTCCAGTTTATGGGAGAGGTGCGACAGGGCCCTCTGACTGTCGATCACGTGAAGCTGCCGCACGTAGCTCCTGACCTCCTGGTGGTTCTTACTGGCCAGGGAAGCATCCAGATCTGCGGGAGGAGATGGGACAACCAAATATTAACTACAGATATTTCAATATCAGTGAGAAAGGCCCCAGGCTTCTCAACCACTTCATATGATGTAGCAGCCTAAACGGCATGAATGGTCCGTGAATACTAACTTCCTTCCTTAGAAAAAAAGATGCTAATTTATATAATTCGGCCTACTGGTGTGTGTGTGTGTGTCTGTATTTGAAAGACAGATACAGTATGGGTATGCAAGACTTTCCCCAGTCGAGACAGAGAACAGATTCACATGGGTGGAGGGGCAACAGGTAGTGAAAAACAAAACAAGACGTGTCGTCAGGAAACAATGAAGGTATGTAAAAGAGACGTGTCCCCCCCTCCCCCTTAGGGACAGATACTGTGCCGCAGTAGGCGTGGCTTACTGAAAGGCTGGCTCCGGCAGTACCGCATCGTCCGCACCGTGTTGACAGTCATCCTCTGAGGAACAGAACAGCTCACAGAGAAACTCACTTCTTACATTTACTTAGATATAGAATATAGAGAGACACAAACACTGTAGGACAAAACAGCAACACCTACTGCCCTCACTTGGGACTGCAATGCAATACGTGCGTAAATACTCACCATTTTCTCAAAATTAACTAGATTGTCAATAAATGTCTTGTTTCCTTCATGGGTGAAAGTCATATCTGTAATGATAATGATGACTTATTAATTTATTGCATAATACATCTGGAAAGTGGGAGTTTGAAAGCATGCTGCAATCTAATAATCTGCAGTTACAGCATAATCACCAGTGAATTATATTATGTATGTTGCATAATATTTGTACAGTCCCATTCCATCCATTTATTTCTTAAGTTTTTCGTAGGATACTGTCCTCAACCAGAGTAATCGATATTTAGCTGATTTTTAAAACCTTTATAAGAAACAGGAATGCAGCATGGTGACCTCACGACGCCTCCATGGCTGCGGGTTCGAACCTGAATCTGTGTGTATGGAGCTTTTATACCGTCCATGTGTTTCCCTAGTTCACCTTTGCAGTCCAAAGCCATGTAGTCAGGCTTATTGCCCATGGAGTTTGTGCCTGTATATGTGACCTACTACAGACCAAAGGTGTTATGTTGCCTGAGACAGACTCAGTTCTGCCAGTCATGGCGCCATACTGGATGACTGATAAATATGTGAAATTCATTTTTTGGGAGCACAAGAGTAGTGTGATGACTTAAGGAATCCTATCTAGGATTCTCGTTTTAATTTCCAGAGATCTATACTGATCACAGCAAAGGGACTTTGAAATCCGTAGCATGTGGGGTAGTCATGCGGGACCATGTTTATCCCGAGGGGAAGCTAGGGGGCGGAGCAGGCATGTACCCCACTGCTATGAATATACACACCGTGCCCTTACCTTTAATGAGCAGTGGCATGAAGGGGATTATGGGCGCATCCAGCTTGGCCATGGTGAGCCTGTAGGCACGGTGGTTTCGCGAGGGGTCCTGCGTCATTAAACACCTACAGTTACCCACAAGCCGTACCTGCAATCTCCTCACCACACAGAGTCCTTACAGCTGAATCATTTACAGAGAAATGCTAACAGATTAACTCAATGATACATGGCACAGGATATCTACTTTAGCCAAATTCAGAATGTTGCTGACTTAATTAAAGCTTTAGCTTCGAATGACCTACACAAATCTCATCTTATCCACCTGCAGTTCAGGATACACCGCAAGGAGAACCCAAACTTGCTCTACTTATTGACGATTTCTCCTCTTTCCCCTCTATTTTCACATCACGCCTGAAGGGCAGGTGTAAGTGTGTATAGGGTTACCATATTTGGTGAGATGAAAAAGAGGATGTGTCCGGGATCAGAATATTAATACGTTTTCATATTCACTGGCCAATCAGGCAGTTCTTCTTATGAATATTAATGAGCTTTCCCTAACCACCCTGTAAAACGAAAATTCGCATCCGTGGAAATCCGGACATATGGTAACCTTACAGTCAGCTCTCGTTTTACGATCAACACACAATTGACACAATGTATGTGTACATAATTCTTTTCAACAAAAGTTATAAAACAGCTAAAGTTTGTTAAGGTTACCATGCGCCTGGGTTTCCCAGGACACGTCCTCTTCTTGGGGCCCCATCCGGATGTTTGGGCAGTTTTCCAAAAATCAGCAGTTTGTCTGGGTTTAGTGTTGCATCCCATATGGCGCAATGTTGCAAGTTACAGTAGAGTTCCGAGTAAAGGAAAAGTTACCAATTCCTCAATATACAGCAGCCACTCAGCATCATCACACAGCGTTTGAAAAGGCTCGTGCACACGGTTACTAATTGTTTATTAAATGATATGCACATCTCTACGTCGCACTGCTCATGAGTGACATCAACTTCCAGAAACCATTGGCACTTGGAGACGTTTTGTTTTCTCGTAAACGGTGAATCGCATGGTTCGTTTGCAGTTTAATTGTTTAGGACTCGGAGGAACCAAAGTCACATACTGTAGGAGGTCGCACCAAGACCTCCTGCTGTCCTTTTATGACTCACCAGTAGGCTTTCAAACTCCCCATAGAACTTCTTAAACTTGCTAGGAAGCTTCTGCCGAAAAAAAAAAAAGACGGACAGGTTTACGAGATTCCCTGTTGTTTTCCTGTAAAATATACATGTGAGCACAGCTTTCTATCCATCACAATCCATTTAATAATGCACACTGGTTAGGCCGCCTGTATAATGTACATATTTACACACGCGGAAGAAACGCATCTAATACATTGGCAGGTCTCACTAGAGTTCACCTTGATGTACGCCTCTCTGAATCAGGTGACTTTAAGTAAAAGCTTAAGTAAATGATGCAAATCGTGCCGGCCAGCAGAGTAAAAGGTAAACTGAAACAAAGCCTACCTCCCACGTCTGAGTCAGCCTACTCACAGCTGGGTTGCTCATCCCCATGATGATGGCAAAGAAGGAGTTTAGATTCTTGTATTCCTTGCAGCTGGAACGACACGGACAGAAACCACCCCGATGTCTGTCAGTCCAGCTGGAAACAAGCTGACGTGCCTGTTGCTATGTCAGTCGCTAATGCTGTCACCATCAAACATGGAGACCAGGCACATTTTTCAGATCATCTGTGCGTTCTCTTGGTGGTATGAGGATAAAGAAAACTCTTTTTTATTTTTCTGCAGCAGGTCTCAATATATTTAGGTAAACATAGCATGAACGGCAGGGAACATCTCAAGGTTATGGAGTACCATCACTTAGACACAATGAAAGAATTTCAGAGTCACCGATTCACTTGTATCACTTTGGCCAGCGGTTGCTAAGTCAGTACACCCCCAGAAGATGGCACCATACACAGCCACCCGTGTCGCCTAATAGGTTGACCGACACTGGCTGTGGGGAAACATGTTTTGTTCCAGGGAAGGCATCATGCTCCATGAGAGCTCACTCACTGGGCGGCAATCTTGATGAATTTCTTGAGAAGCTGCACGCGTTTGCTGAGCTGGGCGCACAGGCAGACTTCAGTCACCACCCACAGCTGAACCTCGTTGAACCTCCTGAGGAAAAGGTCCAGGTTGGCTGTGGTCTTCTTGAAGCGCTGCCTCCCAAACGTGTGGTACATCAGCTCAAGCTGTGGAGAGGAATTCAGGGCTGGTGTGAGTGGTCATGTGACATGGCATGTAAGGCCCAACAGCAAAAAAAAAAAACAGTATACAAGTAAAAGGACAATGGATTCACTGGCTTTTAGCGTTGCCTGCTATTTTAAGCTCAAAATAACCGATGAGTTGATGCTGGCCAGCACCTCATGTACACAGTTGAAGAGCTCCCAGTCATAGATGGTCATCTGATAGGCCAGGTCTCTGGAACTCATCAGCTCAAAGGTAGCAACTGATCCTGTGGACGGACCTTCCTGCTCTGGAAGTGGAGTCTAAATAAAGCGGACAGAAAACATCCAAACATGAAGATATCTCCTGTGAGAAACTAAGATTTTACATTTCAATTTGTGATTAATCGATGGTGTAAAAAGCAGCTGAATCTTCTTGAGCAGAGAAAATGGAGATAAAGTCCCTCTCTAAGCCCCTACATTTTTGGATCCAGTAGAGATTTGCATAAAATGTTTTAAATTATTTTCTGCAAAATATAAGGCAAAGAAGTAACACTTGTCTTTGTGTTATATTAAAAACGTTATTTATTTCATTTAACTGGCCTTACCTAACTAGACTTTCATATAATTGAAGCCAAACTGTTTATGGTACAATAAGTTAGCTTTATATTATTAAATCGATGCTGTTCAGACAGATTTTCAGTTTCATGTGAACGTGACTGATGCATTTCCTGTGCAGGATGGACACACCAGTGAGACGAGCTGGTTTCTGGGGCAGATGAACAGCCGTCCATTGATGCCAAGTGTGAAGAATGCCGAAATGTCATTGGGTTTCAGCACCATCTTGTCTGGGACAAGAAGAGATCGCATAATCACGTCATCTGAATATGCAAGTGCTGGAACACCCTTGTAAAACAGCATTTCACTCAACTGATTCTGCATGACATTTAATGCTCAGAAATGAAAAATGCAAAAATATAATTTAAAACTTGAAGAATTTACTTTAATGAATGTGAAGTTTACAGACACATAACATACAAACACACATACAGAACAATTTTGGAAACTCCTAACAATATATTAATATTAAGGATCCAGTATGGGGTTAGGCCACCCTTTGCACCCTTTTCAATACGTTGAGACCTTATTGAAACTCTATCATAGAAGCCCTGCGATGTGTGTGATGGGCGTATTGGGCCATTCTTCAAGTAAAAAACAATGTGAGATGGAAGAGGTGTGGATTTGCTTCATACTTTGTGCTCTAAAACATCCCACAAAGGTTCAATGATGTTTCGATCTGGCAGTTGATGAAGCCACAGAAGAAACCGCTGTGCTGTACCCAGGGACAGGCACCAGGCCCTCCTGTGACCCTGACCAGAAAGACGGGCGGACGTACTGCGAAGGTTGATTCAAAACATGGCAGTCTGTCTGATATACATTCAGCCTAAACATTCTCAAGTCACTGCCCTCCGTCTCTCTCTTCTCTGGCTCCCTATAGGCGCTTGCATCAAGTTCAAGTCCTCAGGTCCATCAGTGGACAGGCACCCATCTCCATCAAGTGCATTCAGAGAGTACTCAGATCCCTTCACTTTTTTCACATTTTATGTTGCGGCCTTATGCTAAAATCATTAAAATCATCAATTTTTCCCCTCATCTGTCTACCCTCAATAACACATAATGAAAAAGAAATTTTTGCAACTTAAAAGTAAAAAATTGAAACACCACATTGACATTAGTATTCAGACCCTTTGCTACGAAGCTTGAAATTTAGGTCAGGTACATTCTATTTCTACTGACCATTTCTGAAATGTTTCTAAACATGTTTTTAATTTTTTTTGGTTAATTTCATTGATTTGACATGACTTTGAAGGCACATAACTCTCTTTATACCGGTCCCACAGCTGATAATGTACAGCAGAGCAAAAACCAAGCCAGGTCGAAGCAATTGCCTGTAGAGCTGTGGCATGCGCTCGTATTGAGGCCGAGATATGACAACATATCTACAACTACAACATTTTTTTCAGCATTGAAGTATCCCAAGTGCACATTGGATTCCAATATTCTTAAACGGAAGTAGTTTGGAACAACCAAGATCCTTCCAAGGGTTGGCTGTCCAGCCATGCTCAGCAACTGGGGAAGAAAGGCCTCAGTAAGATAGGTGATCAAGAACCCGATGGTCACTCTGGCTGAGATCTGGAGACCAGGTGTGAAGATGAGAGAAACTTCCCGTAGGACAAGCATCACTGCACCATGCCACTGATCTGAGCTCAGTAAAAGCCTTAGTAAAAGACAGATGAAAGCCTGCTTAAAGCCTCCCAAAGGATTCTCAGACTGTGAGAAACAAGGTCCCATGGTCTGATGAAACCAAGACTGAAATGTCTGGCCCAGGGGAGTTTCTAGCTATTGGGGCGAAGCCAAGTTTACCCAGGGCCTGACTTTTTCTTTTTGAAGGAAGATCAGAGCTAAAATACTCGGATCTATAGCCCCGAGCGATCGGACCTAACGATGGAAATCAGGCACTGCCCATCACCTGCGCAATACCAGTGGCGAAGCATGGTGGTGACAGCATCATGCTGTGGGGGTGTTTTTCAGGGGCAGGGACTGGGAGACAAGAAAGGGCCAAGGGAACAGAACAAAGTACAGAACAAAGTACAGAATAAAGTACAGAATAAAGTTGTCTTTAATGAGAACCTGCTCCAGAATGCTCTGGACCTTAGACTGAGCTAAAAGCTACCTTTCAACAGGACAATGACCGTAAGAATAAAGCAAAGACAAGGCAGAAGTTGCTCACTGACTGCTCTGTGAATGCACTGGTGTGGCCCAGCCACAGCCCAGACTTGAACCCAACCAAACATCTATGGAAAGTCCTGAAACTAGCTGTCCACTGACAGTTCCCATCCAAACTGACAGCGGGTGAGAGGATCTGCAGAGAAGAATGGCAGAAAATCCCCGAATCCAGGTGTACAAAGCTTGTCACATCATAGCCAAGACTCAAGGCTGCAAAAGGTGCTTCAAAAGTAGAGGGTCTGAATACTTAATTCACTGTGATGTTCCAGTTTTTTATTTTTAATTATTTTTTTTTAATCCAATTTTTGCTTTATCATTATGGAAAATTGAGTGTAGATTGATGGCAAAAAAATAATTTAAATAAAGGTTTAGAAGTTGGAATAGGTTCTGAATCCACTGTATGTCCCATCTTCCTTCAGTCAGCAAGGTGACATCACTTGTCGAGACAAAAAATACATTGGTGCATTGGACGGCTGTCGCAAATACTGTGGTGACTTCATAAAAGTTTTTGAAATGGCCAAGCTAACACACTTTGGCAGACAAGATACCATAGCCTTACACAAACATGAAGATATTTTAAACATCATTTTCTTTGGTCAAAACTTTTGCACAGTACTGTATGTTTTTAATGTGTTATCTGCCTCACTTGTATGTTGCTTTGGACAAAAGCTTCTGCTAAATATAAAAAATGTAATGTTAATTCAACCGAATATGACTCAGCTTTCTAGCTACAGTTAAAATTGTGATACTTTCATTTCATTAAGTCATTTTCCATTGGATGTTTCTGGTATTTTGTTTGCCACCCCCCTGGCATATACACACAGTTATATATAACGATATTTAATTTTGGCATGAGAATGTCTAAGTGGCTGTTGTACTGTCATAGCTCCCCTTGGGAAGCATTTATTCATTACCATCCACAGAGGAATTACTGTTTTCCGACAAATTCTGTACTCTGGCCAAATCTTGTCATCACACTGACCAAATGATAAACAGAGTGGACATCCACAGAAACAATAACACTCCTAATAACACACAACAGGCCATAGTACAAAATGAGCTGAATTTGTAGTGAATTTCAGAAATAACAGATGCACACTTCATTGCTTGGGTCAAGCTCAGCATACACTGACGATTTTAGGGAAGGAGGGACCAAGAGCAGCCCATGTAGATGTGGTTCAATATACTTTGGCACATAGAATTAACAGGGAAGGTCTGGATGTTTTAAGCTGCAGCAGAAATGAAGTATTGCACTGGGGACTTTCCAGCAAGCCCCGTGTTTAAATTTAAAGCGTTACATCTGGGAAATTTTCCCCAGTAAACTGACCTGGTGATGAAAGGAAAAAAAACAGGCACAGGCTCTGTGCAGCCAGCAGCATTGCTGAATGCAGTGATCATTTCAGGCACTGCAAAGGCAGCGATCGTTTCAGGCACTGCAAAGGCAGCGATCGTTTCAGGCACTGCAAAGACAGCGATAATTTCAGGCACTGCAAAGACAGCTGCCACCCTGCTCACCTCCTGTCGAGCCCAGGCCCACCAGGAGCAGATCCTCTGTTAAACCTAGCTTGTCGGCAGCAGCAGCAGCCTGCTCACGTGCCGTGGCGGTGAGCGGCACGCGGATGGTGGTATATGTGTGATCCAGGCAGTAGATCTTGAGCAGCACTGCAGGGAGGGCACGGGAAATGAGTGACAAAGAGTAAGAAATGGCATGGAATAATCGGGCTTTAGCTGCTGATGAGTGTGTCTGTGCTGACCCCAAGTGCAGTTTCAAACAGACTATCCTTGCAAGTTCATCGCTAACCTCGCTACAGCAACATGTTTACCACGTGATGACTCACTTTCATCATTGCTCTTGATTGGCTGCTGCCTTTGAAGCCGCTCTTCTCCTGTGTTGAACTGTCGCAGCACAGCTTTCTGTTAAGACGAAAGACACATGGGGGTGAGCATGACCACCAGGAAAGGCTGAGGAGAGGCTCTGACATTTACAGAAGAGCCAGGGGCAGGATGGGTTGTCCAGCTTTATGCGTATGTGGGATGAGACTCTCTGCCCCAGGTGAAGGACTCACTCAAACACTGCACCCTGGCTATACACCAACCACACCCTTGGCCTCAGACACCCTCCTGGCTATACACCAACCACACCCTGGGCCTCAGACACCAACCCCACCCTGGGCCTCAGACACCCTCCTTGCTATACACCAACCACACCCTGGGATTTGCATGTAGTCTTCATTTTCTTAGCGTATCTGCTTATTATCTGTTTATCTGCATGACCATAACTATGAAGAACAGCAAACAGTTTGTGCTGACCTTTTTTTGGGTGGACTTGGTATCTTCTGAACTGAAAATTTGAAAGAATAAAGTACTGGAAGTTACAATGACTGTAAGAAATGTGCAGAACATCACCCAGATATAATGGCCATTTCCAGAGCAGAACAAACTAACGGCAAAGGGCATACGCACTGGCGCTTCACCACCTTCTCCAGTTCAGGGAGCAGGTCCTTCAGGGCCGGGATGGTCCTGGAGTCATCGGACACAGACATGTACAACTCCTGAAAGGCAGAAAGATCACTTTTGAAGAAAGGATGGACACATGCTGCTGGAATGGAGGAGAAGCATCAGGCTCTGCAAGAGATCGCAAGACACTGAACAAATTCAGTCTCAGAAGGTCCTGCTTACATTTAAGTCTGCCAAAAACTTTCTTTTACTATTTCAAGGACACCTTTCTCTGAAAGAAGCTTAAGGTATACTCTTTTCGACAAAACAATAACAATAAGAATAGAAGGACCAGTGAGATGTGGAGGTGATCGGGGAGCTTCCAGTGACTGACCTCCAGGAAAGCTAGCAAGGCCTCCTCCTCCTGGAGAAGCTCTCCATAGATGGAGGCCCACTGCAGCACCAGGCGCACCACCCGCCGCTTGCTGCTGAGGGCGTAGTCCTGCCTCTCCTGCTCTGAGACCTGGGACATCTGAGCATGGTAGGTGGAGCGATGGTTAAGGTTGAGGTACTTGGGGGTCAGGTATGCTTCTACCCCTCCCCCCCTTCCAGTGCCCAGAGAGAAAAACAGGAACGCCGAAAGGATATTGGGCCATGAGCATTGGACACAGCTGGTTATTGGGGAGGAAGACGCAGTGTGTGAGCACAAAGTCATCCAGGGCTGGGTCTGTGGGGACAAGAAGGACAACGTCTGATGTCACGGAGGGCTGGACACAGCCATACACACTGATATGATATTATAATCAATACAAACATACACACAATCACACACCATTTACCACTATAAAAGATTTACACACAAATACACAAGCCATTTACACACTATACAACTTACACATACAAAATTAGTGGGAGAACATTTTAAAATGAACTTGAGGAAGCACTTCTTTACGCAGCGTGTAGTTGGAGTATGGAATAGTCTTCCTGCTAGTGTAGCGCAAGCTAAAACCCTGGGTTCCTTTAAATCTGAGCTAGATAAGATTTTAACAACTCTGAGCTATTAGGTAGGTTCTCCCCAAATGAGCTTGATTGGCCGAATTGCCTCCTCTCGTTTGTAAATTTCTTATGTTCTTATGTTCTAACCATATGCACACAAACAAACACAAATGGTCTCCACAGCATCAAAATAACAGGTCTTCATCCCAATGTAGGGATATTTGGTTCCCGCAATGTAATATGTACATAACCCACACAGACACACACACATACACTCACACATAAATAGTGAATGTGAGCATTGTGTGTGTTTGTGTGGTAAAATTGTGAATATGAGAGCATTGTATGTGTGTATATGAGGAATCTGAAATATAGCCTAAATGGCACCTCATAGTAAGTGGCTTGTAATGACATAAGTAACTGAAACCAATACCTAATTCTGTGAAGTGTGAATCAAGTCGTATGGTCTCAAGGAAATGTTCTAGTATCTTCTCTGGTGTTCCGGACATTACATTGTACCTATGAAGTAAAGTTTTGTTAATATCCATGTCAATAATGAAATATGTCACCATTACTTTTCCTGACAGCCTCCGGTTTGCCACATCAAACTGGAGCCCTATTGGCCCCTAATAGACAGGATGCTGTGTCTTTAGTCAGCCAGGGTGGTGAG
>JAODKC010000001.1:34987439-35002438 GCA_026777985.1 Mormyrops attenuatus
ATGGATTATGGGTCTATGGTGGATCTGTGTGTAGATACACCTACCCAAGCACACACACACACATACACACAACCACACACAGTAATACCACTATGTTAGGAAAGAATGAAGTCATATAATCAAGACAAAAAGGCAGATAAAGCCTCTGGGGACATTTCCTACAAACCTGCAGGGGGCGCTGTGTTTGGCCTGTTGCTCTCCTATGAACACGTGTCTCATTTTTAGGGTTTTGGTTGGTTGCGTTTCACCTTCCATTGCCTGATAGTTAATTATGCATTATATCCACCCTGTTACTGCCCGGCCAGCTGTGCTGCATGGCACAGGGGTTAGAAAAGCACTTATCTGGTAATAAGACATCCCAGGGGGTGCTCTGAATGTGGTGATAAGCGACAGTAAGTGGCTGGATGGGATGTTAAGGGCAATTTTACAGAGGAACAGACTGAACTGGAAGTATGTTGCGAGGTTACTGTGATTTCTGTGCACCCTGCAATCCTGGCGAGGGAAAAGGGCTGCAAAACATCTCAGCCATCCTTTGGGAATTACGACGTTCCCACGTTAGATGTGTAATCAGGAGCTGTATAATCACTAATGTGGCAATAAACGCCGGAGCGATTCTATCTGCCTGTAACAAGACCACTCTTCTGCATTATCCAAAAGCATTTCTGCCAGATTCGCAGTCCACTCCCATTTCATTTTAATGTTTCATTCGAAACGCAGCATACCGCTGCGAAATGAACGCTTCCCTGCCCAAAGCCAGTGCCACCGCCCTCTGTAGACAAATGTTTCATCCAGGACTTGACTCGTCTCCGTGCCGCCTCCCTAAACTATGCACATCCCAGGATGTGTGTTTACCTGTCCTTTTTTTATCTCCGGGAGCAGTGCCAGGTGGGACTGTCCCTGGAAGGGCGAGCGAGAAGCGGCCACTCCTGTATATTTAGCCATCCTGTTCCCTCACCCTTGTAACTGCGGAAGTCTGAGCCTAAAGTAGACACTGATGCATCAGTCCTCACGTAAGCAGCAGATAAACACGTATAGTCTGTCGCCGCTCTGACGTTCTTCAGAACATTCTGAAGAGCACAGGCTAATCGTTAAGAATCTTGTGACAATTAGCCAGCGTCATGCGTTTAGGAGCAGAGGCTCGGCACTGCAGCCTCGTGGGTGAATACCACCCCAGGCAGCTTGCTACGTGAACAAGCTCTTCTTTACTTTGACAGCCCAAAGTCATGCAGTTAGGTCAACAGGCGTCTCTAAACTGCCGTGTGTGTGTGCCCTGCAATGGACTGGCACCCCAGCCAAAGTCCTACCCATACCTTGTGCCCATGTGGCCTGGAACAGATTCCAACCCCCCCCACACACACACACACACACAAGCCCTGCCCATGATAACAATTTCTGTTTTGTTTTTTTTTTTTCATTTCAAAATCCTGCATATTCGGTAAATCCACAGTTATTTTATCTCTGAGGCTTTTATTAGAGAGGGAGCCCAAAACGCTCATTTTGTCCACTTTTTAAGTCATGATGTATGAATCATGTGACAACACTTTTGCCAGAGCTAACTTGGGTACAAGCCAGTATGGTGCAGTGTTTCTACTGCTTTCCATGCAATGAGAAAGAGAAGAGGAAGTAGCTATGTAAACTAAACTAAAATTCACAGCTCGGTACAAACCTCAGTTTTGGGTTCATAGTTTGTTGCAATTTTGGTATAGCAGGGAAAACAGAATTTGTTCTGAGATTATATACAGTATTATTAAAACTTAACAATAAGACATTCTTATTTGCACATTGTAAAAAATATTAAAAGTTTAAAAATTGAATGTATAACTTCATAACAATCTTAATCATGTGTTTTCTGCTACCAAGTATGGTCGCCTATGTGTAGCTGAATTTCCCGAAATGCCACAGACTGACAAACTGTTCCTGCCTTGCTCCATTCTTTCCCACACAATGATGTTGTCTCAGATGAGTTAACTCATTGGATGTGTTTTCAGCAACATATTCAAGTCCAATATGACAGAGCTGACAGAGAGTCTTGATTTTATCAGCTACCTTGTTAAGGCTGTTAGACAGGGAGGCCAATGCACTCTTGCTCATGTTTTCTTTGTCCGGCATTCCTGGGAAAACAAAAAATGAGAACGTTTCTATGGGACATCCAGCAAAAACTGCAGCACCTCCCAGAGCGCGAGAAATAGAGTACCAGCTACCCCAACTGCTAATTTTAAGACAGATATTTTATGAGTATGGCACAAGATGACCCTGGGATATCCAATACCTGTAAATGATCTGGATCACAGGGTAGAAAAGCCAGATTATACAGGAACAAGTCTTGATGTCCATCTCATTCTCCATATGTTATTACCACCAAGGCCACCAATGGTTGACGCACACCACTGCAAACAATGCGCCATCATTTCTCAGATGGAAAAGTCTGTGGTGTTTCGGTTGATGCATTTGCTTACATAAACTCACATGATGGGCAGATTTCTACTTTGGGACATTCGATTCATCCAGCGTCAGGTTCTCCCCCTCACCCTGCTATTTAGATAATACCCCACAGTGGCACAGGGATCATACAGCTCTGAGGTCATTATCTACTCCTTATTTTTAGAAACGACTTACACTCTGTGCTACTCATCTCCTGTTCCAACTATAAAACATATTCAAATATATTCAGACTCTCGTAATCTCTTGGTGTGGTGATGGTCCACTGGAGTACCTGAACCCCACCCAGCTCTGTGTGTTTCAGGAGCATGCATGTTCACCCCATGTCGTGCAGGTACTCCAGCTTCCTCTCACTGTCTAAACACATGCAGTTAGGCCAACTGGTACCCCTACACTGCCCACAATGTGCATGTGTCTGTAAAATGTATTAGCACTTCTTCCAGGGTGTTCCCCTGCTATGTTTTGCCACGCCTCCTCAATCCTCAACTGAATTATGTGCTTGGAAGAGGCATGGATGGATGGATGGATGGATGGATGGATGGATGGATGGATGGATGGATGGATGGACATTAACCTCTTGTATGTTATACTTTTATTAACTTTTTTCACCCCTTTAACCACTTATCCTGGTCAGGCTTGGGGGGGGGGGCGGTCCCTACTGCAGGCAGCAAAGGGCAGGAGCCTGGGGAACACCCTGGGCAAGATGCCACTCCATTGCAGAGCACACACAGGCACATACTATAAGCAAATTTCAGAGATGCCAATTAGCCTACACTAGCGGCCAAAATTGTGGAAACACCTAGCATTTTTGGCATTATCCTTTAAAAATTACTACATGAATATTGGCAGTAATGTTTAAAAACGATCAAAGAATGTTCCAAATATCACACACTGGATGATTAAGTAAGTAACTGGAGCAGCAGTTGAATAAAGTTCTGCTGTCTCTAAAAATTGGAAGTGTTTCTACAATTTTGGCCACTAGTATAACTGCATGTCTTTGGACTGCAGGCAGAAACCTGCTAACACAGAGAGAACAGGCCAAACCCACACACAGAGTGGAGGTGAGATTCCAACCCCCAATAGTGACTCAACAGCGCTGCCCACTGAGCCACCACACCACCATTTAGTCTGTTTGAGTGCTTTATCAAAGATGAGCTAATTCAGAGGACTTTTCAGGGATGCTGCTGTAGTAGCCAGTACTTACTGTCATTGTTTAGTCCACTTTCCATAGCACCATAGGGGGGAGCTAGGAGCCCAGCCATGCACTGCCGGTATTTCTGCAAAAAAGAAAAAAAACAGAACAGAACAGAATACCATTTGCAAGAAAGAACGTATTTCTCCTCATACCCCAATGGTCAGAGAGCTGAAAGAGACAATGCATTTTCATGGCATTAATAATATCATATAAATGATGTAATTTCAGGTTATACCTGTGGGTGATGCAGCGGTTATAAGGATATGGTCTTTTAAGCTGAAGGACATTAAGTGTAGTAAAAACACTCAGGTGAATGACGACATTAGCTGAAAACATAAATGGTAATGACATCTTGTCTTGATAGCTAGAAAATGTCAGACACATCAAATATCCTTCATGGGCATCCTGCACTGTTTATGTTGCTGCAAAAGAAATATTAGTATTATTTTTCAGGGTCCTATTTTTAGACTCACAGGTTCGTACCTCACATCTATTTTAGGCACGTTCACCAGTACACTTTAACAGTCTCTTTGCACCTTACATTTTTTGCATCACAAATTGATAGTGAAACACGTAGGCTATTAGCCTTGTAAAAAATGCACACTTGTTTTTTGGTTTAATTTTGAAATAAACATATTGTGTATTCATTTGAATTAATTATCTGTCAAGAAAGCTGTTCATTGAAATAAAACTGCACATGTTCTCTCTTAACCGGAGGATAGTGATTTATGGATTCATTGATGGTGAAAATAATGGTTTAATTAAAGAATAATGCTGCCCAACTCACTCCATCCTCACCACTCAGCTAACTTCATCCTCACTTAACAGCACTCTGCATCTTCAGTCAAATCTGTCAAGAGCATGAAGTCCGTACTCCACTGAGCATCTGTCCATAGATTTTACAAGTTCCTGGTGGGATATATTCTAGCAGCATGTCTGCCAAACAAGACTGCATGTCTATCAGAAGAAGAAATTATTCATATTTACATCAATAATGACGGATTCTGACATTTTTCGGTCTCTAACCCTATCATGGCTTAGAGCGTCCAGATTACATTGTTTGAATGGATTTGTGGGAAAGCGGCAAATACAGGAAATTAAAATGACCTCTTCTATTTTGGAGAAAGAAGCCGGGTTACCAGACATTTGAACTCCATTAAACGATAAATCCTTCTCACTTAACGCAACAATAAACAAAAAATCCAGGGACACTTTAATGCATGGGCTTACTGAGGCCAAGGACCAAGGACTGTTTTAACAGACTCTAAAAATTTCTGTTTAACAAGCAAGCAAGCATATATATGTGAGTGGGTGTGTGTGTCCCTCCTGGTATTCAGCAACAGCCTAATGGGTGTTTACCCATTATTATAATATTATAATCGCGCTCATTCATTTATTACTGTGATTCGCCTGGACGATTCAGATTCAAATATTCGATAGTGATGTAATATAATATGCAATAACGCATTGTTCACTGCAGAAACAGTTAACAGTGAGATGTCGGTAGTTATTATATGACCTGAAAAAGATAATACAGTACAGGTAGAGCAGAAATATAAAGTCCAGCTATTTTATGGGTTCCACTGAAATAAAGGGAGCTGATTATGAGAAAGACCTCGGTGTATATGTTGATGCTTCCATGTCCCACTCTCGCCAGTGTGGGGAAGGAATTAAAAAGGCCAATAAGATGTTGGGTTACATCTCTAGGTGTGTGGAGTTTAAGGCGAGGGAGGTGATGCTACGATTATATAATTCCTTGGTAAGACCCCACCTAGAATATTGTGTGCAGGTTTGGTCACCATACCTTAAAAAGGACATTGCTGCCTTGGAAAGGGTGCAACATAGGGCTACGACAATGATTCCTGGTCTTAGAGGAATGTCTTATAAGGAGAGGTTAGCTGAGGTAAATCTGTTTAGCCTCGAGCAAAGGAGACTAAGGGGGGACATGATCCAGGTATATAAGATTCTAACAGATCCGGATGCTGTTCAGCCAAATGGCTATTTCAATATTAGTTTAAATACTAGAACTCATGGCTGTAAGTGGAAATTAGCTGGGGAACATTTTAAAATGAATTCGAGAAAGCACTTCTTTACACAGTGTGTCGTTAGTATGGAATAGTTATCCTTCTAGTCAGAGGTGGGAAGTAACGAAGTACAAATACTTCGTCACTGTACTTAAGTTGATTTTTCGAGTAGGTCTACTTTACTTGACTATTTATTTTTGTGTATACTTTTTACTTTTACTACGTACATTTTAGCACGAATATCTCTACTTTCTACATTTTCAAATCAGGCTCGTTACTCTTGTTTCGTTTAATTTAAATGACGTTTATTATGGCATTTTGTCATGCATTTTACCTATTCTGAATCAATAGTGCGCGCGATCCAGACAACTTAACTGATTGGTTGAGGCTTAAAACGTGTGTAAATAAGCACAGAAAAGTCAATCCTATTGGTGTATCCGTCTGCGCACGCGACGCACAACACGATAGACACGATAAAACGAGAGAGAGAGACTAAAACCGGCAGCAGCTGGGTGGGAAAAGATATCGTGATGATCGCGGTGAAAGAAAGAAGCTTGAAAAGAAAGTAGCTAGACGAAATGCCTAATAAAACTAGTGGGAGTGTTAGCGGACTCTTTCCCGACAGTATTCAACCTGTCATTGAGGCTTAACACTCCACTACCATCCTCAGCTGTGTGCGAGAGATTGTTCAGCACCACCGGACTGATATTCACACCGAACAGGGCATGCGTTGGTTCCAAGAATTTTGAAAATCAGCTTCTTTTGAAGCTAAATAGGGGGTTCTGGCAGTCTTATGGTGTGTGCCTCAGGTCTTGTGGCTTACACAAACACGTAATATATTTGCATACAAATAAAGTTTTTTGAACACCATGCACATTGAGTTTCTAATCCCTCCATCTTTTACAGTACTATAATATTTTTTGCATGATGTGTTTAGGAAAAAGGCAATCGTCATGAGCTTTAAGTATTTATGCGGCTTTATTTTTCTCTGCTTGCGTTCTACATGGAGTCCAGTCAGCTTTGCCCTAAAATGGTGGTTTTGTCTTTTGCAACGGTACTTTATACATTAAGTATGTTTTAGAGCCTGTACTTTTAACTTTAACTTGAATAAAAAAGCTAAGTCAATACTTCAACTTTTACTAGAGTATTTTTAAAAACATGTATCTATACTTATACTTGAGTAAAGAATGCGTGTACTTTTGACGCCTCTGCTGCTAGTGTAGTGCAAGCTAAAACCCTGGGTTCCTTTAAATCAGAGCTAGATAAGAACTAGTAGTTAAGTTCTCCCCAAACGAGCTTGATGGGCCGAATGGCCTCCTCTCGTTTGTAAATTTTCTTACAAGTACAGTCACCGAACGTATGTATTTTATCAACATTTGCTTCAAAATTATTTCGGTAAAATCTAATTAACTGTGAACTCTGTCATAATTTCTGAAAATAAGTCAGACAGATGTCACTTATTTTGTTAAGCTATAATGTCCAAGGAAATGCCAAGGATGCAGAGAAAGGCAGGCAAATGCTTTCAAAACATTTAGACGCAAAAACAAAAAAAAAACACAGTCCATTTAAGACGACAAATAAACACCGCAAATCGTTTGTAGTTCATGGGCTTATCCCAAATAATATGCATTGCAGTTATATTTTACAAACATTTTATTACATCACTATAAGCATCACATAATGTTAAACAAGCGCGTTCTTCCCAACGCCCAGCCGAATTTCACACCACGCACAAGAAGACATCCTGAAATGGACATTTCAATATCTCTCCGAAACCCACTTATATCCGGAGACATCGCAACTGCTTCCCCTTAACCTGTTCTCAAACTTGCACAGTTGGACTTACCTATTCCATGTTGTGCTGACAAATGCACATGGGCTAAAAACTGGCGTATGGTGTCGATCAAGGTCCAATTAAGTCAGTAATTCACAGTAAATGCATGAAATAGAAAGCCGCCTCTGGTTCCCCGTTATTAAAGCCGGTGCCCGAACACGCCTTCGTCGTAATCCTTTCCTCTCACACATTCTCCAGCATTTCCCTCCGGTACAATCTGTACGACAGGACAGAGCTATAAAGATACGGATACGTCTAGCGCCCCATAAGTGACCGCTGTGTCCCCGCACACCAGAAATCACTTTCGCTCTGACACGTACGATCAAGTTGGTGGCAGCGCAAGGACAGCGGAATAGAGTCACATTAATTATTTATTCTAAGTGGTGTTTATACCGAGGTCCCATTTGTGCACAAATCCTAAAGTCACGGTATATTATAATGGAAATCCTTTGAGGCTTACGACTTTTTGTGCCTTTTATTGCAAGATTAACTACAAGCATAACTGATAACATTACGACATTCAAATGTAGCCTATAAAATATTGTTGCGGTTTACAACGCAGGAAATTATGAGTAATGTATTGGTTGCGTTTAGAAATCACTGTAAATTCAAATAAGTGTTTTATTTCCGTCTTAGTGGTTGTCAGCAGAAACGGGCTCATTTAAAATGAATACATTTGCGTCGTTACATCCTTTTTAGACTTGTATTTCATGAAAAAATTGTTTCCCATTCATCATCAAACATTTCGTAAATTGCTAAACGATTTTAAAACAAATTTTTTAATTGATAAACATTTTAAAATTTGCTAAAAGCAGAATTTGAAACGAGATTACTGTTATAATAAAAACTATTTTTTTTATGAAAAACCTAACAGCATTATCTATCCATACAAATACATTATGTCCAAAATAAAAAATCCAAATCATTAGTGTTTAAAACACTAACAAAAACCATTTCAAAATCTGTAGATGTCTTAATTAAGTAAATAACATTTTGCGTATTTTTTGTATATTTGTATGCACAATACTCAAAACGTTGAAGGGCAGAGGTACATGTATATCTTCCATCCATCATTCATTTCACCATTGCCCACAGCCAATCAGAGGCAAGCTAACAAATGACACCTCTGACGTTAAGAATGATTGTTCCCTCTTCTAGTGGTCATTTCAGTTATGACAGTCCAAACACAATCCACTTTGAGCATTTAAAAGCACAGCACTGTTTAACAAGCAAGCAAGCTGCTCACTGAAGACAGAACTTGGGGCCACATTTATGAGGACAAGCTACAAAATATATCGGGCCCTCGCTGTTCTTTTGTAATGTCTCATGGGGTTCACTATCCTGTAGCGTAACACTATTTCATGAAATTAATGAAATGAGTCAGAGGCAGATGCAGAATGAGCAGGCAGGTTACATTCACAAGAGCAGGTGGTCATAACAGCAATAATTCTTCATATTTCTATCAGTTTCTGCAAGGGTGTAACTTAGATCCTGTCTTACTATTAGCTTTATGACACTATTAAGCACCAACCGTTCAACCATATAACTTGTGAAATGCACTAACATACATTATGGTGACAAGAAACGTGATCTATCATCTTAATTGAAGGAAGTACAGTGTTTTTTTCTAAGTCATAGGGGCACTGCGGGTCATGACCATCTGACAGTAAACACTAAGAAACCGAGAGCGCCTGCACCAATCTGTGTGTGACCTTGACGATGATGTATTGTGTCCTTCTAATTTGTTATCATTTCATCTGATTAGATGTCCTGCTCGAAAATGCTAAGAGACAGAGATTAGAGGTTGAAAACCGATCTTAAGAAATGTAAAGTTTTTAAGAGAGGCTGAAAGCAACGTATTAGCATAAAACATGCTGTCACATCCCGATGGTGCCGCTCCTCCTGTGTGCCACGCCCCCTCGTTAACCACGTCTGGAATCCCCATGTTACCCCTAGTCTTGTCTAATTGAGTTCCTGTATTTAAGTGCTTCCCTGTTAGTCTTTCCCCAGTTCTGTCATTAACATCTTAGGGTCGTTTTGGGGTGCCCCGTGTATCTTTCCCCGATTTAAATCCTGTATTATCCCATCTCCTTGAGTCCTGCTTCTTTTCTCCCAGTGTTTACTTCCCCGTGGCATAACACATGCCGTCTTATAACCAAGGGAGTGACTCAGGGGTCGTGATGTCTGTAAGCACTGAGAGTCGCAGCAGAACATCAATTTGAAAATCAACAATACATTTCTGGATATTGACCCTATATGCTAAAATCTAACTCGTGAAAACATTTGTTTTCTTCATGTTTTGGTGTGGGAAGAGCAGTTAATGACATTCTAAATGGTCTCGGATTATTGGTGCTGAGTTTGTGCTAAATAAAAACATATGTAGCACTTAGGGATATATCTTTTACTGACAGGTGAAATACATAAAAATGTCAAAGCATGTCAGACTACCTCAAAAGTGGCTGACAGACCTCAGGCTCCAGAGGGTTAATTTGGGAAATAACTTCGAAACCATGACAGTGGTACATTCTGATTATTCTGCACTTTCAGAGAAAGCCAATTTGGATCTAGCTTCTCTCCCCAAATGCCAGCTCCTGTTAATCAGCCTTCCCTGCTGACACTGCATGGACACCGTCTGCCATTACCGACGGCCAAAGTTTGGCTGCTTTGGCATATATCCAGTGCATGAACAAACACTGGGAATGATTCGGTGCAATCAAAAATCCAATGGTGGACAGGAGATGATGAATTTAATCCCATGTGGGATTCAGAATAGGATTAAGGTATGAAAACAACATTATTTCATTTATGACTTGCTTTCCAGAGTATACTTCAGAATTAAAACAAGACCTGTTCACTGGCAGTCCTTCAGCAGTGGTGCCCTTTTCTGTGCCTGTGCAGCCTCCAGCACTGGCAGCCTTTGTCAGTACGGCAGGTATCGGAACCCGCTCACTATGAATGTGGCAGCTACGCTTAGCTGCAGAACAAAACATCAGGTGGAACGCAGCCAAAGATGATCCAGGCCACCATTTTGGCTCGGGTCTTTGGTATAAACTGGCAACAGCAACTTCCAGTTTTAGCAGCGAAGACACTGCAGCTGTCTGTTCTACAAGTATCTTTATTACACTGTCCTTTTTCGTTTGCTTTCCCTTAACCTCAGTGAAGCTGCATATACTACAAAATATACTGAGAGCTCCCTGTTTTCTACCCAGAGTCATATAGCGAGCAAGTATGTATAAGTATGTACAAAAGTATCTATAAAATCACTACCTAGTGACTACATAATGCAATCACTGAATATTACACACTACGTAGGTTCAGCAAGATGTTTTTAAATTCAGATGCTCATAGCTGACCAAACCTCATGTTCAATAAGAAGCAGGCAAATTCAATTGAATGTGCTGTGAATGAATAATCCCTCAGCAATGAATAACGTACACAAACCCACAGACTTTTGGGTAATCCAGTTCTTTCTCAGTCATTTTGAGGGAGGCTCTACTCAGCCAGGGGCTCCCAGCATGCGTTTTGAGATGGTCTGTCTGCCCAGACTGTGCACAGAGACAAAATCCCGATTGGGGAGTGGGTTGGCCTATCTCCACAAATACAATCTCCATTTCTGAAAGGTTTGCATTCACAACCTGGTCAAAGCAAGCAGCAAACACAGCAGTTAAAGATACTGTCACAAGCTGAAGCCCCCAGAGGGACTTTCTGCTGTACCTTTGAACCAAGTACCCAGCTTTAAAAATATATTACCGCATAAATAAAATGGATTGACACAGTGGGTTGGTGGGTAGTATTGTTGCTTATGATGGACTGGCATCCTGTCCAGGGTGTTCCCTGCCCTGTACCATGCGATGGACTGGCATCCCGTCCAGGGTCTCCCCTGCTCTGTACCTAGCGATGGACTGACATCCCGTCCTGGGTGTCCCCTGCCCTGTACCATGCGATGAACTGACATTCCGTCCAAGATGTCCCCTGCCCTGTACCATGCGATGGACTGGTATCCCATCCAGGGTGTCCCCTGCGCTGTGCCCTGCGATGGACTGGCATCCCATCCAGGGTGTCCCCTGCCCTGTGATGGACTGGGATCCCATCCAGGGTGTCCCCTGCCCTGTGCTCTGCGATGGACTGGCATCCCATCCAGGGTGTCCCCTGCCCTGTGCCCTGCGATGGACTGGCATCCCGTCCAGGGTGTCCCCTGCCCTGTGCCCTGCGATGGACTGGCATCCCGTCCAGGGTGTGCCCTGCCCTGTACCATGCGATGGACTGGCATCCCATCCAGGGTGTGCCCTGCCCTGTGCCCTGTGATGGACTGGCATCCCATCCAGGGTGTCCCCTGACTTGTACCCTATGCTCCCTAGGGTGGACTTTTGGCTCCCTGTGAATTTGCAATCATTAAACATTTACTAAAAATGGATAAATAAAGAGTAAAAAACAGATAATACTTGTAATACTAATAATTATACTACCATAATAATACTACAAAATAGTTAGTTGTTTTGAATAGATGAATTTGCAAAGAGCCGTCATAAAACATCAACTTTCTATTTCTAACGAGCTGATAAGGGCTCTGGCACAAAGCTTTTGTTAAGAAATAACAACTGTACTAATTGTACATACTGCATATATTGCACTTGCTATTCTCTGCACTTCTGATTAGATGCTAAACTGTATTTCGTTGCCTTGTATTTATACATGTGTAATGACAATAAAGTTGAATCTAATCTAATCTAATTAAAGATGTTGTTTTAAGTAAGCAACTTTCAGCAGCTTATCCAGTATGGGGTCTGGACCCTATCCCAGATAGCACAGACCCAAAGAAACACTGGACAGGATATCAGTCCACTGCAGGGGACACACATCCACAAAGTCACATGTCATTAGCAATTTTTAGAGACACTAGCTGTGTGTCTTTGGACTAGGGTTGGAAACCTGTGCAATGCAGGCAGAACATGCAAATTTCATAGACAAACAAACATGGTTACATAGGGGTCTGTTTTGGGAGCTTCTAAACGTGGTGTCTTATCCTTTCTCCACAATCCTGTGGAGGCGAGTTTCCCAAAGGCATCAACATACTTAAACCAAGCTTGCATTGTTAAAACCAGCAGGAACTTGGCCATGTTACATCAAGTCTGGTTTCTAATAGTTTGAATAATTCTTACAAAGCGAGGGATAAAATGAAACTCTCACAGGACGCGGAGAACATGAAACAGATGGCAGCCGCACGCGAGATCACAACATGAGCTGTCAGTATCAGTGCCCAGCCAGTGAAAGTGCACGGCTGTGTTAGAGCCTGTGAGAAACTGTGAGTGACACTCCTCTCTCTCTCAAGCTGCAGTTATCATAGTAACAAGACTTTAGCATTTAAAGAAGCACTGTAGGGAACTACACTACAATGATGAATCATTTGTTGAATAATACATACAAGTCCCACTGTTTCCTCACACTGAGATACATGCCACACACTCTGCACAGGGCATATAAACCTTCTTAAACTGAGTTATGAAAGCACCCAGCACTCAGGGTTGAATGTCAATTAATAACAGTCAGAGCAGCTGAGAGCAAGGTCAGGAACTCTGATGCAACCCTTACAGCAATCCCATGACTCAGCACTGTGGGAGAAACCTCAACTCAACCCTATATCACATTAGAGCAATGTTTAAAAACACCAGACTGAGTAGAAGGATGATTAGCATGATCTGGCTGCCCCATATGGCTCCCAGCCTGGACCCAACCTGAACCCAACCTGGACCCAGCATGGACCCAACCTAAACTCAGCCTGAACCCAACCTGGACCCAGCCTGAACACAAGCTGAACCCAGCCTGGCCCGAACCTGAAGCCAACCTGGACCCAGCCTGAACACAACCTGAACTCAGCCTGAACCCAGCCTGGACCCAGCCTGAACTCAGCCTGAACCCAGCCTGGATCCAGCCTGAACTCAGCCTGAACCCAGCCTGGACCCAACTCCAGCATAGCCCAGTTCCCACAGTTCATGCAGAGCTGGTGCGCTGCACCATCTCCCCCTGCCGTCTGTGAGAACAGTGAATCAATACGATATGCAATAAAATCGCGCGATATACTGGCCACTGCCCCAATACCGACACTGCACTTCCATGAAATTGGAGAGGGTGCTGTTTTTAAAAAAACAAACTTATATTGTTCAGCCACCTGTTGACCAAATAGCATATATAATCATTCATCATTTCAAAAAGACAAGAGGCAAACATTTTAGCATGTATTTAGTACTTTGCCTCTGCTTCCAAAATCACAATTTGGATTATAATGGTTATATGGATGATGTACTTTCAAGCATTATATTCATTCACACAATGGTGAACTGAGCATCAATAAATACCAGCAACCCTAATGGCCAGGAGCAATCACATTTTGTCATACTTGGTATTAATCAGTATAATGAATTAATGCAAAGGAATAAGAGAATTAAGTCAGTACATCACTGTTGCCACTCATGGTCATTGTAGCAATTTGAAGCAAAATCATGCTCTATCGTGGGTTCTAAACTCTCACGACAGGTTCACCACTTACTTATCCTTGATCTAGCATTGCGCAATGATCAGCAAAAGGCCACATTTCTCACAGAAGCTCCTAACGAGCTATCATGAGTGGAATTTGGAAACTGACCCGAGAGAATAGTTACGATGGATGTAGCGCTACATCTTGGGTTTGTTTTTCTCATGCATTCATACTTCCATTGTGGAAAAGTAGGGTGATATTCTGACACAGCAGAGGTCTATACAAACAGCTGAGTGTGCCAGACTCCCCGCACGTTCCTCCACTCCCCCACGAGGCCCTTACCTCCCACAGAGACCGGAACTCCCGCTGCTCGATCCGCAGGAGCTCGCAGGACTCACGGGTGACGATGGTGGCGTGCCGTGGGGTGTTGTCCAAAATGGACTCACCAAAGGCCGTTCCAATGCCCAGGGTACAGATTGTGACAGCATCCTTCACAGGGAAAGAGAAGATGCCATGAGACAGCCTGGACCTCACGGCAGGACAGGAATGCAGGGCTGGACGATACTTACAAAAATTCACATCACAATATCTGAAATCTTTGTGATAAATACTGGGATATTTATAAAAAAAATAAAGGAGTTGAAATTTATCTGAAATTAACTATAGCTAAATAGAACTTGTTATTATCTACCGATAGAGTCTGTAAAATAAGTTGGTGGTGTGGCCGTGAGCTGTTCCAGCCGAGGCAAAGCAGTACTGACAAAGCACTTGCTTTTCAATATCGTCTCTATGAAATCCAAAATATTCTCATATGGTGGAAGTCAAACGTCTTTTGGCAGGACTACGCAGGTGCTTGACCAGTAAAACTGGCCAACCATGGGGCACTTATGACTCAGGACTCTGAAGGGAGCCACTTGTTCATGCCAAATGAGCAGCTGATCCGGCCGGCGGGGGGGGCGGGGGGGGGGGGGGGGGGGGGGGGGGGGGGGGGGGGGGGTGTGGGGGGGGGGGGGGGGGGGGGGGGGGGGGGGGGGG
>JAODKC010000001.1:35031177-35057606 GCA_026777985.1 Mormyrops attenuatus
GGTCGGGGTCCCGTCAATCACACATTATGTGATGGGGGGGGGGATAAGCAGTGTTAAATGACAGTTCATATGAATTAATTGATAGTTTAGGTTACAGCAAATTATGTGGAGCTATTATATGAATGTGCCGTACTTAATGAATTTAAGTCTATATGATAAGAACATTGCAAAGCAGTACAATATTATACTTATGAGAAGCATGTAATTTAAGGTTATTTGTCAAATATACTTGTTTTTATATCCAAATTTGCCTTTGAAATGTTTCTATGGATACTGATACCATCCCCTCCATAAGTGGTCATTATTATGTTTTTTTATTAATGACATTATGTGAAACGTTAGTTAGCCTAATCTAGCCGATTAGGCGAAATATGAAAGAAACCCAACCGCAGGCATTTTCAACTGCTGATTTTCTAAAAAATTAAGGTGAATAGTTAGCTTCAAATTTTATTTCTAATTCTTAAATTACCGAGGTCCGGACCTCGGTGACCTCATATCTAGCTGGTCCGGATTGGGAGAAATCCCTAGACGAAGACGCATCCACTCAATACGAACACCAACTAGCAAGCACAGGGCGGCACATGCATCCAGACGGAAACTGTAATTCAAGGTGCTCGAGTTGTAATCGAATTCAGTGTGAGAGACATACGAATAAACAGGCGGCCTGTATCATTTTTAAAGGGCCCGCTTGCTCAAAATCTCTTCCCAACAGCCCCTGCGCCCTCTGAAGTCGTCCAATAGCGTTTGCCGCCGGGGCAGCTGGGAGATGTAGTACATTTTTAGTAGCGTTGCTACAAGATGACAAAATTGGAAATTTCATTTCCGCTTAATGAAGGGAAAGAAGTATAATTGCATATCGATTCAGATAATGTGTTTTGTAATATTTCAAGACTTATGGCCAAGACCAAGACAATATTGGTACAAGACCGAGACGAGGCCGAGATCAGCTCAAGCGGTCTAGAGAGACCTATCTCGAGACTAGAACTCCAGTGGATTCTGATTCATGTAAGAGTAGTTTCAGAGTTTCGCCACAAGATGGGACCATTAGTCTATCCATTTCTGTCACGGGTTGGTACCCGAGTTTCGTCACAAGACGGCACTATTACGCCATCCATACCTACCGCAGTTAGACTTTTTGTTGCGGATTTTTGCTGACGTGTTGCTGTTGTTTGTGGACGGTATCGCGGTAGCCCTACATGTTTGTCCTGTGGTAGACTTTAACTCAGGTTAATTCCCCCATGATAATTAATGACTACCCTAAGGATTTACGCAAAATTTTACACTCCAGCTGCATATAATAATAATAATAATAATAATTATTATTATTATTATTGTTATTATTATTATAATAATACATTTTATTTCTAGGTGCCTTTCTAGACACTTAAGGACACCTCACAATGAATGCAAAGAAACAATATAAATAATAAAACCATAGTAATACAAAAAATACAAGAAAATAAAACATAGGTTAAATTAAACAAAGCAACTGAATTCACAGAGAGAAAGCAAGCTTGAAGAGATGGATTTTAAGTTTCGATTTGAAAAGTGGAAGTGTGTCAATGTTTCTGAGCTCAGATAGTAAAGAGTTCCAGAGCTGGGGAGCTGAGCGACTGAAAGCTCTGCTCCCCATGGTGGCAAGGCGGGCGCGGGGGATAGTGAAATGGATGGTGGACGAGGATCTGAGGGTGCGAGAGGGAGTGGCAACTTGTAGGAGGTCAGAAAGGTATGGAGGGGCAAGGTTGTGGATGGCCTTAAATGTTAACAGCATGATCTTAAAATCAATACGGAACTTAACTGGCAGCCAGTGGAGCTGCTGCAAAATGGGAGTGATGTAGTGGATGGAGGGGGTTCGGGTGATAATACGGGCGGCTGAATTTTGAACCGATTGAAGCTTTTGCTGGGATTTGTTAGAGACCAAAGAGGAGAGAATTGCAGTAATCCAAGCGAGTGGTAACAAGACTGTTAACAAGAATTGCAGTGGAAAGCGGGGTAAGGGAGAGACGTAGGCGATTAATATTACGTAGGTGGAAATATGAAGACCGGGTTATTAATGTGAGACTGGAAGGATAAGGTACTGTTGAGGATGACAGTCATAATTTCCTTCTTTTGCTAAGGTTAGTCTTGAATTTTCACATAGTTTCATTTAATTGTCTTCTCTCCACATCAACTCACAAGATGTGTACCACTCTAGGGAGACAGTATCAGACACTGGAGAGGTAATGTTTGTCTTGTGTCTTTCTGCTGATTTCTTGAACAAGTGGTAGAGGCAGTGGTTAAACAAAGCTGGGTAGCACTGAGTCTCAGAGTAGTCCATTACAGCTGAGACAGGGGCAACTTTGTCTATCCTGAAAACCATTGCTAAAAATGCAAATATGATACATGTTGCCATCATTTAAATTAGGGATTCTCAGCCTGTGGGTCGCGGTAAGTTCTGAAAGAGTTGCAAGGCTGGGTTGGAAATGCAAGCATTTTAAAACTAGCATATGAATATTGCAGGGTTCACCTCTGTAGCACACAGGAGGAGTGGTAAAGCCCAGTAAGAGGAAGATGGTGACAAGAATGTGCCAGAGCTAGATGGTGTACAGGATGGATTTAAATATATAAATAGCTGTACAATTAAATCAAGAGTGTGCAACAGCACAAAAGTTCACAGTATGAGTCAAGGATCATTGCTAGCTACCTGGTTAGCAGAATGTGCTGCTTCAGCATCCCCTAGATAATTTTATTTAATTAGTCTAGTGGCGGTTTGTGGTCAGTTGGGGGAAACCTTGGGGGCTCCACCCATCCGTGCTAATGCTTGGTTTGAGTGTGGTAAACACAGTTTTGTAATTCCTTTCCTGTCTTGCATTTATGCTAGTTAAACTGAAACGATTCCCTCCAAGGGGGGGGGGAATCGAGCACTTTTCAAGTGCTTTAATTTTTATCATCATCTGCTTTTATTTTTCCTTTTTTTGGTTGAAAGTTGAAAAAAAATGTGTTCTGTCTTTGAATTTAAAATGCGTTTGCAACAAACTTTGTGACACCTGTGTCATTTATAGCTGGCTGTCATCTGTGTTTTGCTTAAAGCACCTAGAGACCATTCACATATGGCAGGCAAAACTGGGCAAGTGGTTCTTCCAGCTTTCATTTTCCAGAATCACTATTTAATTAAAGCCATAACACATTTACTGCTGCATAATGATTTGCTGTGGTAGTTCAGCTGCTTTTAAGCAAATGTGATGGGGAAAGAGCCTTGAGATAACAGCAGGTGTGTGTAGCTGAGTCTGATGGCGACTGCTGAGATTGCTCTAGTAATGGGGAGATGCGCAAAGGACCCTTCAGTTGCTTGCACGTCCCTAAGCGCAACATCCCTGAAAAAGACAGACGTGATTGTGTACGTGCATCATATCACACAGAGGCTGTCTGCCATCTGAGGCCAGAGTTATTTACCATGGTTACATTGTATGTGACAATAATAAGCTCAAAGATCATTGTGGTTCCAAGACCCAAAAGACAGTGACTGACCAAGCACACTCTGCACCACATGAAAATCAAAATATACATTTCTGAGTATTATTTTCTGAGCAGACTTCATAATGTTGCATTGATTATTTTTCTGATACTAAAAAATTTAATTTTGATGTATTGGCTTAATACATTATATGTTCAGTAATAAAATGAACTGTAATAATGAAAATTGTGATGGGCAGCTGATAAAATGAGGAAGCGGAGGTAGGAGACTGAGGCTTTAATTAGAGCAGGGCTGTACTGTCGAGGTCAAAAACCAGCACAAGCAGACAGAATCCAAGTCGAAAAGCAAATTGGAGGACACTGAGACAGGCAAGGGTGAGGCAAGGCGCAAACAACAATCAGAACCGGGCAAAGCAAACTCAAAAACTGGGAAGAGAACAGAATCAGGAACAGACAGATGTCAGACTAAATGCTCAAACTCTTAGAAACTGGGAAGATCTCACACCAAACAGAAATCTAAGGCACACTAAAATATTCTGACTGACTAGGAGCTCAGTCACAGCTAGAAGGGGCATGGTTGTAAATTGAAAACCAGTGTGGAACATGTTTTTCAGGTGGTGTACTGGGGCACTCAGGCAACAGGTACTCCCATGGAGCCGGGTCAGATATGTCAGTCAGGGACTCCCATGGAGGCGGGTCAGATATGTCAGTCAGGGACGACTCCCATGGAGGCGGGTCAGATATGTCAGTCAGGGACTCCCAAGGAGGCGGGTCAGATATGTCAGTCAGGGACTCCCATGGAAGCGGGTCAGATATGTCAGTCAGGGACTCGCATGGAGGCGGGTCAGATATGTCAGTCAGGGACTCCCATGGAGGCGGGTCAGATATGTCAGTCAGGGACTCCCCTGGAGGCGGGTCAGATATGTCAGTCAGGGACTCCCCTGGAGGCGGGTCAGATATGTCAGTCAGGGACTCCCATGGAGGCGGGTTAGATATGTCAGTCAGGGACTCCCAAGGGAGAGACTGTGACAGGAAATGTTATATTTTTATCAACTCAACAGTGAAAAAAAATCCTTGATTGGCCGTGGCAGGTTTGCTTTTGGAAACTGGCACTCTATTAGACTTACAGTACGTTCGTTGTCAAAAATCAACTGATTTCCCCTTTAACTTCTTACTTATGCATGAAAAACCAACACCCTGAAACATGTCCTTTAAGTCAGTTAAGGATTAATTATATTTTTTTCCTTTGTTACTGGAACAATGCAATAGATTCAAGATACAACCGCTTTTATAGCCTTGTGTAACTAGTGCCTTATACTGCTTGCCAGTACAAGGACATCATACAGTGTACCAATAATAATAAATAGACATGCAGCGGTGAACACAATAGGCGTGCTTTGCTTTTAAATTGAATGCAGAGCTCTTGCAATTTTATTTCAAATATGTTCAAGTGTCAGAAAAGGCAGCTTTTTAAATGTAAGATCTTTCTGCATTTATATCACACTGTAGCTTGTGCATAGTAGACAAGGCTACATGTCCACCTGAAACTATTGGTCTACACGTGTTCAAAGAACCTGGCAAGATAACAGTGAAAGGCCTTTTAGATTCTACCTATTGCAGATGTCATTACCGTGTGGCTCTAAGTTTTATAGGGAGGAATAGCCTATGGCTCAATTAAATGGGAAACATTTAATCTCTTCTGTAAGACCCATTGTGTTTTTCATGGTTTCTCATTTCTGAATTCAATGTCCTGTGTTAAATGGGAGAGTAAGCAGTTTAAAATTGCCCACTGCAAAAAAAAAAAAATCCAAATCGGGTTACTCTGCTTTTCTCATCTAGTGTCTACTGTTTGCAAGAAGGATAGAATAATACAGCTGCATCTGTTTTTCTCCAGATTTATACAATATAGCATCTCATCTCTCGTCTCAGGTTTCAAGGTTAAGTTTTGAGTTTTGTTTGACACACACACAAACACACTGTACATCTGTGCAGTGAAATGCACACCTTACACCTGCTTTCACAGTTGTGCTTGAAGTGAAATATGTAATACAGGGAAAAACAAAAATGTATAAAACGATTAGAAAAAATAAGATTAAAACGTTGAATAAAAATATATGGAATGAAAATGTGGGATAGGGGTGGCATAGTGGTACAGCGGTTAGCACTGTTGCCTCACACCTCTGGGCCCAGGGTTCGAATCTCCACCTAGGTTACGTGCGTGGAGTTTGCATGTTCCCCCCCCTGTCGTCGTGGGGTTTCCTCCGGTTTCCCCCCGCAGTCCAAAGACATGCTGAGGGTAATTGGAGTCACTAAATTGCCCATAGGTGTGAATGGGGTGTGAATGGTGTGTGAGTGTGCCCTGTGATGGGCTGGTCCCCCACCCTGGGTTCGTCCCTGCCTTGTGCCCTTTCCTTCCCGGTTCGGCGCGGCCCCCCCCCCCCCCCCCCGCGACCCAGAAGGATAAGCAGTTTGGAAAATGGATGGGATGGAAAGTGTGGGATAGTATGAAGTTGGCCATCTAATAGCTGTGGCCTGTACTACGGAGTGGGGTCACTGGCTTATCGGCGTAAAGATGCTCTGTCAGGGTTTCTCCTGTTTCTGCTGCCCTCTAGTGGTGTTCTGGTTCACTGTTCCCTGTACTGGTGTTTGTGGTGTGTCTCCAGTATCCCACTCCCAGAGATCACCTGACTGCAACTACCCATCAGCCTGTTTAATTAGTCAAGAGCTTGCACCTGTTTTTTGTTGATTACCTCTTCCCCAGTGTATTTCTTTTTCTTAGCTTTCAGTTGCCAGATTGTGCCCCTGCCAAGTGCTCTGTAATCTTTCTGATTTTTGCCCCCCATTTTGGATACCTTTGCCTTTGATCGTTTGCCTTCTGTCCACTGGCTTTGCCTCTGTGGATTTTGTACGTCAGTCCTAATTGAGAATTTGTGTTTTCTGACCCTTTGCTCATTTTGCTTTGTCAGCTGTTTTTTTTTGACTTTGTTAATAAACTGCCTTGTTACCATTTGTATTTGGCCCTGGCCTCAGACTGCACCTGTGACTCTTTGATTTGGCCACAATGGACCTAGCTGATGCTGAGCAGCTAAGGATGGCTGTGGTAAGACAGGGAACCTTTTTGGGCCAATATCAGCAAAACCTCCAGAACACTGCTGGATGTCTCTAGAGTCTAGACCCTCAAAGAGAGCTTGGCTAATCTTACCGTTAAGTAGCAGCAACTGCAGCCCCCTCTTGCTCTTCTGGCCTAGTTGAATCGGCCTTTACCCACACCAGCATGGGAATCACGACTGCCACCTCCAGAACACACTTCAGGTGATCCAGAGTCCTGTCGCTCGTTTTCTGTAGCTCTTTTGTAGCCACATGGATCACTACAAGGCTAGCGGCCCGATAAAAGACATTCAGTGCTACTCCACAGCATTCCTCTGTTCCCTGCACCTTCATCCCTGTGATTGTGTCCAGCTCAGCTCTCTCACCTCCTCAGGCTTTGGTGGATTCTGGGCCTGATGGTCTTTTTTATGTCATACCCAGCCCACAGATTTCCATGGTACCCCGTTACTCTTGGCTGACACAACACAACTCTCAGACTGGGTGAGCAATAAGTAGTTACTGTATGTCCCAGTGCATACATGCTACTCACCTTTCGTCCTCCAAGACCTGAAAGTCTTCAGCGAGTCATGAGCCTTGTTAATGAACTGCCTCCATACTACCCATCTCCATCTGTATTTGGACCCAGTCCGGGACTGCACCTGTGATGCTCATTGACAAATGTACTTTTACTTACGGAAATGCCAACCATGGTTGGCATTTATAATTTATCTAAAGATCTACCCATTTAATGTCCATGAACATTTATTTATGTTTTACTGGGTTTCTCATCCTAAGTGACTGACTCATATGAGCCGATGACACTGGTTGTAAGGGTGTTTTTTTGTGACATATCGACAGCTGAGACACTTCTGTCACCTCCTTCCTGCAATACAAGGGTCGCCCTTTGATGAAAGAAAGCCAGACAGACTATGGAAATTTTTATTTAAAAATCACTGAAAATGTTTAATTGAAAAAGACCTTAATAGCACTCGAAAAATCGACGGGACTGAGTTTTGTAAGGCGCTGAATCCGGCTGAAATACAATGTTGAATAATATTAATGATGTTAATTTAACTAAATCAAATTGAAATATGAATATTTTATAGTTTCCTTTGTAGGCATCACACTACACTGATGGTGTAGATTTAGTAATTGAGATTTATATTTTGCTAATTAAACAGCCAAGGAATAGGCTTTACTGGAGACAAAAGCGTTAATTTAGATGTTTTTTTTCCTGATCAAATACTATGAATGTCAGAAAATAGTTAACTTCCCTCATGCTTCTGTGTAATGGCAAAATGTGATTTGCTTTTTTATCTGAAGTAAAGACCATTCCGTAGCAAAGGATTCGCAGCTGACTGCTTACACACACAGCAATTATGAGGTTTCTAACAGCATTTTTGTCTTCATTCAACAAATATTTGACAAGTCTGTTTTGAGTTCCCATATGGCTCTTCTCACATATTGTATCACTGGTGATGACTTACTTGGAAGGGTTATACTCAAAGTTTATGTTTACTAATGCTAACCGTCTTACATATTGATGCCTTCTTTGTTTTAAATAATATAGCATTTTGTAAGGAATCAGCTGGGCATCCTTGTAAAGCGGTTCTTTTCCAGATTTCCACACAAAGCTCACACCTTTTTGCTCAGCCACGGCTTGTGCTTGGGTGATAAGGTAGTGGGCTTCTTTACTAACACATTCTCAGTGCGAAGGTTTAGGTAGGATAGGACTGATTGCTTGTATTTCTCTGGTTCTATCCCTCTGTGCATCCAGTTCCCAGTCACGGTCTTGGAGGTGGTCCTGCAGTACTGTGGTACCTTTTCTCAGTTCATATTTTAAAGGTTCTTACTGCTTGTTTTGCTCTGCAGATTAGTGGCTTGAAAACTGGCATCAGAACCAAGTCCTACGTGTGGAAAAGGCAGTGCTTTGATGCCTCTGAAATATTCATGTAGATTAGTCCAAAATGTGTTTTTCCCTCAGGGGAAAATTCATGTTTAAAACTTAGACAGAATATTGTCTTAAGATTTGATCAGTCTCCTGCCACGATAGTCACACTGTCTGGATGTGCAGCTAGTGTTTGTCGATGGCGTCGTGTAGTATGTACGAGACTAACTTAGTATTGGGTAGTGGGAGCACATACAATGGCAACAATAGTAACGAAAATGAATAATTGACTAAATTTAAGATTTTACACTATCAGTACAGTTGTGACTGAATATTCCAATAACATGCTCATGCCTACTTTGCCTATATGGGTATGAGTTGAGTCTGAAATAATGAATTAATAATGAAACAGAATTATTTACAGCAGCACTGTGAGTGAAGTTACATGGTATTGCAGAAAATTCTCATTGGAGTAATTGTGGAGATGACAGCCAAACACAGTTGGGTTTGAATTTAGGAGAAATGTATAATTTACTAATGTAATATCATGACTATTTCAGGAACAAAATGATGGCTCCCAGAGTAGCGACAAAATTCAGGAATATAATTTATTTGATGGCACCTCTAGTGGCTGATGTGGAATTGCAGGATGAGAGAGGGGCAGTGAAACAAAGGGTTTTGCTTAAGGTGAGAGCTTTCCCACCCTGAAATGCATGCTGTCATTCACAATTGTACTCTTATCAGTTTGTAGCATATCTCACAACTGTACAACTTCTCGGGCAACAGCATCTCCCTAAATGTCAACATAGTGTTGACTATAATCAGCAATTTTTGTTTCATTAAACTGCTACTAATGATGTATAATTAACTGCATGCATGCCTATTATAATGTTTATTACAAATTGCTTGTGTTGTTGATGAACAAATTTGTAGAATGCACCTGTTACTGAGGGACTAGCACTGTTGCCTTAGACCTCTGGGACTAGGGTTTGGGTCTCTACCATGACCCCATGTGTGTTTGAGTTTGTATGTTCTCCCCATGTCATCATGGGGTTCACTCGAGGTGCTTCAGCTGTGCACCCCCCCGCACACAGTCCAAAAATTTGCTGCGTTTCAGTTACCAAATTGCCCATGGATGTGAATGGTGTGTGAGTGCACCCTGCAGTGCGTGGGGATCCCATCTTTGGTTGTTCCCTGCCTTGTTCCCATAGGCCCCAGATCCCCCAACCTTGAATAGCGACCAGTGGTTCTGTTTTTGTCTATGTTCCATCTGTGTGTATATTAGTGCCATAAACTTTGTCTGTTATGTTCTATATGTGCTGTGTGTGTGTGTGTGTGTATAATATGGATGGATGTGTTGTATGCCTCCGTATGGGTTTGTGTGTGTTAGACAGAGTGATACAGTTTGTGGCATCCTCTGCAGCTGTGAGCAAGAGGCAAATCCCCAAAAAGAATCCCTTTCCATTTCCCCAGCTCACAACAGGGTAAGTTACCGGCCTAATGATACTGGATGACACCCTCAGTGTGTGGAACCTTTCAGTAATACTATGTGGATTGTGGCTGTGACAGATCATTCAGTCATGTTATGTATGATTATGTATGACAGACAGTAATTAATTTTCTAATAGCCCGAAGGTTACTTGTTCAAGACTAGAATGACATATTCAATGTTGCTGCAACTGAAATCCATCACTGTAAATGTTAAAAAGTGTAAATATTTACAAAAAACTCACTACGTCTCATGCAGTGGTGAAAAACGCACAGCTGAGTGTATTGGATCACGGGTTCAGCAATGAGGATCTTACAGCTCACTGTTAATCCCACACCAAAAGACATCGTCCCAAAGGCTGGCTGAGAGGACACACTTCATTTTTTCATCTGTATTGCGTTCACCGCAAATAGCCTTTTAAATATAGCTGCAAATTAGTTTATTTTCAGGTAAATCATTTTCTAAATCTAAAATGATAACATACAGTATATCCTATACAAGTAAGAATTGCATGGTCAGATAACATGAGAACTGTTTGCTTGTCATTTTCATATCTTGGGGTTGAATTTTAATTACGCTGTAATACAGAAAACCGTATCTTGATTTGCAATTATAGGCATGAGATGATAATTTGATTAGCCTGTGCCCTTACAAATGCAAATTTGTCCCTCTGCTTCGATCTGGCGCAAAAAATGGTGTATATTTTCTCAGGTAAAACATATTTGAAGTTTACCTCTAAACTCATTCTATGCTTCTCTGAATCAGATACATGTTCAAGAGCAGCGGCTTCAGTCCCTTAGCGGGATGCATCAGTTTTCACTGAGCCTCAGCGCTAAATTGCTTTGTTGAGGTCATACTTTGAAATATTCTATTGTCTGCCTCACCAGTGAAATGAACATACCTGCTTGACGTTTGGAATACCAGGAACCCATTAAAATGTATCCTTTAAAATCCACAAAGCTATGGATCTTGAGCCTTTTTTTTCTACTGGGACACGTCATGTAATGGTTAGCATAATATTTATAATATTTCCGTAGAATGCAGTCATTTTCTCCCTGTCATGGATAACGGTGCTGCACTTTCTACCCACTCTCCCCTAAAAAGCAAATCTGGACTCAGTGGAAAAGTAATATATAGTGTAATGAATATTTGATAGTGTTATCTCATTATGCAGTAGTGTACTGAATGGAAACTTAAACGTCAGTAAGAAGAAGCATGTGCTCTCATTACATTGTGGGTGGGCAGGGGAATTATACGTGGATTAGTGTGTGTTTGGGGGAATAATCTTATGCCATCTCATACACATTTGTCTTTATCACTGTAAGCTACGTCATTAAGTGTTCATGTAACTACCATTTTGGGTGGTTACCATGGGTGGCGGCTTGGAAGTGCCAACGGATGAAATAAGCAGACCCAAATTAACAGTGTTACGCAAATATGCATGTCCCAGACCATTCTGCAACATATAAACACCATGGAACGCAATGGCCTTTGTTGATACATCTCAGAGTGTATTTCAAATAACTCCCTTCCTGGTGTCTGTTTATTTATTTGTTTAAATTCTAAATGGAATACAATCTGAAGTGCTAGTCCTGTGTATCTTGCGGCCATTACATAAATCAATATATCTGCAATATTGTGTGTCATTTTATGATTTCTGTATAAGGCTATAACAGTGCATGTATTCTGACTGTACTTTCTCAGTTGTGTTGGATAAAAGTGTTTGCTAAATAAATAAAAACGTGAAATGTTTTTGCCAGTACATATTGTTGATGCTGCTTTTTGCATAAGGTTTCAAACCTTTTGCTGACTGAAATCTATGCGATCTCTCGATCCATAAATATGCCCTTAAACAACCAAACAATATTTAGCGATAATAGGCTTCATGTTACTGTCTCTAGTACACTTGGGTGACTTTGACTGTCACCATCTGAAGAGGCTAGCTGGAAAAAAAGCAATAATGCAATAATGGCTTCATTAAAGTCACATGAGAAATCATGAAATATGTACTGCTTTCATAGATACATACTGCTTTTAACTGAGTGTCTGTACATCAGATGCATACAGAATGTGGTAGAGATCAGTGAAACAGTTTGATCCTGTTGAGTCTCTTTATAGATGTATAAAGCAAATAATATGAAACTATGTTATTTTTTTTTACAATTAATAGAGTAGAGCATCATGGAAAAGCCATCCCAGGATGTCACACACATGCAGAGATGGAGTGCTGTCCAGTGTCTCCATTTCCAGCTGTTTCTTTTTGTTTGGTTTGGTATGAAGACACATAATGAGTGACAATCCCTCAAGTCAGTCTGTGCTACAAGATGTTCTCTATTAGTTTGGTCAGAGGGGAGGTAAACCTTCATACAATTAGCGAGGATGCAGGTGCAAGCGTGGTACCTGTGCGTATTTATACATGCATCTGTATTTAATGCACGTTCATTAATAAACAGCTGTGTAAGGGCAGGATAATGATAAAGCTGCAGAAGTGAGTGAGTGAATGATTGCCTTATTTGCATATTTCAAGTCCCATTACATTTTCATTATTTTTTACAAACAACGTACTAGTCTCGCGACAATTAAGCGTTAACATATTAGAAGGTAACAGTAGCACTCATAGCAACAACGGCCCTGCTGATTGATATTCAAACAAATAGCACGCCATGTCTGATAAAACGCACTTTTTAATTAAAAAATTGACTATTTAAAATAGCATAGGTCAACCTCTTGTTTTTATTATCTGTGTAATACTTTCAACATTATAGAATTTTTACTTGAAGCTTCATTTAATGCCTTAGAAAACATGTACTTATTCTGATGTAACAGTTTAGTGAATGCATATTTACTGTATACAAATTTTATTTCAATTGAAATCATATTTATTGTCTTCTTTTTTCCATTTTGTTAGTGTCTGTGAACTTCCTGTACTTTTCTGCCATATGCAAGAGAATTTCCTCCTGGAATCAATATTATGTGCATTTTAAAGTACTTTTTGTGTTTTTTATGACGTTATGTCAGGCATGTCCCCTTGCTTATGCACGTTATTCAGTTTGATGCCAGCACATCCTTGATGGAGAGCTTGTTTGCTGTAGAACTTGGCCTCAGACGCTTCTCTGTCTCATAGCTTTTCATGAAAGAACGTAATACAGTGAGAAAAACGGTCAGCTTTTTCTCAGGTAACAAATTACCAGTATGGTGGTGGGATTTCATGAAGTTTTGACCAAGAATTTAGTATATGATGTTTTTTCCTTTTTGTGGTGTAAGTTACTGGAAAAAAGTTCTGAGAAGCAACCAGTTTCTAAAATGTTATGCCTGTTTTTTGTGAGTCCGCCAATTAGGTATGTTTACAGAAAAAAATCAAAGTGCTGTGGTAAGTTGCTAAATATTTTTTGCATAATGATACAGTGGCTATGCCTCTTCATCAAGGTGCTTTGAATGCACCAGAATGTAGAAGCCACAAAGAATGTCCTCTCTTTTTATTGTGGCTTCCCTCCTGGTTTGAAAACATGTGGATGTTGTCTTTGCCCTTTCCCTTAGTGTATGTGTTCTGTGACAGACCATGAAGTTGACCAGAATGTACTCTTTATAGTTTATGTTTTATAGTTCCTGAGATATACTATTTAGCACAAGTGTTTATATGTGATAACAGATAAATGGCAGTATGGCAGTATGGTTGTCAGATCTCCCAAAACCTGAGTTGTGACTTAATATCTGGGACAAAACATAAGGCATTTTTGCCTAATTTAATATGCACTGGAGTCCTCAGCTCAGAATTCTACCAGGTGGTAATATGTACATTAATCTTTTGCATGTTCTTGAGACTTGTATGGAAAGTATTGGTATGTGTGAGTGTAACATGAACCTCGATCCATATCTGTGTTGAACCGGCACCAGTGGTGCTATTTTTAAGCTTTTGCCAAAACTTTTAAAACATTTTTCTGTGTTCTGAGGACATTATTTAACTTTCAGACTTAACACAGAAATGTACTGGTATCTGCTTTCTGCTTTACCAAATATAGCCACAACAGTAACAAGTACTATTAACTCATGCTCTTGTAATTGGGAAAACATTCTTAGTAATTACTGGGAACCCTTTTGCGACTACCACCTGTATCATATCAAAGATGATCTTCTGCATATTCCGCAGGGAATGTGTTGGCTGAAGATACCAGAAGCACACTCGGCTAACGGTGCAAATGGGAGTTGGTGGGACAATTAAAAGGGTGGTCCTGACTGTGCTTCTCCATTTTCAGCAGAGCATCTTTTGTCACCTGCTCAGTACAGAAATGTGAACTCATGTGCCCAACACCCACGAGTACCTGGTGGTTACCACCCATGGGACTGGTAATGACTTTTCCATAATGCATTACATGTCCAAACAGGTGTGCCTGTGGGGAGATGGGTTAATGTACAACTTTAAAGCATCTGCGGCAGCTGGAATCCTGAAGGCTTGTACTATTCTGATGGAAGGACATGCAAGCACCGGCACTGACTTTAACCTAACATTAAACTATAATCAGCGGTGATTAATGCTCATCAACATATTTTTTTGTATTTATAATAGTAATGAGTAGGTTATTCTTACCACCTTTGTCTTTGGTTGTGGCCAACAATAAAGAATCAGTAGATTTTCTTTAAAAATCACAATAGAAAATAAGTAATGGTTAAATAATTTGAATTATTAATTCAAATTAAAAGAGATCGATTTATCCATTTACCTTTTAACCAGTTATGCAATACAGGGTCACATGGTAGCCTGCTTATCCAGGGCACAAGATAGAGGACACCCTTGATGGATGCCATTAATTGATACACATGTAAATGCTATTAGAACAGTTATTACCATTATTAGTCATAAAACTGTTTCACTGTCATTAACTAATTTATTGAGGTGTAAAATGCAATTTTATATTGCTTGTACATAGACATGCCCTGAGTGTTTACAAGGATGGAATCTTCTACGAGGAAACATGATGACAGCCTTAATGAGTGCAGGTGGTGAGGCAGAGAGGTTCACCTCTGAGAAATTATGGCTAAAGTATGGGAAAATCTGTTTCTCAGAGAGATAAATGTTGCCGAATCTTGAAAAATTTTATATAAAATTGTTTTATTTCATATTTTGTGTTCTACGGTTTACTTGGCCAGGTTACTTTTCAAAGCATCTTGATACTCTGATGTTATTTGGACACATTATGGTATCTTATAATGCCCACATTGCCTAGATTGAATGAACTGTTGCTAAAATGTTCAAATCTATACAGCATAAGGCAGGGATATACCCCAGACAGGATGCTGTCACAAATGCATGGGCTATTTAGTGTGAACTAATATGTAAAATAGAATGCCTTTATTATCAGTGTGCATGTAGCAAATACAATGAAATCCAATCTTCCTGTATCCCATTTTGTTCTCCTGTGAGACAAGCTGGCAGTCAGAGTGTAGGGTCAGGCATTTATCTAGCACGCCTGGAGCAGGGGTTAAAGGCCTTTCTCAAGGGTGCAATGGTGATGTCATTACTTTGCAAGCCCCGGGACTCAAACTAGTGACCTTCTGGACACAGGCCCAGATTCACAGAGCTACACTCCATCCCATTCAATTAATTGCATGTGTTTGGATAATTGAAGATGACGCAAACTCCACACAGAAATGCGGTGGGAATTATACTCACAGCCTTGGAGGTGTGAGGTATCAGTATTAACCACTGCACCACTGTTGGGCCCATTCAGTCAATCATCTATAAATATTCTCAGTGGGAAAATGATAATGTAATACAGCAAATCCCCATGATATGAACCAGTTCTGTTCTGAGAGTGGGTTCACAAGTCCAAAGTCGAATGAAGTTAGCCTAAGGCATCCAGCTAACCGCCAACAGGCACCTGCCAACCTTCCTCCTGGAAAACATGTACATGTGCCGCTATTTGTACATAAGAAAATGCTTTTAAAAGTCAACATTTGTATTTTTGTTATTGATTTTGGTGCATTTTAACAACTGGGTCCTTTTTTCTCCCTGTTTTCAGTCAGCTGATCTCGATTACTGCTAATGAGCGAGCCTACATTACAGTATCAAGAATACGCATGCATACTTACGTGCTGGTGGAAAGTTCACATCTTGAAGGTTCGTATGTAGAAAACATTCTGGATATTTAACTTCCCATAAATAATACTGGCTTAGGGTAAATGTATCCTGTACTTATTCCATTGTTGCTACACAATTAGCAAAATCACTATATTTTTCTTAAGTGACTTCACACACTCATATATGATGTGGGTGTGGATATGTATGAAATAGGCTAGCAGCAAAAGCCATACAATTTTTGAGCAGGCCATGCTGAAGAGGTTAAATGGGTTCACATTGTGATTTGGGTCACTGGGGCTGCAATACACGGTGTCTTGTGCTCCAGCCAATTGAACCATGTACTAATTGTCCAAGACATTTAATTACCTGTATACAATTATGTCCATGCCCAGCAAATCACCAGGTAATGCAGCTTCCAAAATGTGTTATCAGAAGCAATGAAAACCATGTACATTAACCATTCTGCCACTGTCCCTAAAATGCTATAAAGGTATACATTTTAAATGTAAATTTTCCATGAAAAATTAAAAAGCAAAAACAAGTGGGAGTGACGAATTCAGTGGTATTGTACTATAGAAGAGAATTGTGCCGTATAAAATAAACATAATGTTATTATGCCGTGTTTTTCCACAAACCTTGTAATAATTAGCATATCCTGAGAAACAAGGGTCCAATTTACTGAAATTTCATTGCTTGTGCTATTTTGCAATTATATGGTAATGGCAATTTTGGGTATGGATTTCACTTTTAATTGTATCCTTTTTGCAGCAGAAAAGTAATTCGATATCTCGTGGAATTCTTGCTGCTCGTTAGATCTTTGAAATTATTATGTTAATTGGTCTCTTCTGTTGCCTGTACATTTAAAGAAGTGACCACTTTATCAGTGTCATCTCAACAGATTGATGAGTCCAAGTCCTGTGAATGCTGGGTAATTGAGAATACCTGTTCAACACAGATCCTTTGCAAATTTCATGGTTATGCAAAAGATTGATTTGCTGATGGTTAAGTGGTCCAATTAATGAGCTGGTCCAATTTCAATGACTGTTTTTGTATAATCTGAAATGGGAATAAACCAATTTAAATGATGGAAAAATATACATTATGAGTGACAATTACTTAGAGGTTGTTGGTTAACATGATTTGGAGTATTATATATTTGAATAATTATATATATATAATTATATATCCCAACATTACCCAATATTAACCAAAATATATTATGAATAATTCAGTAATTTTCAATTTTTATCAGAATTTTATCATGCCTTCCCAAATTGACAAGAATGTACTAAACATTAAATTATTATGTGTACCTTTGTTTCTGTTCTAATGCAGAAAACTCTAGTTGCTGGTGCAGTGAATTCTACCACACTGGATACCTTTTACTAACAGTAGTCTTTACGCTAACAATAACCACTAGGTACTGAAAGCAGCCGTTAAATACAAAGAGCTGCAGGTTAACCAGTCTTAGACATACAACTTTATTACTACCTCTAAATGACAGCTGTAAGAACAATGGCAAGAAAATCCCCCAGTAATGTGCTCGTCCTCATAATGCCCTTCTAACTTTAATCATTCCAATTCCCCATGCTAATAATATTCATTTGCCATGCTTGAATAATGCTAGCTTCTGCTTAACCCTCAGGCTGTAGTTAACGAGTAGAGGGGTTGGGTGCTGGGATAATTATCGTAAGTGAACAACATCTAAAAGGTATATCCATCCCTAGGCTCCATCACCTGTGGAAAAATGTACATATAAAGACGACTATAAATATGCACATGCATTGGGAATGCAATGGTGAATACATGTAGTACTGAAGCAGAATTGCAGATAGCAGAATTTGTTGCATCAACTGTGTCAGGTGGACTGAGGTATTTCAGGCATCACGATGGACCCAGTCTGAATTTCCAGTGTATCCCAGGGTTTCATTTTCATATTTTCCATAAAAAAAAACTTTAAATGTCAAATTTTCCTACAAGTGATTAATGAACCGGATCGGTCCTTCTAAAATGTCCCATTTTAACAGTTTTCAAGTAATACAAAGACGTCTTTATTTTGTATCTGCACATCAAATTGTTAAACTGAATACACTGCTTGATATTATTTTACATTATCCACTATAGTTATTAGTTCCATTGGTGTTACTGCATTGTAGTACTTCATAATCAGGATTTATATTAAAGATTTAAGAATGAATGGGATTGCATTTTATTGTTTCAACAATGTTTTAGATTTTTCTATTTTCAAGTAAAATTAAAACATGGAGTCAAGTTTCAGGAACAACAACAAAACTTAATTGCTGCAATCTTAAACACTCAACAAATCAAACGTGTGTTTAATCAATCAAAGATGATCTTCTGAGATCTGCAAAAAGACATCTTATTTGACTGTTTACCACATATGGTAGTTAGCAAGTACACAGTGGATGCCTGCTAGCTTGAGGCAATCCCATGAACAGCATGAAGGAGATAAATGTTTTTAAAATGCAACAGAGGGAATTCTTCCAGTGTGTTGAACAGCTTTGCTCCATTATGAGATGTAGATTTTAATATGCTTTGAAGATACCCTCTATTGCAAATGAAAATGGAGTTTTCCTCATTATTGCACCGGTAAAATTTTGTCTCTGCTTGGGGCAGAATTGATCACCACTGGGGTTACTATCATTACAAGAACGTTTAGTACTGGTCCCTATTGCCAGCCTCCCTGATTATACAAAAACATTCTCCTAATAACCTTAAAGGGAATAATGTCCTGGGACGTTCCTCATCCTCCACTTACCATATCTCCGGAGGGCAGTCAGGAATACATCCCCCACCCATACAAAAGTTACCCAAGCAGCAAACCTGATTGTCTTGTGCTTCTACTACTGTCATAGGGTGATATCATCCTTTACTTGAAAGCCCTGCATTCTTTCACAATAAGCTAAACATTGTTAAATGAATTCCCCCAGGAATCAATAAAGTGTATCTCCTTACATTTATACCTATTTACAAAATGTTTATCGTTTGCCACTTCTAAAAGGCAAAGGATAATAAAATCCTAAATACTGATGACCCAACAGGACAAAAGCAATAATTCGTCCGTCACATACCACTAGCAGAAGAGAAAGCAAATTCGCACTGACAATACAGCGCGCGTTTAAGAGGTTCGTTTAAATGTCAAAATATTAAATACTTTGTATTGATTGATTGGTAATTTCTTTAACATGACCTATATTGAATGAAATAGCAGAACACATTTATCTTTCATTGAAAGAGATTGCCTACATTATTCTCCTACCCGTAGGTAATTGAGGGTGAAGAATGAAAAACTGACTAATTGTTGGGAGTAATTAAATAATTACGTGAAATAATTAAATAAAACACGGGAGGGTAACACAGACCATGCGCTAGGTGCCGCATGTGGTATATACCGACAGGACTGGACCATGCCTGCCACCCGGTGGTAGGGCGAATTGGCGGTGACGTCACGTCGGAGTGACTCAGGGACAGTCACGTGTGGTCACGTGGGGCACGAACGGCCAGTTCCTGCTTGGTAACGAACCAGGAAATGAAGCCGCGTAAATATTGGCTGACTGCTGTGTCAGGGCAGTAGTACTAACTTAACTGCAGAAGTTTCCAAATACATGTATATATAAGTTGCGGAGTGGAGTTACGTACTTTGTATTTCTCACGACAAAAATATATATTTATTCATCATGGCGTCCTTGTTCAAGAAGAAGACAGTAGATGGTGAGTTCATTTTTGTCGACTTAATAGGGAGTTAGTCTAGTCCAGGCGACACCATTACTACTAGCCAACTTTTTTTTAACTAGAGCTTGTTTGACCTGTTTATCGTCGTGTTCTGTCTACTGTCGTTATTTTAAAACTAATGCGTCGAATTTGTTAAAATCAAGTCTTTTGTTTTCCGTTCATGTGAATCTGAAGGCGACAGACGGAGCGTAACTAGAAAAGTGTAGAAGACGATTTGAAGTAACAATACGGTCACGGTGTAGATTCTTCCCGTACTTGGGTTTAATTACTTTGTCTACAGTATTTCACTTCGGTCGGGGGTCGTTATCCCCACTCATCTTTGAATTATATCATCTTGAAAACGGAGTTCACGTCATGGCACATCTGCTTTCAAAGTAAATGAGCAATTGGTTAAAATGATTATTATTATTATTCCGAGGAAACTCCTTTATCGTGTAGACCGGGAATTCTTTAAACACTTATTAATTCCTTCGATAAGGAAGTAATACACGGGCTTCAAACGGTCATTTCCGTACTGCAGAGTAAAAAAAGGCTTCTTGTTAAGCGACCCGCGGCTGTAGCAGAATAGGCATTCAGTGTCGCAGTGTGACTTTGGAGGCATATAGTCTAAAGTTATACATGCCGTAATTTCTAGGACGACTATCAGGACATGTATTTTAATTTGTAATATTACAAAGCCATGTTATTCAGTAAAAAAAAATGACGTCGCATGTGCCTGATGAATGGGTACTTATCAGCGCTTACTTGGGAAAGAACAATTTTTAAGTGTGTTTTACATATTTTCAATGATTTGTCGTTTTATAATTAGTCGCCAAATTGAAATGGTCAATGTAACTAATTTCTTTACATTAATACACGACAACAATCTGTTCCATGAACCTCCACAAATGGTTGAATGTTCACAATTACTTCTCATTACTCATGTCACATTTAAAACAAATGTTCATTTAGTATCCAGACCTTTCTGGGGACTGCTTCCACATGAAATTCCAGCAAAAAAATGATCCAGTGTAATTGCACTGACCATTTAATGCCATGTTAATTTATGTACAAACATCCAATTAAAAGCTCTCATTCTCTTATCAAATGTTTTTTCATCAGAGATAAAAACTATCACCAGGTAAGATTATTTACTGGTGTTAAGTTTTGATATACCGCAAATTATTTGTGTAGGATGCAAAGTTACCTTTCATGTGTTCTCTTCCTTTGTACTTGTCTTTGCTCCTGGTGTTCTGAAGGTAAGGCAGCCGCAATATTAGCCATCCAATGTTCCACTCTTAAGTGTGAGGAGTTGGGATAGCTCTTGGCTTTCCTACAAGGATATCCCTCCCATTTAAGACGTCAATTGGCACGTCATTCCATACGTATACACACATTGCTGTCTTAAATGGCTAAGTATGAACCTACTTTCACTTTGGGGTGGGGTTGGACATTTGGGACGCCCACCATAAACGTCAAGACGCGTTGCATATTTTGGGAGTCTCATTTATGAGCATCATTGCCTTGTTTGAATCTAAACATAATCTACAAATAGACTACACTGAACTTTATCCGAGATAAAATATATATAGTTTTTCTGATTTTTAGCTTTTTGCATAAGGAAAGACTAGCTATGTTCAGATTTTTCACTGTTTTCAGATTACTGGTGTTGTGGAACTCCAATATCAAGAAGTGAAAATATATTTTAACAGGACAGTTCAAACTGTATGTTAAAGTATTTGTAATATTTATGTTGAAGTTGAGAATCCTTAAACAGTGCTATTCCTAACTTTTTACTACATGAAGCAATTTGAGAGATGCCCTGGTAATCTGTCCATTATGGAATTTTGACTAAAAATTATGGCTGGAGTATGGCTAGTTGTAATCGGTTGAATAAATTAATGGAGGACTGCAACCAGTAGGAAACAGTTATGTGTGCAAAGCAGGACCTGCTGAAAAGCCTTTGTGCTTTCAGTCATGGGCAGTAGCACGAAGGCAGGAAAGTCTAGGGCTTCTAGTGCTAATTCTAGTGCTGCTGTGTGAAGGCTAATGCTGTTGCTGCTGCCTGAATCTGTCATTCATGAACTGGAGGAGCACTGATTGTGCTAAAAGTGCTTCAAGGCTACGAATCTCTCCTGTCATCTTATGGAAATGCTTTGATTAGAACCACTTGGCCTGCCCGACTATCAAACTAATGACAATTGAGAGTAAAGGGTTATTTTCCTATTTTTTGTACTAGGATTGTGTCTCTAGGCTGTACTGAGTCCTATCCCCCCGCCCCCAAGGGTGTGTTTCTCTTAGCATGAATTTTATTAAGCTCATATTAGATCTTTGTCATGTGCAGGCTTTGGGCAAACTGATTTGAGAGTCTATCTAGATTATTATTATTTCACTGATTGCTGTTTTATTCTAGAATACATTTTTAAATCAGTTTTATAGAACTGGATATTTTAAGTGAGTCAGGTTTAGTGTATCTGAACTGAAGTATCAGAAACCAGCATCTTAACTTGCTCACCTGAAACCCTGATTTTTTTTTTTTTTTTTTTAATGGCAGCATTTCTACTTTAGAAAATACCTCTTCCATTATTCTTGTAGTAGATGGGAGGTCCAAATTATACAGTGAGATTATGGTGTGCTGTAAATGGGATAACAAATGTCAGGAAATCTTTAATTTTTAGGAAGTTCAAAGCATCGCTCACCCCCCCCCCCCACTCTGAAACCATGTAGTGCTAATTGGTAATTAATAGATTCGTTTTGCTTCTCAGAGGGTCTTTATTCCAAATCTGGAATGTTTGAGCACACAAGGCAGATGGTCCACTTAAGTCAGTCTCAATTAACTTCAGTACTACCCCTGTTAAAGGAGTGAGTGTCTGTACTGTATATGATTAACCTTTTTTAATTTTGTGATTGTGGAACACATGAAACAAGTTTTTAATATTTGTGATATTTAGGCCCATTGTAATTAACAGGGTCTGTGAGATTCAAATGTTAGCTTGCAAGTTTTACCCTAGTGGATTGATCCTGGCCTTCTGTTGCTTTGTCTAGACATCATAAAAGAGCAGAACAAGGAATTGAGGGGCACACAACGGCAGATTACCAGGGACCGGGCTGCTCTTGAGAAACAGGAGAAGCAAATGGTAAGTGAAGTCATTAAAGAAAGAAAAGAAAAAAGAATGGGCCACTTATTAGGCTATCGCCTTCTGCTGAGCAGCCGCAATATGCTCTAACCCTGAACTGGGCAGTTCTTACTCCTCAGCTCTATCCCATGTCTTTGCTGTGCACAGTGAGAGAGGTGAATCGGTGTGCTTGGTTAATTGCTTTTGCATGTGTTTTAGTATACAGACTAGGGCTACACAATTTGGGGAAAATATCTATCTAATCGTGATTTTCCTGACAGACATTGCGATTACGATTTGATTTGCGATATAATTTTTTATGTCAAGTTTCAGTTCGATATTCAGTTTGTAGTAAATTTAAAACGTATGACGCAGCATTACCACATGAGATACCATCAAAATATTAACTGGTCTATATTCTAATGCAAGGATGAGAATTTAAAGATGTGGTATGTTAAGTTAAATATAGTAATAATGAAAATAATTGCAGCAAAAAGAAAAATAGCGATCTTGCAGGTAACGCTGATTACCCCCCTAATAACACTAGAACTGCCTTTTCCCACGCCAGTGAACAAGCAAGAACTACTTTGGTGTATGCAGCCCTTTTGTGTTCTCTAATGTATTATTAGTGTTAATAACAGCAGTGAATCTAACACTCTCAACCAAAAAGCCGTAATGTTCATAGCAGAGTGGCTGTTCTGCCCTGAAACCGTAAAGCTGGAAAATTTTAAACGTAGTATGCATTTTATAAAATGTCAAATAAATAGAAGTAGTTTATTGGTGATTTCATGTTGGTCGAAGTTTCCAATTTTTAACAGCTGCATACGGTTATTTTCTGTACAAATCAATTCAGGAGAAACAAAAGAAATGTGCGTGTTCAAGGTTGCAAACATTTTCAGATTCTAACGCAAGAAATCTTACGGCAAATCTATATTCCATTCTGCATCAAAGGCGTTACAGCAGTTTGCAATCCCTACTTTACAAGGTAATAAAACTTTTACATACATGTAAATGTGTGTGCAGATCAGAGAACAAAAAATCTCACTCCATGCAGCTGACCAAAGTTGGCAACCCTGCATTTTATTTGAAATGAGAAGTAAAATGCAGTTTTCGACTGAAGCGGCTTATCATTCCTTTGCTTTGTTACTTGGACAAATACCAAACAAATTAATAAACATTATATGCGTCTTTTTGTATCTTTTCTAAATAAGACCGCGTGCCCATACCCAACTGTAATAGCGATTTTAAAGTGATCTATTCTTAAGTGATCTATTCTTAAATTAATCAACACAAACATGTAACATTAACACAACTGTATTATGGATTTTATGGCTTTTTTTTGGGGGTCACCGACTCCGCTGCTGTGAGGATTAATGACTGTATTATTGTTGTTTTGATGGGTTAGCGGTATGCTAATGCTATTGCCCATTAACAAAAACGAAAGGTATGATACACTGGTTCTATTGATGATAGGACCTTTCTGAAACAATCTCGGACCATGAAATAGGAAGGCAATTCACTTATAGCTCAGTAGCGGAATCAGTATTTTTTCCGCACCGTGAATGTAACGTTTTCCTTGGGTTTCACGTGTTTGCTGTATGTGGGCCTATACGCAGCCTTCTTGGGCCACTTCTAATTGGTGAGAATGACTGTCACACAGGGAGCACGGCATGAATTTGTAAAACTATTCTCACAGCAGTTTTAAACCCTAGGTCCGACGTGTTGTATAAGGTATTTCCTAAATCGCTATCCTAAATAGCAAAACCTTTTGCGATTCGCTAATCCCGTTATTTCAAATCGCGATTTCGATTTGAAATAAATCGTCCAGCCCTAATATAGACAAATCACTTTGTTTCTGATCTTTTTTTTTAAAGGTATTTTTAAAGAAAAGTTTGGTTAGTTCATTCTTTTTCTTCAAACCAAATTGACTTATCCACTGCCACTTGTAATGACTTTCAAAAAACTGCATGCTATTGATTTCAAAAACAAACAATAGACTGTGCGTAATTGCTTCTCTGGGGGATAGTAATTCATCCATCATTAACGTAGCCTGTAATTAATCTAGTTATGTTCTGGGATTAAAAAAAATAGTCTGAAATATAGGTCATTTCTGTTTCAGAAAAGTCAAACGATTTAGCATAAATTATGCCTTGTAGCATTTCCTTTCATATTTGCATTTAGTTTGCCATTATATCTTGCCTTTTTATCTGAAGGATAGTCCTCCTCTGTAGTCAATTTTATGCTCAGGCCCAGTAATTTGGATTTTGTGTTACAGCTTTATTCACCATGCAGTCATTTTTCATTTTTTTGATAGGAAAATGGTATGGTACTTTTTGGTTGTTGAATTTAAACTAAACACCTTTTAATGAGTGATGCAATGTAGACTACTAGTGTTGGCATGAGGATTTGTGTACTTCTTTGAATGTCCTCATTCTAGACAGTTGGGTAACCTACTCTAGGGTTTCCTCAGGCTGGAATATCCCCTTCAAATAATGATGTATTTAATTGAATGGGGACGAGTCACACATCTGATAAGGATATCAAACGATGTTCAAGAAACTGTTAATCTAAATAGTAGTATATCAGTAAGTGCGACTCTTTTTGATTCTTGAAGTGCTTTGGACAACAGGGTGAGAGAATTCGCTCTATAGAAATTGAAAAATGAAATGCCAACTGATACGTGTGGATAAAGCCTGTCATCTTTCAGATGTTTCCCGTAATTAAATGCAGAAATGCAAAAACAGCCCCTTCATCACCTGGCATAGGAGCCATGGGTACTATTTAATTATAACCTCAAAGCAAAATTCACGACTGCCGTTTCCGATACCCTTAATTTTGCTGACAATAGGAGTCAGGCAAGTGGTATTGCAGTTAATTGTGCATTCTTATGGATCATTCTACAAGTGAGTGGATTTATATCTTGCAGCTTTTCAACAATGATCATGTCTGAGGGTGTCCCTATGCCTGGTCTGCATGCGCCATTAGTTGCTTGTCAAAGACAAAAGCTAGTCTGAGAAACCTGCTATATGTGGCTTTATGTGGACCATATTGTCATCTGTCTCCCTCTAGAAAATATTGGGCCTGTTCATCCCTTAAAATGAAGTCACCTGGGAGAGTGTGTGGCGCTTCATGTATAATTTTTAATCCCCTTGATTTTTCAGCTTTTGCAGTGCATAAGTGTGCAAGCACTATTAAAATCTTTATTCACGTTCTCATTAATGTGCTGCATGTCTCAGTTTATCCCACATAGAAATCATGGTAACTGAACCTTCTGTCAAGCCAATTTTTTGAAGTGCTCAGGACTGCGACGTTAACGTAGTTGCAGTACATTATTTACTTTGCGGATGTTAACAAGTAAATTCAGGATCTCGGATCTCATGGACGTGTGTGTGTGTGTGTGTGTGTGTGTGTGTGTGTGAGTGTGATTTTAATTTTTTTTTCCTACTTTCCCTTTTTAAGATTTCAGTCTTAAAAAAAGTTTAACAAAAACTAGCTAGGCCTGTTTTACCATCTGTTTGGCAAAGTGTGTGTATAAGCTAAGTTTCTTGTGGGGGGGGGGGGGGGGGGGGGGGGGGGGGGGGGGGGGGG
>JAODKC010000001.1:35064151-35092129 GCA_026777985.1 Mormyrops attenuatus
GACCAGATGCCCGAGCCACCTCATCTGGCTCCTCTCAATGCGGAGGAGCAGCAGCTCTACTCTGAGTCCCTCCCGAACGGCCGAGCTTCTCACCCTGTCTCTAAGAGAGAGCCCAGCCACCCTGCGGAGGAAACCCATTTCGGCCGCTTGTATTCGCGATTCAAATTCACACAAAATCAAAGTGAAAAACTAAAATCACAGACTGATCTAACTGACATGAATTTCATCACAAAAACTTGCAATGCGGCTCCGTAGTGTGTATGGCCCCCACATGCCTGTATGCACTCCTTACAGCATCTGGGCATGAGACAGCGGATTGTGTCCTGGGGAATCTCCTCCCTGCCGTGGATCAGGGCATCAGTGAGCTCCTGGACAGTCTGTGGCACTACTTGGTGGCGTTGGATCCCCGATACATAATGTCTCAGAGGATTTCATCCCGGTACTGTTGGCTAGCACATGGAGATCTTTGTGATCCTCCAAGGATATGCTTCTCCAGACCGTCACTGAACCACCACTAAACTGGTCATGCTGGATGTTATTGTAAGCAACATAACATTCACCATGGCATCTCCAGACTCTTTTACATCTGTCACATGTACTCAGCGTGAACCTGCTCTTATCTGTGAAGAGAATGGGGTGCCAGTGGTGAACCTGCTAAATCGGGTGTTCTTTGGCGAATGCCAGTCAAGCTGTATAGTGCTGGGCTGTGAGCACAGGTCCCACTAGAGGACATCAGGTCCTCATGCCACCCTCAAAGAGTCTGTTTCTGAAGTTATTTTGTAGGGCTCTGGGAGTGCTCCTCCTGTTTCTCCTCACACAAAGAAGCAGATACCAGTCCTGCTGCTGGGTTGTTGCCCTTCTACGGCCCTGTCCAGCTCTCCTTGTGTAAAGGCTTTTCTCCTGGTATCTCCTCCACGCTTTTGAGACACAGCAAACCTTCTTCCGATGGTAGGTATAGATCCTGGAGGATTTGGACTACCTGTGCAACCTGAATGGGCTGCAGTTACTGCCTCGTGCTACCAGTAGTGACAAGCGTGCTAGAAAAATGCAAAACTTGAGAAAAATCAGGAAGGATAAGGAGAGAGAAATGGTCTGTGATCACCACTTGCAGAACCATTCCCTTGTTGGGGGTTGTCTTGCTGTTGCCCCTGCTGCCCACCTGTTGTTGCTTCCATATGCACCAAAGCAGGTGAAATTGATTCACAATCACTTACACTTCCGAAATGGACGGATTGATAACCTAGAACTTTAACTGACTTGGTGTTATATTATGATGATTAAGTGTTCCCTTAATTTTTTTGTGCAGTGCATGTGGTGTTTTCAGTAGGAACTGGATCTTTCCATGTCGCTGCTCCACATGCTTTGCACTGAGCCCTGTTTCCTTTATCATCAAATGTGAAATTCATATATCGGTACATTGGCACAGACTAGGCTTGGGCGGTATCTTATTTTTCAGACCATCATACCGTCTAGACTTGAGAGATGAAAAACGCTGTATGTTTTATGCACTTGAAGCCCAGTTAGAGTGACATCACACCCCAGGCGTGTGTTCGCTGCTTCCCTAACTTCCTTGCTGATTGCAGTAGTTCATGTTTTCCCCTTCTTTTGGCTCTACTAACAGTGTTTTGGCCATTTAATTTCTGTAGCCAATCTTAATAAACTGAGTTTAAAATCATCGCATTCTCGTATCAGACTGAATAACTTAAAAGTTAACAGCCACCAATCATAATGGTGAGAATACGGAACTAGCACATCCTAGGAGAGCTTCTTCAAAGTAAAATAAACAAAAACACTAAGACTTAAAAACAGTGACAACTGATAGTCAGACAACTCTATCGAGCTGAATTAAAAGCTAAGGAATAAAAGTGTGTTTTGAGGCCAGATTTAAGAACAGGCAGTGAGGGTACCATTCTAACAATCAGGGGTAAGCAATCCCACAGATTAGGGGCCAGGACAGAAAAGACCCAGTCACCTCTCTGTTTTAGCCTAGACTTTCTGGCAGTCAACAGAAACAGATCAGCAGGGCTGAGAGACCTAACTGGGGTATAAGGAGTGATTAGGTCAGTAAGGTAAATAGGAGCGAGTCCTGTTATAGCTTTAAAGGTAAACAGGAGAACCTTGTAGTTTACCCTAAATTGTCTTGGTAGTGAATGGAGGGATGCAAGTACTGGTGTGATGTGGTCACGCCTTTTACTGCCTGTTAAGAGGCGTGCTGCAGCGCTCTGTACCAGCTGTAAGCAGGAAAGGGAAGCTTGGCTGACCCCTGAATACAGGGTGTTACAGTAATCAAGCCAAGATGAAACAATTGCATGTACATATAGCTTTTTCAAAATCATCAAATGATAAGAAGATCTTGACTTTGAATAAAAGCTTTAATTGAAAGAAGTTTGATTTTATCACTTAGCTGATCTGTTTGTCCATTTTAAAATCACTGTCCATAATCATACCCAAATTCTTTGCGGAGGACTTAATAAAAGGTTCCAGGAAACCTAGGTTAATGTGGAGGGAATCGCTGGTCCCACTGAGCCGAAAAATGAGGACCTCGGTTTTACTCTCACTGAGGTCTAAAAAATTAAGGCTATCCAGGCCTTGATGTCCTTCAGGCAGTCCAGCAACAGTTTAAAAAATTTGTACAAAAAAAGAAAAAAAAGAAAGATATGTATGTAGAGGTAAGTTTTAATTTTATCTTAGGGCTTATTACTTAATATAAACTGTGTCAACTACCTTTGAATGTTATAACCCAGCAGTGATAATGTTTGATCATAATTAGCTAACAACATTTAACTACGTTAAACTGTTTATTATATTTGCAGTCGAGTATTAGCTTAACTAGCCAGGCAATTAATTGTAGGCTATTACTGCTATTTCTACAGCTGCTGTAACAGTGCAGTTGTGTGCCTGTGATACCTGCTATATCAACTTGTAGCTCCGCAGTGAAACATTAGTTTTAGCTTTAGTAACATCATTCCAAGCTGCAGGAAAACAAATTTTGAGTATTTTGTGTATTTTGTTTAATGCTTGTTTACAAATGTTGCAGTTACACTAAAATACAAAATGCATTAAAAAAAAAACGCAAACATGGTCATTGTACTATAATACCTGGTAGTCAAAATTAAACATTTCCCAGTTGGATTTTTCAATACTCTGTCCACCCTTTGCACTGACTAATGGGTCCTGTGATTGTGTAATATCACTTTAACAGTCTATATGCCAGAAAGGGGTCCTTCAACTGCACAACTTGTATTGTACCAGTAAAAATATTCAAATGTGTATAAATATGATGTTGCACTTTAAAATAGAAGGGAATGTGTTTACAAACAAAGTGCTTGTTTCAAATCCATTCCAGATGTTCAGTTACTGTTTTTGGGATGGCCTTATGGTACCCACAATAATAGGCATATTCATTTTCAAGAACTTAAGGTATTACATTCTTGTTGCAGAAGTGTGAGAGAACTGATTTATTGTTCTGTGTTAACAAAGGGCTCGTAACTGGTCATAGCTCTAGTCCTAGACCCTCTGGGTAAAGTCGAACTTAATGTAATGAATGTTATTAAGTGGTCTTTGCTTTGTGCTGGAATCCAATGTTTTTGATAGTCAGAAATGGCTTTATATTAGTTTAATGAACTTTTTTAGATTTGTGTTCCTGGTGAATTATTGTGTTGGAGCTCATTGCTCATAAAAAGAATGCATTATTTTTACATGAGGCTTTTAATGAGATTTTTTCGCCTAGCCACTGTGAAATTTATGACTAAAGACTTATGTTAATAATTTGTGGTAATATAACTGTAAATGCTAATTTCTAAGAAGTGTTAAAGTTCCCTTAATCTTATTCTCTTTAACAATTATTCATAACCACTTGGACTGAATTACAAATTCAGTCACAATTGGCTTTTATGTATGTAGAATACATAAAATAATCTTATGAAAGACTTTCATTATCTAATTCTTCTATCTCATAAGTACAGATGTTTGATATGACTTGCTTCAGGGTTTACTGATTGCCTGACGGCTTCAACTCTAGAACTGGTCAGTGTTGAAAATGCAAGGTCCAGCTGATGGTAAAACATGCTGTATATGTGATGCAAAGCAGCACAAATCCACGAGGGGCCACAATGTGTTGTACCATCCAGCATCCCTCCTTGATCCACTCATCACTATTACAAAGACCAGAAGCTTTTATTACCTTGTTAAAGAAGAAACATTCCCTCTTGAACCTGAGATGTAAATATGGCCACCATAAAACAAGCTGAGGGGTGATGGTAATACAATGCAAACCCAGTTATAAATCCATTTTTAACTCATGGAGATACATTGTCTGTCTGCCATCACTGATATACATCATCTGTAGGGTTGGCTATGACAGTCATAGCCCGTGAAGTGACACACCAGAGGTTTGTCTGGGTATGAGAATTACTGTGGGGAAATGCTCCAGCTCTCTGCTACCTACACTTATTAAAAAGATTATGTGCATCTGTTGGGGTGGTTTGAAGTACAGTGGCTTAGGGATCTGTGCCCATGTCTTGAAGGTTGTGGATTCAAATTATATGGCCGGCACCATAATCATCTCATCACTGGGCCCTTGAAACCCAACGTGCTCTGGGGACACTGGATGCACCCTGACCCCGAGCTCTCGTCGCTTGTATTTTCCTTTACACAAAGGCATGTACTATTTTTTTAATTACAGCAAGATATTAAATTTTATTTAGTTTTCAACATATTGAAAAGGCATGTAAAAAAATCGTTAAATAAGTATATTAAACACACTACATGAAATAGAAGAATGTACAAACAACTATAAGATTAGGCTGTCACTATCAATTATACAGTATCAATAATCGCGTATTCTTATTAATCTGATGGATAATTGAAAGATCGTTTATATATTATATAATAGGTAAATACATTGTAACTGGCACAAGGCAGGAACCAACCACATGGCATGGTACACACTCAGTCACACGTAGGGTCGTTTTAGGCACTCCATTTAAGTTGAATGTTTTTGGATTGTAGAAAGAAATGGGTGGATATGCTGAAAATGCACTTGCGCACGGAGTGAACATGCAAATACCACACACAAAGCTGGGGTGTGAGGTGACAGCATCACTCAGGTCACTACTAGGCTTGCACAATGTGCAGTGTTAATATTGGCACGGCATTTCATACACATGCACTTACTATTGTAACGTCACAAGGACCTTGTTAGTCTGGGTTCAAACCATCAATAATTTGCAGATTTTAACTCTGGGCATAGTAAACCTGCAATAATTTATGACTACCAGTCTTGCCAAAAAGGCCATAAGACATGGTTTGAAATGCCACCATATTTACTTGAGGCAAATAGTTATAATCACTCAGTATTTTTACACATAAAGGTCAGTGCAAGAACCATCCCATAACTCATAGAGATCTAGGAATCTATCGTTGGTCTACCTGCATGCAGGGCTGTCCTTAGCCAGGCTGTGAAAGGATCCTTGATGTAGGCTGGTTTTGACACGCTTTTCTCGTTGCCGACGATTGCAGAACCACACCCGCACCACCTCCTTCTCCAGGTGTAGTCCCTCTGCCATACGCACAATTTCCTGCGAGGATGGCTTGCTCTTCTCTTCAAAGTTACGCTCTAAAGCCTCCTTTGCTCCCAAACTGCGGAGGAAATGAATCTGGAATAATGTTTTTTCTACAAATTCATAACACAGTGCATGAAGCTGAGCTTCAGGTGATGTGCCCAATAGTTTACTCATTTAAAGGGTTAAATTCAGGACAAATGAAAACCAAAGCTTTTTCCTTGCATTGAGCAAAGTGAGCTGCTCACCTGATGGTAGTCCTACGCTTCCTCTTTCTCTCATTCATGCCGATCTTCTCATTAAACAGGGCTGATGAAAGCACAGACAAAACCTTTTATTTCCCTTTCCATTAATCTCATTTCGCTGTGGCTGTGGTTTTGATTTTAAGTTATATTTATTTGTTAGTTATTAGCAAGTAGGTTGAGCAATGTTTGCTCTTTTGTAACTTGAAAACAGACATGCTAAGAAGACTAACACCTATATTAACAATGGCCATGTTTCTCTGTTTAAGCAGCATTTAAAATCACAAGAGTTTTACCAAAAAAAGGATTAGTCATAGGAATGATGCCTTTTAGGGCTGGATGATATAAAAAAATTAATATTCGATATTTTATTTTAAAATATTGGAATAAATGATTATATTGATTCCACCCCCCCCCCACACACACACACATGCATGGCACCAAATGAGGCACGAAATTCTTCTTAGCCAAAAGAAGACCATGAAAGCGTGAAACAATGATATACAGGTAATCAACTAAACAGCGTATGTTAAAACCTGCTGGGGGTGCAGGGTGGTGATTGCTGTACTGATCATTGTTTAGTAAACAATTGATCAGCGGTCTGGATTGAATGATGATTTACAAACATGTTGTGGACTGTCTAAAGCAGTGGTTCACTCAGATGGTAAGCCATAGCCACATGCCACCAGTATAATTGAGGTTTACGTACACTGATATCTTCACATACCATACAAGGAGTTCAAAAAATGTGTGTGTGTGTTTAAACGGTATCAGAAACATAGGCTAGGTTGAAAGCCAAATCATTAATCTTTATATTGTTTTGGGTGTGCCCTACATCCCTAACAAAGGCAATCATCGGCAGGTTGCTTATTTGATATCGTTTATAACCAGTATTGTAATATCGCCCAGCCCTGACACCATTCCTTTTAGACACTCAATGTCTTCTATTCATACACAACAGAGAGCTTATTCTCCTACTGTTTCATTGTCTGGAATGGAGGCTGCATGGTTACAGATCTTGCAGTAAGTGGTGAAAATAACCCAGTTAATCATCATTCCTACTCATACAAGACTTTTAGACCAAGTTGTATGAGAGGAAAGCTCACCGAACTGTGAAGGATCTACCCACCCAAGCCATAGATATTTTGTCCTCCTGCCATCTGGCAAATGGTGCCGAAGCATTCAGTCTGTGATCAGCAGGCAAAAAACAAAAAAACTCTCCTGACAAATCAGACCTCTGAACTACAAGAACCCCTTGCAGACAGATTGGCAATCTGCTGAACACAGCACTTCAACTCAAGTGCCCTAGTCACTCCGTATATGTATGAACTTGTACCTCAAACTAGCTACTTGTTAATTTAGTGTTGCATTATTGTATTACATTCCAATGTGCCCATGTTGTCGCAAAACTGATATAAACTGAATGCTGTAAGTGAAGGATTGTGAAACAGGTGTTTGAAACACTCCATTCACTCCTTGTTTATGAGGGATAGAACTGCAAAACCGATAAAATATACCTTATTTGAAACTTGTAAGTAAAATTATGAGCTCTGATTATCTGGCTTAAGTTTTTAAGTATACACTCATACAGTCCAAGAACATGCAGAACATACTGTAATAACAGTAATCATTTGAAAGGTTTGGGTGATTACAACTCTTGTAAAATGAGCTCTTCCTACAGAAAGAGGGCCTGGGCCTCTGAATCACCTCCTGCCTGCTCAGCCTCTTCTAGCCATTTGGCCAGGATAGACTTCAGTTTGCAGGCATTCTTGAAGCTCAGCTGTAGGTTTTCAAAGCGGCAGATGGTGGTCTGGCTGAACTCGGATCCATGCACTGCTGCTAGGGCTTCTCCCACGTTGGTTTGAGTATAGCCTGTTGATAATGATACTCTCATCACAAGCCACATTTTTTTTTCCTCGCTTGTGCTCTTCAATAAGCAGAACACGTCACAGAAATTTTTAAGTACATGATCTTAGTTTACGTTTCCTACGTGTCTGGGTTGGTGCCCGTCCAGCTATGTCCCATGTGTCTGTTCCTTGTTTGGCCAGCAGTTCCAAGCCAAGTATAAGGAAGGCAACCTGGAGTGGGGGATGAGGATGAAGGAGTAACTGGGAACTGGTAGAAACTTACCCAGTTTGATTCTGCGAAGCTTGAAGTCATTGGCAAATTTCTCTAGCTCCCGAATCTGGGGTGAGTCCATATCAGGAGGTTCCTCGGGGGGCTGGATCTTCCTGCGTAACTCTTGCTTGAAGTCCCCTACGCCAGGCTCCTCAGACAGCAGTGCTTGGGGCAGTGGGGGGAAACTGTGGCCCAGTGCACAGGAGCCAGTACTCAGGCTATGATCTGGGAACTTGTAGAGACAAGGGGCCAGGCCGCCTGCCGGGGAGTGGATCAGAAAGGGATGATAAGTAATGCTGGTGACATCATGGGCATCACCATTCTAGTCTCTAAGTTTAAATACCATATTCTAATAACAAAAAATGCAATAATAAACACAATATTATACAAACCGCTTGGAGCACATAAGGGAAATTTCATATTGGAAAGCTAATTTTAAGAATTGTAAGCTTTTTTATATATCTTGCAAAACACTACCCTTCGTGAACACCAAATTAAAGTAAGTATAACTGAAAATTTGTATCATACATCTGTGTTAACATCTGTGATTATTACTGCCACCAGCCAGTAGATGGTAGCTACAGATCTCCACCACAACATAAACCACTACAAATCGGAGGCTCCCTAAGTCATGCTGAAGCCAAGGTTTAAGGATGTAAGTTGTCCCCTCGTTGCTAGCTCTGTAGTCATCTCAGGCTAATACTGATTTTAGAGATTGTGAAATGTATGTTTTTAGAGGCTGTGCCAAGCAGTTAACACCAGGGGGCACCCTTATTCAATAAACCATATCAAGAACAGAATTCATGTGTTGTTTCAATACTGCAGTCAATAGTATAATAATGGAAATACAGTATTTTGAGATCCTGTTAATTTCCCTATTACTCAAAACCTTATAGCTAGATGTCCACTTAATCAGGGGGATCAAACTTCTGACAGACCCCTTTGCTGTTTTGTAGCAGCGTGTGTCAATCTTTGCTGCACCAATCAGTGAACTGTTTCCACCGTAACATTAATTAATGTAACTGACAAGTATGAGTCAGACACACAGTGTTCAGTGTGTACTTTTTAAAACTTGGTTTCTCCTATGGTGACTCATAAAGCCACCTTTTTACCAAGGCTTCTCCTACTCATCTCTGCCGTTGTGTTTATTTCAGGTGCACTGGGACATTTCATCATCCTACTTGTTACTCGTAATGCCAATAAGTGTTTTCAGTCATGAAAATGAGGCATCCCCTCATAGCTCTTGGCTACAAGCTACGCTTTTATAAAGGCACAATGAGGATCTCACCCCTCCTTCCTAGGCAGACAAGTTTTGGAACAAATAGGAAAAACAAACACTGTTTCCTCTGATTTGTCAGGAAAGGTCTTGGATGAGAGCTCTGTGAAAAGCGCATGAACCTCCCTTGTCACAGAGATTTGGGTTGGCCAGCATCACCTTTGCCTACCTTGCAGTGAGTTGGCACCATTCACCATGTTGGGGTGGGGCACACTGCAGGTCTGCAGGATGCGGGTCTGGGAGATGCTGGCAGAGAGCATTTCCTGAGCTGTGAAGAGATGCCAAGTCACCATCTCCACAGGCCCCGTGCAGCCGCCTCATTGACAGAGCTACAATAAAAGGTGGAACATGGCCCAGGCGCAAGGAAATTGGGGCACGAGGCAGACTGCAGCCATTCTGACAGCCAGTGATTTGGGCTTACCTGTCATCATGCCATAGGTGGTTTGCTGGTTGCCATAGTGACAGGGTGGCACTGGGTAGTGCAGGCTGGCCGAGGTGCTACTTAGTGCCGATGTGGACAGGTGCATGTGGGAGCGCTTGGACGACTGGACTAGCGACAGACCTGAGGGCACTTTGGATAGAGTGGCAGACGAAACAACCGCATTAGGTGTTTGTGTTAGTGCCGTCACAAACACTCCAGTCATCACCTTTACCAGGGGAGTGAAGTAATGAGTTACTGTAGTTGAGTAGTTCTTTTCAGAATGTGTACTTTATTGAGAAGTTTAAAATTGGTGTAGTTTTACTTGAGTATGTATGAACTGGTGTAATGGTATTTTTAACCTGCAATTTACCGCTCACTCCTGTCCTAAGTTAGCATTTTCCTAACTTAGCCTTTGGGCTATTTATTTTCCATTTTTCCATAATTATTTTCTGCGCATAAAATCAGTGCATTCTTGCAGCAGGTCGATTTAAAAAGTTAACAGCCACTAATAATCATGAAAGCTTGTGCCTTTGCATCAGACATAGTACATCCACGGCTGCACTAGCCAGGGGTTTACAAAGTCAAAGCCAAGGAGGGTAATAATACCAAGTTTCTGCTCTACTTAGCGTTCATTTTTTAGAAGTAACAGTACTTTTACTGGAGTACTTGAATTTTTCAGTACTCTTTCCACCCTTATACCTCACTCATAATGCACCTCAGGTGTTATAACAGAGTGTCCTTATATAACAGGCTGCTCCTTTATTAGATTAAGTTGTTCCTTTTCTGATCAGCGGCTCTGTGCGTCGCCCTGTTACATCGAACCTCCAAATCTGGCTGGTTCCCTCATCCAATCTCTGTGTGTGGAGTCTGCATGTTGGAGTAACCCTGGTTGTAGACCCCTGGCTAGTGCAGCCGTGGATGTACTATGTCACACAGGTTTACTCCAGGTACCGGTTTCCTCCTCCAGTGAGGCAAATTGGTATCTATGTATTGCTAATAGTGTATGATTGTGTATGTATAACTGTGTCTGTATATGTGACCTGTGATGGGCTGGTGTCCCATCCATGATGTCCCCCTGCCTAGTGTCCTGTGGTTCCTGGGATAGATCCCCCCCCGGCTGAAAAGTGGATGGGTGGATCGATTAGTGGTTCTAAGGTGGTACACATTCAATATAGATGCTATTGTAATTTCATAATAATCAAACAGAATATGAAATTGAAAAACTGATGTATTAAACACATTTACTATTGTGAAACAGAAGAAAGAGTGACCCTCAGCTGTGGCATGGTGCTTTCAGCCAACAACACGACACTTGGATATGAGGACTGCAGGTCCAAATCCTTGGTCAATGTTTACGCATTTCAGCAAATCTCTTAAAAACTCTTCACTCCAATTCACTCTTGAGTCAAGGCTGAAACCCTCAGCCCACTCAGCCTACAGATCTGCTTTGCTGTACTCCGTCTGTTTCCCGCTAACTTCCCCGCTGTATTCAGTCTTGGTGGCAAATTTGTGCCTCTTTTATTAAGTCATCCACCCTAACAGATTTTAACCCATCAGTGTAAACAGACCACTGGGAAAGGCCTTAGATTAGTACTTCTCACACACAATAGAAGAACACCATGTACAACATCATTATGACCACGTGGCTTAAAAACAGATCAATCTATTCCAAGAAAAAAGCCAGATGCCAATTCAAGTAAGATGCCAGTAATACACTGGTTTAGAAAAAGAAGCTGTAAGTCTAATATTAAGTAAGAAATAAGAAAAATGCCTGATGGGTGGAATTATGACACGTTGCCAATCAGCGTTAAACCAGACAGTGACTGAAAGCATAGAATAATCACACTGGGCTTCAACATCTTACTTTTACCATTACAGATGTTTTTCTTCAAAAAGATTTACTGTATTAATACGTGAAAATGTCAGTTACCTTAGATATATAGGCATCAATACAATAATAACAAGAGGCACGTTCAAAGTTCATGGGCGAGAAGAGGTCGGCATGAGTGAGTCATCCTGCTGAAGTGGTTACCTGCAGACACCATGCTGGTAGCGTGGCTGGAGACAGGTAGGCCGTCCCCGGCCCCGGCGTGGTGGATGAGCAGGGGGAGTGCAGAGGGGTCGCTGGCCAGGGTGGTGAAGGAGTCGGAGCTGAACGCCTGGCACGTCATGCCTTTCCACAATGGTGGTTTTTGGGGGGGCCAGTGGGGGGTTGTGGGGGTGAGCCCTGATAGGAGATATTCACTTGGATGTAGACGGTGGTGGATCCTCCACCTTCTGCTTCTCTCCTCAAGCCACGTCCCCTAAAACCCCAGCAGTCTGACATGCGTATGTGTGCAGGCATTTATACTGACCCCGCAGTCCTTCTCATCCATGTTAATGTCCTTTCCCAGGGCTATTGCCGTATCAGAGCAGTTCCCTTCAGCCCTCACTACACAAATCCAGGGTAATTAGGAAGGGAAGGGTAACCCGACACCCCTCTTAGGCTGGTTTGTCTCTCACCAATCTGAATGTACATGTGTCCTGCTGGTCAGTCATGGTTTCTTGTTTATATCTGCTCTGGGAAGTTTTAAAATGAGCAGTACAGGAGCACAGAGAAGATTGTAGAATACATAATGGTCATAATGGTCCTAAGGTGTCCATAATGGCCATGTTTCTCTGATCAACCTAAAATTAAAATATATGTATGAAGAATAAGTTAGCAAATCCTATTTTACTAATACTTAAACATGTAAATACGATTTTCCCAATTGAAATTAAAGCATAGAAATCTTGCAACATCAATCTCAATGTTCCTTTGGTAAGTTTACTGTATACTGGCTTTGATATACTTGAAGGAAATATTGATCTTCTAAAAGAACTAACCATGTAATCACTGAAAATTAAGTTAAAATTTATTTGGTTAATGGACTAACACTAAGCATTAATATGTTGACATTTAAACATGGTACTTTAAGTGACTATTAACAAAATGTATAATATATAGAATAATAATACGTACATGTGGGAATTATACTATTGTTTATCTTTTTTAAGTGTATACATACAGACGTCCTGTGATTATATGCAGTAGAGCATAAACAGCAAAACGAAACATAAAACTGAACATGGATACTAAGGTTACCATTTGCATTCAGTATGACCTAAAGTATTTCATCTGAGATGATGGTCATCTTGCTCATATTGCTACTATTATTTATAAACCATGTATGGGGCTTGTGTGGAATGTTTGATGTGCAGTCCCCAAGAATGAGCAAGAGAAAGCCATCATCCCTCACATGCCAAGATAAAGAAAATGTATGTTGACCAGTTAACAATTATATATTAATGTAATTCAGAAAGATTTTATCGATGAATAGAGACTGATCAGATTTAGTCATACATAATTCATATATAAGTGCAGCTGTTCTTCAAAGAAGACAATCATTTGGCTTTTGGAGTGAAGGAGAAGATCTCATGGTTATAAAGATGTTGGCTACTGGTGTGATGTGATGCCAGCAGCTCAGTAGTACAATCGTTTTTATAGAGGTGCTCAGATGTCTGCGGCTTCGGCTAAAATGTAGAGCAACTACTAGGGCCATGTCTTCAGTGTTGCCACTAGCAATGTAGAGTCGGGGGCTGATCGGAAGAAAGTGGTCATGGTTCACTTTTTTCATTGAATGCATTTAGAAATGGTGTGCACTGCAGATCTGAACGCAGCCTAAAATCTAGCCTGGTTTACACAAAAATAAGAGATTTGCTGCATAACCATGTTTTTTTTAGCAACAAACTAATGAAACAGGTTCCTGCCAAGGTACAATGTCTAATGATTTTTCCTCATTTGGAGTTTTGAATTGTGTTTATATGACTCAAGCAAAAATCAATACATGTTAAACTTCAGTCACTTAGCAATCAGGCTAAAATTCAGGAAAATAATAAAGTGTTTTACAATGGCTTGAATTGGGGGTAGGTAAATTTATGTATATATTTATGTATGTAAATATCACTTTGTCAAATGAAAATTCAGCATGGGTTATGCGTAATGGATATCATTCAGTGTTCCTTATCCATCCATCCTTCCATCCATCCATCCATCCATCTATCCATCCATTCAAATAATTTTTTTCCAAAGCACTTATCCAGTACAGGGTCAGGGTGTTAGTCCTTTTCAATATTTGTTTAATTATATGTAATATTCAATGGTCAGTTTTCAATGAAATACAATTAAAAAACACATAACACTTTATCACATATGAACTTGACTACTAGCTTTTTCATTACACCAAGCCACAAATGCAAAACATTAAATTTGGGATTTGTGCCAAGTCACACTCTGGGAATGATGCTAGCAGCAGGCAAAGAGTCGTGGCAACCCTTTCTGGACCCCCGTCCCATGGACCCCCATCTCACCTGGCTCATCATGCTATGGCCACTTTGATGGCCTCATTACACTGATGTGGTGATACCTGTGAGAAGGCCTGTGTTCAGCCCATTCCCACCAGTCTGGCAGATAAAAGCTCTACCGTCGTGGCCGCGTGTCTGGATGATGTAAGGATAGCACCCAGGCAGGTGCTGACTGCATTTCGGCTCATGTGCCCCTAATGGGAGGGGCTTCCCCCCAGCGCTCTAATTAGGTTGAGAGGCTTCGCTTGCCCGTATTCAGTTACTCTGGCAGGTCGTGCTGGCTCAACACACCAAGATTTGTTTGAGGGACACAATAAACATCCATTTGCTTTTCCAAAGCAATCATTTTTGTTCTCTCCAAAGCGAAAGGATTTCCTTCATAACCAGCTTAATCCTGTTTTTGAGGCTTGCTGTCTTCACTACAGCCCCCACTTTTACACCAGCCTGAAGAGTTCCCAATTCCCAAAATGATGATTTCACTTAATGTCTGTACTGAAATTTACATAGATGTTTTAATAATTTTAATCTGTTCTTTTAAATTATGTATTTGAATGTGGGTTGATTCTGCTGTAATGCTGCAGTACTTAGGGATGCATAATGTTTTTGATGCAGATGATGAGTACATTTGCCCACTGCACATTTTCTTGACCGACATTTTCTACAAATATTAGGAATATAACAGCCAAAGAAGTTCAACGCTGTATTGTGAAAATTGCTAAGAACTCCATAAAAATGACCATAATTAATTAAAATAAATCACCATGAGCCAAACATATTTTCGAATTATGAAATAGATTTTGATGCCAAATTATTCTAGAATGCTGGTACAGACAAATGCAGAATAAAAATATGCAAAGCTTTAAGCAGATGGTGACACTCTGACTAATAAATGAGAGACCAGAGTTACCACCAGTAACATTCATATTCATTTGTCCATCTTTGTGACCTTTAGGAGGTCATGTGCTCAGTGGGATCCATTAAATACAGAATTTCCTGTCTGGTGAATAAACAAATTAATGACTTTAAGTCATGTTCAGATTAAACAAATTTTTGTGGGTATCTTAATATTCATGCATGTTGCCTCATCTTCCCTTGCTGGTTAATAAATATAATTATATGTTATTATTAGAGAAACAATGGCTGCTATTAGTTTTATGTAGTGTGTCCGTACAATACAGGAAGCATCTATATAATGCACGGTGTCCAGTACTTCCATTTAGGTAATAACTCCAGTGAAGTATGAAACCAAAAACAGTTCCTGTAAGCAGGAAGCTGGAGATCAGAACTAATCATGGTTGAAGAATTCTTTGTTTTTACGTTTGCACTGATGAACCCATCACAATGACACTCATATCCCCCATAATCCCTTGGGTCCAGATGGTTTCCTCAGACAGTCCAACATATAAAACCTTCTGCATCCTACTGTTGAAATGAAAACTGCAGTCCATTGACAGATAAGACTATAATTTCTCAGCTACCCAAAAATAACCTTGTTTTGGAGTCTTAAATAAACAAGGAACACTGCTCTACCTAACTCTGTCAGAACTAAAAAGTAATTATTTTCTGTCTCTCCTAATGTTACCAATAAACAATTCAAACCATTTGGTCGGAATATATTACTGTTATGCTGCTTATCTGTCCATACATTAATCAGCCTTTCTTCTGTTCATACAAAATTGCAGTAAGAATATTGACTAAACCATATAAACACATACCTCAGTTTACACTCTCTACCAACAGCTACCTAGATCTAGCTAGATTTTCTTCCTGTTTTCCAGCACTAACCTTAGAAGTTACTACTGGAACTCTCCTTAGTGGTGTCATAAAGCTTATAAAACATTCAGAAATCACATTTAGTTCAGTATAACACATCTTATAGTGCAATTTATATTCTTTAAAAATAAAGACATAACGCAATGAGGATTATTTTGTAAATGAAAACCTGGGAATATGTTTCAAATAACTGTCATTTGGAACAATAGCATTAATCATAGAATTTGCTGTCTATTCTTCATCAGTTTGTAAACGTATTTAATTGTCATGAACCCTAGAATAAAAAGCACAGGAAAGAAAATGAAAAACGCTTTACAAATGCTGATATAGACACCAGTGAAAGAAGGAGGTAATTTATGCTTCACAAAGCCTTAGAAATTGAAGGCTACACAGAACAGACATCATTTCAAATATAATGACTGACCTAAGATGTTTTTCTTTTTCTATTTTATTACAAAGCAACAGTTCAATCATTGTTAGGTTCTTATCTATTTTACTTGCAGTTATAAGCTGTTTGCATTGAAACTGCAGTTTGAGATTTAATTTCAGAATCAATTATGTATACACCAGCAACTGCAGAGTTCTGGGTTCTAATGCATATTGAGGGAACCTCTATTTTCCATTCCAGAGACATCTGTGTGGTTGGGCAGAAGCCTCCGATTTCAATCCATAACCAGAACAACGAGCGGCAGTGAAAGTAATTTTATAAGCATATTCAAGACTCACAACTTAGAAAGGTTAGCTTGAGCTAAGCTTTTGTATTTTTTTCATTTGTTTTTAGACGTTTCAGATATCTTAGATAAGATATTTATAGTTATATAAAGGTTTCACATATTACTATGACTCTGTAAGCAGTATGGAAGATGAATGGATGGATGGATGTTACGTGCAATTAATTTGTAGTTGTCTTAAAAGACAAACAAGTTTAATTAAATGTTTAGCACACCTTAATAATTATGATTTATTGCAAAGAACATATGGTAAAAATTGTGTCATTTTTATTCTTAGCTCCTTTGTTGTAAATTCGACATATATATATATATATATAGTTGACGCATCAAATATAAAATAAGACCAGAAGTCAACACAACTGGGGATCGAAATAATTGGAAGAGAAGTTTGTGATTTTGCTCACAATACAGAAAATTAACACTACAACAAAAAATTAAATTATCTATCAAATTATTGCCCACTTAAGTTTAGCAGTCGACACTTCAACATGCTTTACATTGAAGACTAAATGACTACATTTTTTTTTAAAGTGGAGTGTCTCACATTACAAAATAATAATAATAAAAAAACAGTGAACATCACCTGCCAGTTTCACAAAGACAGGATATAGATATACAACAGAAAAAATTACATACAAAATACACAGTGCTTGATGATTGTCATTCCTTTTTATAGAAAACGGACTTGCTCATATACTGTATTACAATCTGTGAAAATATTACATACCAGTCCAGTAAAGTGTCCTGTCAGGTCACCCCTTTCATTGCTCTCTGTTGATTTCAAACTCTCTTGCATCCCCAGACTGGGCTGTAACTACCCAATATCCTCAGCTAATATACATTGTTTAACTGACTAAATACATTTATTGAACTCTATGCTGCATGTTTAAAGAGATTTTATATTACTATCAATGTACATCTGCTAAAGTTTCACCTCTTCATAGTAATCATGGTCTGTAGTGGATCAGAATGTTTAGTTATGCAATTAAGAAAAAAAGTGTTTTTTCCTGATTTACAGTTTTACTTCAGAAATGATGTGAACTAATTCTAGGACCAGACGGGTGGGTGGTGGCCTTCCTTATATGGCTTTGATTTTCAGAAATTGCTGAAAAATTGCTATTTTATTTTGATCTTGTTCAATTGTATAAAGCACCTTTCCCAACATGGCCCCTCAGTAGAACATAAAACAGATGTAGCAACAGAATAGCAAGTAGTCTTAAAAATAAATAACCCACAGAAACAGCATCAAAACAGACATGAAGCAGTTAAGTTATATAGTTTGCAACAGGTCACAAGAAACAGATTTTAAAAGCATTACAATGGAGGACAGAAAACAACTGTTACAATAAATCTTGAGGGAAGAAAGGGCTTGGGGGATAGCTGAATATCTGAAACTGTACTGGGACAAAGTTAGGTTAGCTCTAGAGAGCTAAACTTCCAGCTGAAGCAGTGCTAGGCCATCCCACAGTCCCTGCGATGCCAGAGCTAAGGTTGCAGCTGCAGGTTTGCGGATCTCTCCCTACTTGATCCCCAAAGAAAGCAGGTGGAATATAAAAACAAAGTCTGGTGTGCAGAAATTCATAATGTAGTAACTATGCACATTGTAATAACTACACATAATGTAATAAAATAATGTAATAAAAACTAATTATGAAATAATCTGCCAATATTGTAGTAAGAAATCGTGAGCGCATAATGTAGTAACTTAAGTCATTACATTCTGTGCAAGTCATTACATTATGAAATTTGTGAAGTTTTTTGTTAAAAATGTAATAAATTACACATATTGTAATAACTAAATAAAACTGATTTGAAGTCCAGTATGTATAGATTATAGGTAGCATAATTTCTATCCATACCAACTTTCACATTATGGCATATAGTCGTGCCCAAAAGTTTACATACACCTGAGCGCAATACGCTCAACTTCCATTTCAATATAATTTCCTGTTTAATATTCATCATTCAGTGCATTCCTACAATAATTTCAACCAATCTTCTTTATTTCCATGAATAATTACAGCAACTCTTTCACTTTCAATGGTTTTATTTACAATGCAGTTATTGAAGTTACAAAATGAGTAGGTCTAAAGTTTACATACACCCCAACCTCATATTGTCTGATACTTTGTTGCATTGCCGTTAGCTTTTAGAACTGCAGTCAGTCTAGCAGCATGACCATCAGTTAGCTTTTTACAATACTCAGACGGGATTCTGACCCATTCCTCCTGACAGAAGTTGTACAGTTCATTCAAATTGGTGGGTTTCCTTTTGTGGACTTTTGTCTTAAGTTCATTCCACAAATTCTCTATAGGATTTAAATCCGGGCTTTGAGCTGGTCATTCCAAAACATCGATTTTTTTCTGCTGAAGCCATCCTGTGACAAACTTGGAGGTATGCTTTGGGTCGTTGTGTTGTTGAAAGGTCCAACGATGTCCAATGCCCAACTTTTGAGCAGACTGCTTCAGGTTACCCTGAAGTATGTCCAGGTAATCCTTCTTCATGGTGCCATCTATCTTACACAGTGCCCCTGGACCACTAGCAGCAAAACAGTCCCATAGCATGATGCTGCCACCATTATGCTTCACAGTGAGCACTATGTTCTTTGGGTTGAGGGCCTCTACTTTTTGTCGCCAAATATACTGTTGGTCATTAGAACATGTGCCCAGAAACCTTTTTCTTTATCCTTGTGCTTTCTTGCATATTCCGGCCTTGGCTTAAGGTGGCGTTTTTGAAGAAGGGGCTTTCTTTGTGCTCTGCAGCCTCTTAGCCCATTACGACGTAGGACCCTCTGGACTGTGGACAGTGAGACACTGATTCCTGAAGCCTTCAATTCTTGGCATACTTTTTTCTTTGTCATCTTGGGACTGAAACGGACCTTTCAAACCAATGCCCTCTCATCGGTTGGTGTCAATTTCGACTTCCTGCCTGACTTTCAAGGATTTTAACTGTCCCAAACTTTTGATATCTCTGTACAGTTGTCTGGACGGATGACCTCGGTACTCCTAGTTGCCTGGCTATGGCACCTAGGGAGTTTCCCAACTTCTGCAACTGTATTATTGTTCTTAGGTTTTTAGAGTGGTCTTTTCCTTTTCCCATGTTGGATCAAGCAGAAACGAGGCATTAGCAGGTAATTCTGGCCCTTTATACAGCCCTGTGTGCACCACCTGAACTATTACAAATTAATTGCAATCAAGATCCAATAGGACACACAGGTAAACGATTTTGGAATATTCCACGTTGTTGCAAACAAAAAAAGCACCAGATCACCCTGGTGTATATAAACCTTTGTCATGGAAATAAAAGAGTCATGGAAATAAAAGAGACTGGATGACATTATTATAGGAATGCATTGAATGTTGAATATTAAACAGTAAATGATACATAAATGGAAGTTGAATGTATTTCACTCAGGTGTATGTAAACTTTTGGGCACGACTGTACATACACACACGCACGCATGCGCACACACACACACACACACACACACACACACACACTGGCCACTTTATTAGGTACACCTTGCTAATCCCAGGTTGGAAACCCGTTAAGAACTGCCATAATTCTTCATGCCATAGATTCAGTGAGACTTTGGTCAATGTTGACATGAAAGCATCATAAAGTTGCTGCACCTTCATGATGCGAATCTCACATTACATCCCATAAGTGCTGTATTGGATTGAGATCTAGTGGCTGTATAGGACATTTGAGTTCACTGAACTCATTGTCATGTTCAAGAAACCAGTCTGAGATGATATAAGCTTTGTGATATGGCACATTAACCTGCTGGAAGTAACCATTAGAAGCTGGGTACACTGTGGTCATAAAGGGATGGACATGGTCAGCAACAATACTCAGGTAGGGGCCCAGAGTGTATATATCCCCCACATCATTACAGCGCCACCACTAGCCTGAATTGCTGATACAGGGTGGATCCCAGCTTTAAAGTTGTTTACACCAAATTCTGACCCCCATCTGAATGTCTAAATGAGACTCGTCTGACCAGGCAATGTTTTTCCAATCTTCCATGAAAATACAGGTCTGGAGCTTCAGTTAATGTTCATCAAATACCAAAATGGAGAAAAAAAGGTTATCTATGCGGCTTTGAATGTGGCACCGTTGTCGGGGCCAGATGGGCTGGGATGAGTTTGTCAGAAACGGGCTGATCTGTTGGGATTTTCATTCACAACCATCTCTTGGGTTTACAGAGAATGGGCTGAAAAAGAAGAAAACGTCCAGTAAGTGGAGGGTTTCTCGGGGCGAAAATGCCTTGTTGATGGTAGAGGTCACAAATGAATGGACAGACTGGTTCAAGCTGATAGAAACCTGAAGCAAATGGACTAGAGCAGCAGAAAACCACACCAGGTGCCACTCCTTTTAGCTAAATGAAAAGTAGTTTTATAGCTGTAAAATATAGTTCAAACGTACTAAAATAGGAAGTAGGATAAGGTGTAAGGATTCTTTCCTAGAACTGAATGTGTCAAAAACTAAGGAGACTTTAGGAAGTGTGCTGCTATTCAACAGTGATAGAGGGATCTGAGGTGGAACTGGTAGATAATTATAAGTACCTGGGTACAGTGCTGGACAATAGGTTAAAATTACAAGCTAATTCTGAGGCTATCCATAAGAAGGTTCAGCAGTGTCTATTTTCTGAGGAAAATGAACACTTTTAATGTAGGTACCAAAATGATGACACTGTTTTATAGAACCTTTATTGAGTCTGTAGTGTCCTTTTCCATTGTGGTATGGTTTGGTAACCTCAACCTTGCAGAGAGAAATAAGCTTGGCCGGCTTGTCAGTGTAGCCCTAAGGTCATTGGGGTAACTCAGACCCAGCTTTGTGACCTGTATGACCGTCATGTGCTCAGCATTGGCAATACTGGATTATAAAGACCACCCCCTCTACAGGGAGTTTGTGCTTCTACCTTCAGGTAGAGGATATAGAGTTCCCACACACGGACCTAAAACATATAACCCTTCACAGATGATGTCACTGATGGACTTGACTTTCTGTTCTGGCTCTTCTGCTTCCCAGTCTCTCCATGAAGTGATCCAGCACTGTGGCGTACTGTGTACTGGTCTGTGTTGTGGTTATACAATATGTATACAATACAATACAATACAATTGTATACAATATGTATACAATAAGTTGACTTGATTTGACTTGACTTGAGGAGCAATATTTGACTAAATATTCTCTTGTTTATATTTATGGAAGGTAGGGTGACATTACCAAAAAGGTAAGATTTCAGTTTTAAGTAACAATTGCTGTTCCCTGAAAGTCACATGGGCCTACGCATGGCACATGTATCACAAACCACCTTCCTGACAACATTCCTTAACATGCTGAAATGCTCAGAATGTAAATTTCTCAACTTTTTCGTGGAGATGACTGTTTTTTCCAGTTTTAGGAATTCACAAGAATGTGACATAAATGTGACAATGTGTCACAGCCGAACTGCATAAGGATCCATTATGAACCCATAACTGCCAAATGTCCAAGGGTTTCTTGTTACCATAACAACTTTCTTAGTAAGTCACAGTTGTATGAAAATGTTAAAGATTTACAGTAGAGAAACTCTGCATTTTAAAAAGCAATAAGATGGGTTAACACAAAAGATGCTAGATTCATTTTCAATTAACAAAGTGCTAATTTAGTGCTTAGACTTTGTAGACCAAGGTAGTGTCCAAAAATGTAGGTGCTGCATAAATCTTTTTTCTCCTCTGGTGGGCATTATAGAAATCCATCCATCCATCCATCCATCCATCCATTCCCCATCAACACACCCATTTTCTAACTGCTTGTCTTGTTCAGGTTCATTGGCAAACCTGGAACTTACCTGAGGATGCAGGAATAATGGGAAAATGCGTGGCTATGGGGGCAGGGGGTCAAAAGAGGATCTTCTAGTAAGCCCACTTCTGCTGTAGTCATCAGCCACAATTAATGCAGCTCAGTGTTTACTGATTTAAAATAAGAGACTTTTGGTGCTGTGTGACATTTGAAGGTGACTGAACTGAACTGAGGTGAAATACTACATAGAAGGAAATCGTCAACATTTCTTACACATTCAAAACCATTTGGACATAATGCAGTCATTTTATAAACGAATTATGTATCACTACGCAGTCTTGAAAAAGCTACTAGCAGAACTACATCTTTATTACATCTATTCAGCCATCTGTTAAACATTTTTTTTTTTGTTGTTAAGTGCCATTTTTCAATATAGCAGTTACGGCCTCAACAAGCTGGCTTTGATGCACTCTCAGCAGATGAAAGGGGCAGAGCTAATGGTGGGTTGGTCAGTGGACCTTTCATATAGAACATGAGATGGAGATCAAAAACAGAGGCAACCAGGCACTGTTGATGAAAGCGGAGCTGCCTTCTGCATGATGGACCCAAGGACAATGGGGTTAAACATGGGTGTGGGGCTTGGAGCAGGCCACTTTCCCCACTTGTTCCTGTGCCTTGGCTCAGAAATCAGGGATGCATCCCTCTCTGCTGTGGGTGAGCATGAGTTAACCAGAGACATGGACAGAATGCTTGTACTTTTTAAGTAATAGTTCCAGAACTGCAGCATCCATTGGCCTTGGGAAGAGCTCTGTGGCAATAATGCTGCGAACAAGCCATGATGAATAGAAGCTGATTGACTGGAATGTCCCACGGAGAACACAGAAGATGCAATTAGCAGGACGTGTTGTGTGCCATTCATAAGCATGACAAGCTCCTTGCAAACATGCCATACTTTCTAAACATACTGAAATGTTTATACTTGCGTAATTAAAAAGAAAAGTAAACAAAATGAGACAAAGACATTTAAACCCAAGACAGTAATAAGACATGCCTGAACTTTAGGAAACGAGCTAATTCACTTCACTGTGAAAGCAGAGCATGTACACAATATAGTGCACATTAGTAGATGCTCAGTGCAAAAAGTATGCAAGTAACAGAAATACTGCAGCAAGACATGGAGCCACAAAACATCTTTAAACACCATCTCTGAGCACTCCATGGTCTACAGTTGTAGCTAAAGTGTAAGCAAACGCACTACCCTAAGTGACTGTCACAGTGTGTCACTAAAATGATGTATTGCCCTACACGAACTTTTGTTTGCTCTGATCAGTGCTGATGTGTAGAGTTTATGGATGTTTTCACATGGCCATGTTATCTTGACAAGTGTTTGAAGTACAACCATGCTTCTTAATGTTGTGGTTTTAGGAGTTGGTTCATAGCAGATACTTCTTCAGTTCCATTGTAATTTGAACTTGATGTCCCTGTACCGCTGCTAAAACTTATCTACAGATTGTGGCTGTACTCTATATTCATCCAATCTGCTACAAAGTTGGAATATTTTAGAAATGAACAGATGACAGGCGCCTCATGTGTGACATGGAAAATTTGGTTTCAATACTTCCACCTTCACCACCTTAGCCTGGTCCTACAAGGGAGTAAAGTAATTTTATATAAAGTGAATGAAAACATGACTCCCGAACAGGGTCAGATCAATGCATGGGTTTACCCAAGCTGAAGCCCAGAGGTCTCTGCTAAAAATTTGTTTCAACCAACCTTGTTTAATATAATTTTAAACCTGAATTTGCCACCTGTTGTGAAAAATAAAATGAAACCAACTTGACCACCCCAACTTGACCACCCCTACTTGACCAATTATTATCATCTAGGAACCATCCCCCTCATGCACAGCAATTGTTATCACCAGGGATGCCCCCCCCTTGCTTAGTAATTTTGATTGTCAATCCAGCCCCCCCTTCCCTGGTACACAACTACAGCACTGTAGAAAATATTAAGGGGCTCCTGACAATTCAAATAGCCCAAGGGCCTAAGACTATGTTAATGTGTCTCTACTCCAGCAGCATGTTTGTGAGGATTATAGTGCGTAATTTTGCTTGCGATTGCATCGACATCTATCGACACCTGATTCACAGATTCTTTTTTTTATATATTAATCATCAAGATTATTTTAAAAATGAGCATGGTCTTCAAACATCAATTCATACTTCAGCAGTAATGGCTAAGAAAACGTTTAAAGCATTGGAAAGTTTACTTTCCAGACAAGATTTAGGGAACATTTAAAATTTATGGAACATTTATTTTACATAACATTTTACATAAAATTTACATCATTTTACATTGCTCATAATCATTAGTGGTTTCAAAAAGACTAACTACTAGAAAATGAACCAAAGGGTCTTGACCATAGTGTGATGGAAGAAAATCAATATGGTTAATGTTAAATGGCTTGCAATAAGGTGCTTACTTTAGCTAAGTTTAGAAATAGAAATAAAATATTTCTGAATGTGCTTCTGTCTGCATATAATGTGTGACTGCTCTCCATGTAATGTGTAAATATATTAAAAGTCCTATTCGAAAAGAATTAATTTTACCTGGGGACGTGAGGTCCATAATTTTTGTCCAGTCTGAATCTGCCATTTCTGTAATTATTACAAGCCTCCACTGTAAAAATTTAGGAGTGAATTATCTTCTGTATTTCAGTGAACATTGACCTCTTTTGGTAATATTTGCCCGGTCTGAATTGTCATCTTGTTAACAAGATCATATCTGTAAAGACACACCTCTTTTTGTAAGGGGAAAGAAGTTTTCAGTAGTTGCAGAGCAGTATAACACTATGGAATCTACCAATTTGTAAGATGCTGTATATTTGGGAACTTGGAAAAAAAATCAGTTGTTATTGTATTTGATTAGTAAGTTAAAGGGGCAGGTCACCCAAAAATGAAAATTCTGTTGTCATTCGCTTTCTAACTGACATTAACAGTCGGACAACATTTTTTTTTATCTCTGCTATCCCTAGTAATTTTGGGAAATACATGTTTCTTATCCAGTCTGAGTCAGCCAGTCAAATCACTTTACAAAATACATACTGAACCTCCCAAGGTAACAATAATCTGGTTCGAATTGGGGTAAAGTTTTTTTTCAGCTCTCTGGAAGCTCTATGGTACTGCACTACTCAAGAGATGAATTGTTTTTTATGCACAGTGGTGGGAAGAGATGGTGCTTGGCAATGAGAAAGCCTCTCACTGAGCCGGCTTCACCCATTTCTTCACTTTGCATACAAATGGATGATAAGATGCTATTTAAGTGCAATGAGGCACCTGCAATCTCTCACTAAATGGATTTAGAGCCTAAAGCAGCTAGATACAGATTGTTGTTCTGTAAACTTCTTAATGTGTACCTGGTTTCGACATTAGAGGTGATTCTTCATCAGTATTGGAGTGAACAGTGGTCTGTGTGTGTTAATGATCTTTGAACATCACAGGAAATTTTATCACGGTGCCGAGAAAACTCTGCTGGCTGATCATTTTATTCCACTCTCACATTTTTTTATATTTTACAGTAGGTGGCCAGGGTACACACTGCTCAGAATACCGAATAGCAGAACTGAGAGCCAGAAGAGTCCCGCACTTCATTATTTATATCTAAGAATCGGATCTGCTTACATGCAGCCCAGGTGAGGATATTGGAATGTGCAGACATGGCGTTCTGTTGCTGTTCCTTTTCCCTCTTGGAGTATGTGGGCTGTTTCTGCCTGTAAGATCTAAGCTTTCGGTGGCTAGGCAGCTGAGCAGCTAAGAAACACCACCTGGAACCGTGAAGCTTCAGTAGGGATTTGTTGAGGACAGCAGTCTTCATATGTGTCACCCACACAGAAACTATTCCCCAAATGCCAGAATGTCACATTTCAGCAGTCAGCCAATTCCTCATACATTTTGATAAATCTGTTCATCACTGTTTTGAGCCCTGACAGTAAATCATTTTCTGGTAAAAATGCATTTTGCAATTTATATTGCAAAAATAGATTAACGGCATAAAATACCTATGCTGTTTATAACTGACAGAAGCAGGAATATAATGCCGTTTAGACTGCAGAAAAACCTTGAGGAGACTTTAATTTGGCAATGTTGTAAGTCATAAATGGCAGTACCGTTGTAGAGACTTTCTACTAGAGAGGCTCATCCTTTCACAATGGTTTAAGAAATATGCCTTTTTGTCCCTCTTAGATTTGTGTGACCCATTCATTCAGTTTTTCTCTTATCACAAATAAACAGGCTTCCCTCTAAGAGAAATAATTATTTGATCCATGTATTGTAGATGGCATGTGCTACCCTGTCTCTCAGACAATCTCTTCCTATTCCTCTGAATCTCACTTTGCCCTTTGTAGAGGGCAGTTTTTGCATGAAACATATTCCACTCTTCTGTATTATATGTAGTCCAGGGGACCACATCCTTACCTCTGGCTTTGACTCTATTTATAGACACCTGGAGATTGTTTCCATGAAGACTTCAGGCACATTTTGAAGCTCTTGGAAATACCACAATACCAAGTGTTTAGGCTAATAGCCTGTTAGCGCTTTTGCTCTTCTGCAAGCATTTATGCATATAGAGAGATAAGGGTGTCTTTGCTTGGTATCCTTACTGTAGCGAGATTTACCTTGTTCTAATCACCGCCCCCTTAGGGAAATTACCTGACTTTTGTCTTCACAATAATAAACAAACAAACATTTGTATAGCCCCAAACAAGACTAAGAATTATTTAAACATGAGAAGATTACAATTAGAATTAGAATTAAAATTAGAAGCCTTTATTGTAATTATATCATTCAATCATTTACACAGTGACTATAGAAAACACGACAAAAAAATACTACTGAATAAAAGGGTCCCCTCCTGGAGCCGACACCTTATCGTGGTGGAGGGGTTTTTTAGTGTTCCAATGATCCCAGGAGCTAAGTTTCCTGGGGCTTTATGCCCCTGGTAGGGTCTCCCAAGGCAAACAGGTCCTTATAAGGGCTGTTCGGTCCCTGTATGACCGGCGTTAGAGCTTGGTCTGCATGGTCGGCAATAAGTCGGACTCGTTTCCGGTGAGGGTTGGACTCCGTCAGGGCTGCCCTTTGTCACCGATTCTGTTCATAGTTTTTATGGACAGAATTTCTAGGCGCAGCCAGGGCATTGAGGGTGTCCGGTTTGGTGACCTCCGGATTAGGTCTCTGCTTTTTGCAGATGATGTGGTTCTGTTGGCTTCATTGGACCGTGATCTTCAGCTCTCGCTGGTACAGTTCACAGCCGAGTGTGAAGTGGCTGGGATGAGAATCAGCACCTCCAAATCCGACACCATGGTCCTCAGCCGGAAAAGGGTACAACGCTCTCTCCGGGTCGGGGAGGGGGTCCTCCCCCAAGTGGAGGAGTTTAAGTATCCCGGGGTCTTGTTCACGAGTGAGGGAAGGATGGAACGGGAGATCGACAGGCGAATCGGTGTGGCGTCAGCAGTGATGCGGGCGCTGCATCGGTCTGTCATGGTGAAGAAGGAGCTGAGCCAAAATCAATTTACCAGTCGATCTACGTTCCTACCCTCACCTATGGTCATGAGCTATGGGTAGTGACCGAAAGAACGAGATCGCGAGTGCAAGCGGCCGAAATGAGTTTCCTCCGTAGGGTGGCTGG
>JAODKC010000001.1:35114488-35147621 GCA_026777985.1 Mormyrops attenuatus
ATATATACCTATGACAACAACCTGAAGGACACCACCAAATTAAACATGAGGGAGAAAAAAGTGAATGTCCTTGCATGGCCTAGTCACACACCAGACTTAAATGCCGTAGAAAATATGTGGAATGACTTGAGGATTGCAGTCCACTACCGAGCACCATTCAATTTAACCGAGCTTGAAAATCCTATATTCCTGTAGTTTTCTCCCTGGCCTAGCTTTAAAAAGCCACGCCTGGTGCTCAGTTATTCTGACCTCTCATTCCTGCCCTGTGTTAACCACTCCCAGCTGCCTCCTGTTTGCTCCATTGTTAGTACTCACTTCACCTCCTGTCATCATCCAGGCATCTTCTATGTCTCCAACCATCACCCAGACTGATACCCCACTCCCCTGTAGCCGCCATGTTGACGTAGCCTGTACCCCCTTTGGTCCCTGCCTGTGTTTCTGCCCCTGTCCCAGTTGACCCCTTAACTCTTGTCCTGGTTTTTGTCTGTGTTATTGGTAACTCCCTGTGTTGGCCTTAGTCTTGCCCCAATCTGGGCCATGCCCTTAGTTGTCTTGTGTCTTGCTCAGTGCCCCGGAATTGGTTCTCATCTGATGTTTTGTCGTGTCTGTGCTTTTCCTGTCTTGTCCTGACATTGTGTGGCCCCGTACATCCTGCCGTGCCCTGTCCTGTCTGTAGGTCTGATCCGTGTCCCCACCCTTTTTTTCTGCCCCTTGTGTCCTCTCTTCAGCTTGTCCTTCATGCCTGGAGGGCATACTTTTGTGTGGGGGGGGGGGGAGGGTACTGTTATGTCCTGCCCACCATGTCTGCCTAATCCCCGTTTCCTCCCTGGCTCCCTGTCTGCCTGATGCTTGTTTATTCTTACCTCCTGTTCCTGCCTTGTGTTAACCACTCCCAGCTGCCTCCTGTCTCCTTGTTAGTCCTGTATTTAAGTGCTTCCCAGTCCAGTCTTCCCTAATCCTGCCATGAATGTTGTTACACTGTGTGCATTTTCCCTGCCTTCCTCATCTCCCCTGTTTTGGACCCATTGCGGTCCTGTGTGTTTTCTGCTTTTGTGATTATTCTTTAATAAATCCCCTTTTGTTTGGAACCTCACCTCCTCCTGTTTGCTCCATTCCCGCATACACAACAGTTGGACAAATTCAGTTCTATTGTGGGAGCCATTATATATTAGGCAAGTGAACAGTTAGTTCTTGAAGTTAATATATTGGCAGCAGGAAAAATGGCATGACTTTGACAAGTGCCAAATTGTGGTGGCTAGATGACCAGGTCAGAGTGTCTCCAAAACAGCAGGTCTTGTGGGATGTTCCTTATCTTCAATGTTCTTGAATGTTCAGAACTTATGAAACGCAATCCAAGGAAGGCCAACTAGTGAATGAGTGATGGGGTCATTGACGCATGTGAGGAGTGAAGTCTAGCCTGTCTGGCCCGATCACACAGGAGAGCTGCTACAGCACAAATTGCTGAAAAAGTTAATGCTGGCTATAATAGGTGTCAGAACACACAGTGCATTGCAGCTTGTTGTGTGTGTGGGGCTGTATAATCACAGACAAACTGACCCCTGTCCACTGCTGAAAGCACCAACAATGGGCACATGAGCATCAGACCTGGACCATGGAGCAATCGAAGAAGGTGGCCTTGTCTGATGAGTCATGTATTCTGTTACATCATGTGGACAGCTCAGTGATTGTACATTGTTTACCTGGGAAAGAGATGGCATCAGGATGCACTATAGGAAGAATGCAAGCCGGCGAAGGCAGTATGATGCTCTGCGCTCTGTTCTGCTGGGAAACCTTGGGTCCTGCCATTCATGTAGATACTACTTTGACATTACCTAAACATTGTTGCAGACTACGTACACCCCTTCATGGCAACGGTATTTCCCAATGGCAGTGGCCTCTTTCAGCAGGGTACTGTGTCCTGCCACACTGGAAAACTTGTTCAAGAATGGGTTGCGGAACATGAAAAAGAGTTCAAGGTGTTGACTTCAATGTGGCCTCCAAATTCCCCAGATCTCAGTTGATTAAGAATCTGTGGCATGTGCTGGACAAACAAGTCTGATCCATGGAGGACCCACCCCGTAACTTACAGGACTTACAGGTTGTGCCACGAACCTCTTGGTGCTAGTCACCACAGGACACCTTCAGAGCCCTGGGTCAGAGCTGTTTTGGCAGCAAGAGGAGGACCTGCATAATATTATATAGGTGGTATGAAGGTAAAATCTTTATTTGCCATTTGCACAAGTAGGAGTGCAGGTACAAGTACAGAGAGAGAAATTTATGATAAAAACAGGCTTCTGCGCCATTTTTAACTTGGGGGGGGGGGATTGCAGTGCACCTGATAGGCATGCCAGAGTGAATCTGTTGAGTCTTGGAGCCAGCAGTTTTATACCAAAGAGATGTAGTTTGGCTTACTGACAACTCTAATTTGGCTGTAGTGAGTGAGTGAATGTGTATGGACTGGCATCCTGTCCAGGATGTACCCCAGACTTGTGCCCTATGCTGTCTGGGATATGCTCCAGTAATCTCCATGACCCACACCAGTATAAGTGGTTAGTAGATAGATGGATGAAATAACTGGCTAGATGATCAGTCAGTCTGATAAATGACGATAGCTGAATTGGTAACTTGCTAATATGCTCTTGGAACTGGTGTCGTTTAAGATAATTAATTGTCATTTGTTGCATCAAGTAGATTAGACTCAAGCATATTATTAGTCGTGCAAGACTGAAGAAATAATAGACTAATAACTTAGACTCTTTGGCTGGATATGAAGCAAACCGTTTTCCTGGTTTGTGTTCCATTCCTAAAAATTTTTAGTATAGTATAGTTAAAATTAGCTAGTAGTGGGTACAGCTAACCGAAAAGTTAGTTTAGTTTAGTTTAGTTTAGATTGTTAATCTGCCAGCTCCAAAGATTAATTCGATAATGCTAAATCGATAAACCGATAAACCACTAAATAGTTTAGCTAACAATAACCACTAACCGCTAACTTGTATTTTATGAATATAGTTGTGAACATTTTTGTCTGTGTGGTTATATTCCATGACTGGCTCATGCTGACCTTATGCCCTCAGCGAAGCCTCTTGGGGACTACAAACATGGCGCCATTTACCCAGAAGGAAGCTCTTTATTGATCTATAGCACTTTCAATCAGAACTTGGAATATAACCAGGGAGAGAAGCAGGATTTCATGCTTAGCAGGATAACTTGTTGTATTAAAGGTAGTCTGGGCTAAATGTAAGTGAACAAAGATAGATAAAGTCCATTTAATTTTGTCATCAATATTCCACAGCATACCGTATTACTGTAATAACACTCAGCTTTCTAACAAATAACACTGTTCATTTGTTTGTTCATGAATGTTTACCCATTTCACTACACTGCTTGAATTTCTTATTTTTTCTGCAATTTATCTGCCCTCTGCTGGTCTGGTGGAATATCATTGTTGTATTCATGCGCCACCTGCAATCATCTACGTCTACAGACAAATATAGTACTATACGTACACAAGGGTCTGCGTGCACCGTAACATCATGTGGAAAAGTGAAGTATGAACTAGGTTTAACACAACAACATTAACGTTGCTAGGTGAATCCAGACAGACATTGTGTTCCTTATAAGTTAAATATAACTCTGAATTTTGATTTTAAAAGTGCGTAATGTTTACTTTAGAATAAAGAAATAAAGACTCCTTCATCTGAAGATCCACAGTGAAAAGGGGATAGATGGATACTCACAGATTATTATCTAGTTCAGAGTTCTTTCAAATATTGAAGAGTACTTAAATGAAAGTGGTATGCATTAGGTCTCAGGACAGGATTGAGAATGAGGATTAAATGCTTTTCAGTGCAGGTTGTGATTTTTGTCAGGCATCACCCTTAGATAAAATGAAATGCATTTATTTTACTGACTTCAGACGAAATCTTTACTATACCCATACAGTCCTGGTTTGTGTGTTCTGAAAATGCACGGCATATGTTTATGTAATGTGTCATTCTTTGTTGCCTTGGAGACCATTTTGGTCTGCTTAGTGTGCTGAGATGCGTCAGTGTCCATACTTTTGTTCCACACATCATTCATACGGCTATAAAGCTGTCAAATAAACTAGCTGGTTCATTGCATAGGGACATTCCTGAGCCTAAATAAGCTTCAATTGCTGGAATAGCCCTACAGCACTGAAATCCCAACGGAGCAATTTAATTAGCTTTAATAACGTCAGGCTCTTCTCTTTCCATTTGCAGGAAGGCAGGAAGAAGACCTCTGCATTATTATTATTATTATTATTATTATTATTATTATTGTCGTTGTTGCTGTTTTATTTTTTGTTATCATCAAAAATAATAATAATAATCATCATCACTATCTCTGCACCCCATACTAACATAATTGAGGACTGTTGTATAGATAATACTCAGTTTTGTGGTATTCCCTGTTTGAATCTTTACTCTAATTTATGTTGAGTGTTAACAAAATCATACAAATTATTTAATAAATGGTATATTGTATTTCACGTTTAATACAGAGTGAAAGATTCCTACATTTAAATAAATGCCTATGGATCAGTGTTATTAGTATCATTAAATGTTGTATGCAGTGTATTTCATTTTCCTGTCACTTTCCACCACCAGCCCTATTTAATATTGCACATTATTGCATTATTTTTAATTGATTTATGCATGTAAACAATTAATAACCACTCATTAAACAATCATTACAAAAAAACATGAAATGCTGCTTACAATGAATATTTTTCAGTTAAGTACCAGTTGCTTCCTATGAAGCTATTTAATTCTTTTAGAATTCTGCCCCTTAAGTTACTCTTGTTTATACAAACCAATTAAATGAACACTGACGTGCAGTTCAGTCTGCTGTAGGACTCATGATTTTACCATTGACATGGTGAAAAGCTTTATTTCTCCAGCGTAAAAGGCTTGTTTTTGCTGTGTCATTAACCAAAACATTATAAAATTACTAATACATTTAGTTAAATGAAAAAGATAACAATATTGTGTTCCATTAGTTTAAAAATAAAACTACTGATTTGTATTTTACAGAGATGTGGAAACCTTTATATTTGAACAAAATGAGAAATCTTACCACAGCCAAATACCTGTGTTTGAATGCAACCAAACTTATAACAACAACAGCAAAAATGACCTAAGAAAGACAAAAAGGTTATTTAGGGTTATTTTTAACTGAATTGTTTGCTTAAGCATTTGCTTAACATTCCTTGCTCAATATGACGGCCTGCTTTTTTAAACAAAACAGAGAATGTCAGGAAGAGTTTCCATGACAACAGTTCCCTTGTAAAGAAGATGAATATTAATGAAAAAGAAGGTGTGATCTGTAATCTGCCAAGTTTTGTCTTTTAATACGATATTGCACTTTTAGAGTATAAAAAATTATTTCAATTACACCTTAGCAATCTTATCGTTTATTTATGCGTTTTATTATTTTTAAAACATGCAGTCATCCCTGTGCAAAACAGAATAGTGATGTACTGTTTACCTCCTGATTGTTGGAATGCTGTAATGTTTTTTGTAAGGGTCTACTTAGTTGGATTAAGAATAGCACTCTGTTTACGTGATTTTAATTGGTAGGATATTGTACCTGACTTAATAGATTTTTATTTTCCTGGAACACCTGCTATGAAAACACCTACAGCTGTTTTCGCATTTCGGTTGTAACGGCTATATGTTAGCCAAGTCTGAACCAAATGTTTCAACAACTTTCAATAACTGTCGATTGTGTCATTCAGTGTATATTTGTTTGTATGTTTTTGGAAATAACACTGAACAAAGTAACAATGTAATATTTAATGTAAAATGTTAGCACGTTCAGTGTACAGGGTGTATAAATTTGATCTTTCAATTAGATATCGGATTGATCGATAAATCGTGCAACGGTGGCTTTCCTTGCAAAGCAGAAAATTGCATTGCAAGGGAAAAAATAGCTATTTCATTTACATTTAAAAGCAGATGCTTTAAGCAGACATTTGTGGGCAAGCGAAAAATTGAAACCGGCTGGTTCATTAAAAGCAAGCACTGTATTCAGTAGAATCAGAATGAATTTGCTATCAGCCCTTTTGTCTTTGCTACTGGCCATATCTATCCCAATTTCCTTTTCAAAGACACGCAGACGAGTCTGCCTTTGTGCTGGTGACAGCTGTCCTTTTGATCAGTAGTCATGCTAGGAGTGAGGGCATCAATATGATTCCCTATTGTATAAACTGGAGGCTCCTAAGCAGCCGTCCAGCCACCTCTTGACATATGAACACACACTGACACACTTTGGTTTGCTCTCCACAGATGCTACCATTTCTCCAATTGATGACCTGTGTGGAGCTTCTACCCCCCCCCCCCCCCCCCAACTTCCTCTCCGCACCATGAGTCATCCCAAGGAAAGCAAGGCACGGATGGCCCAAGATCGCTTTCTGACAGCGGCTGTTGAATAGGTGTGATCGATGACGTCGGCTCATAAAAAGGTCAATTGGCCTTACACACCCGTTCATAGTGGGCTTCAGTGTGGAAAGGTTAACCTGAATCATGCTCATTCTTATGCAACAAATGTGCTATAATAAAGAGAAAGACTGGATGCAGGATAACAGTGTGAGGAAGCAGCGGTGCTATCACTTACAGAAAATATGATGTGCAAAAACTACTAGAAATTTTAAACTAAAAGAATTTTCTATACACATGAAAATAAATAAGGAACCACGACTTTAGAAAACAATGTATGCTGCCCCTGTTGTATTTATCAGTTACTCTTCTGTCTTCTAACTTTTGGAATATTTAGAACTTACTCAGCATGGATGTATATGATAGAAACGCGTCAGATCTTTCTGTGGATTATTTTAGCAAAACTACAACAATTAAGATTCTCCTTTCCCTGACATTGTCCTTGCTGGCAGTGATCACCACCACTGTTAACTCTATGGTCATCACAGCTATCATTGTCACCCAGAAATTGCACCATCCTGCCAACTATCTCATCTGCTCCTTGGCTGTTACCGACCTCCTGGTGGCTGTCCTGGTGATGCCCTTCAGCATCGTCTATATTGTGAAGGAGTCTTGGGTTATGGGCCAGGTGGTGTGTAACATGTGGCTTAGTGTGGACATCACCTGCTGCACCTGTTCCATCCTCCATCTGGCTGCCATTGCCTTGGACCGTTACCACGCGATTACGGACGCGGTGGAGTATGCCCGAAAGCGGACCTGCCGGCGTGCCACCATCATGATTGCTACAGTGTGGGTCATGTCCGTGTTCATCTCCCTGCCTCCGCTCATCTGGAGGCATCACCAGACAAGAGGGGATGATGGATGTCTCATTAAGCATGACCACATTGCCTTCACCATCTATTCGACCTTCGGGGCCTTCTACATTCCCCTTGGCCTCATTCTCATTCTCTACTACAAGATCTACCGTGCTGCTCAGAGCCTCTATGTCAAGCGGGGTACTAGCAGGCTTAGCAAGCAAACTACGAATGGCACCATGCTGCCTTTGTTCTCAGACAGGGAGCCACAGAGCCCCGACACTCTTAGCCCACAAGAGAAGTCATTCTCCGACCTTTCCACGGAGGGGGACCGAGTACGTATCACCAGTAAAAGCCCCCCAGGAGGGTCCCGTAGGGAAAGGTCCAGCAGGAAGCACAGGGTACCCAGTACCCGGGAGAGGAAAGCAGCCACTACCCTGGGCCTGATCCTGGGGGCATTTGTCATTTGCTGGCTACCATTCTTCCTGAAGGAGGTGATTGTCAACACATGTGCTACCTGCAGTACGTCTGTGGAGGTGGCTGACTTCCTGACCTGGCTTGGGTACCTCAACTCCCTTATCAATCCACTCATATACACAATCTTCAATGAGGACTTCAAAAAAGCCTTTAAGAAACTGATGAGGTGTGGCCGTTATATTCAATAGAACACAATACCAGTTCATTTGTAATACTATAACGTACAGTATATTCTGAAGTGAATCCAACATAAGTCCATATGAATGCAAACCAGATAAAACGGCAACGTGATGTAAAATCATTTCATGCTAATGAAGACATCAATCATTTGAGGTTGCATTAGGTAATCTCAAATCAGTTGAAATGTAGTTGATTTTTAAAAGATGTTATCGCTTATACCTATATTTATACCGTATATTTGGCTCTCCCCTGTCTGTTCATACACAATACATGTACTGTCACCAGGGGACCATATAATAATCATGATTAGCTATCCAGTGATATTTGATTTCAACAGTATCTTACCGTGGCGGCAACTGTTAATTGTCCTATTTAGTTAATTAAAATCACGCATACTTGTGTTCCTTTTAGAGTTGTAAATGTCTTTTGTCACAAATATTGCTGTTGCTATGTATGTAACCTTTCTTAATATAGGAGGAACATTGTCCTTTGTGTTGGGTGGAAAGCATAAATGAAATGTTTGTCATGTTTCAGAACTGCTGAATTGCTCTTTATTTTTAAATTGTTTTTTCTTTATTTTTAAACTGGGATAAAAATATTTTTTTACTAATAGCTGATTGAACATCAATATTAAACATGATTATTGCTAATTAACTAGACATTATACTATAAACTATTAACTGAAAATGTGGCTGTACCTAACAACATCGACTGGTAAAAGTATTTAAAATAACATTGAGACCAGAATATCAAACTCGGCAAAGAAAAAATATGAAATGGTACATTGTATAAGTTGCCAAAATGCAGGTGTACATGTCAACAAATATTCTATGAAAAGAAATCAAATTTGTAAATTAGCAGCCAACCTCTTTAAAATCCATTTTAGTTGCATATAAAATAATATATTCTATCTGCCATTTGGTTTAGGCAACCTACACATTTGAGAGTGATGGTGCTATTGGAAACATAAGAAAGCATCCAGACCACTGCAAAACGGCTGTAACATTTTCCTAGGCCGCTGTTTTCAGTGTTCTGCTACTACATTAAAGTATATGAACCTTAATTTTGTGCAGAATTAGCTATGAATGTAGCAGATTTTTTGACATACCAAGTAAAACAGCTATGCTGAATACTGCTTTAGCGTTAAATATTAGTCTAGACAGGCAAATGCTGCCATCTGCTGTCCTTAATATGTAGAAACGTGACAAAGGTCACTCTAGAAAACATTTTTACATAAAAGTGCACATAAATAGTAAGACGCTATACAAAATATATATTCTACCTTGACATATGAAACAAAAATAAATACAGATATGCCTTCTAAACAAAGCAAAAATTGAACATTTTCTCTTGGTCAGGTTTGTCCATGTAAGCTGATAATTGGTCAATGCACAATGACTGTGCAAACCAGCTTCTTGGGATAACAAAGACCCCAGAGTGCCCTGCCAAGAAGTAGCGAAGCAACTGAGGTCCAGCACAGTAATATGGCCAGGGCCAGCTCCTGTCTCTTAGTATGCATAACCAGATATTGTAGGGGTTATTGCTGTTTTAGGGCAGACAAGGTATCACCATTAGAAGTCTTGTACAAACACATGGGCCCTCCAGCTTTGAGGTACCAGGCAAAGCGATCCAGCTCTGATGAACAGCACAACTGCTATGACCAAGCCTTGGCAGAAGAGTCTCCCAAGAAGTACATTTGACCCCACCGTGGCAGCCAGCAGGTTGGTGACAGTAAGGAAGAAGCCTGATTGCATTTCATTGTAGTGTGCTCCAAAGCACATACTTCACCCACAGGACTTATCACTAAACCACATCAGTGCATAGTACAAGACATGACACTTACCTCTGTGTTCCATAAATAACGATTTGCCTGCCCGTGCCTTATGTCCGACAAACCACAAGCAAACGACTCCACGAACCGTAAGTTATACAGCGGTTTGTTTCTAGCCGGAATGTATATTACGGCAGCGGGTTGCTGCCGCAATAATCAAATAAAATTTGCCAAGTTTCTAGTTATGTGCTACTTACCTCGTTATTACGAGATACTTATCTCGTTATAACAAGTAAAACGTTTCATGGCAGCTCATTTCTAGATACATACATTTGCTAATATAGTATATAGATTTGAATGACCGGAAAATTCAACTTTAGTCAATTTGCTGAGTATAGGTACAAAACCAGTGAAATGCAGTTAACATCTAACTAGGTGCAGATTAAAAACATATGAATAAATTATAATGAGTATGACTGTGCTACGAAATAGACAAGATGCTATGATACAAGTGCAAACAAGAGATGTAATATGTGTAAAAGGAGCAGTTCGTGTAAACAAATGAGCACATGAGTGCAAACAAAAACAGTGGAGGTACCAAATTGTGTGTGGGGGACGGGAGGGTGGAGAATCAGGGAAGAAACGATTCCTCAGCTTAACCTCTTAATTCCACTGTAGAACTGGATGAAACTTAGTATGGCTACTTGTCGGTTATAGAAGAATATTCTCAAGTTGTAATGAAAGACATAACATGCGCCCCATTACAAAGATTTGAGCAAATAAGTTTACTACCATAAACCTCGTAGTATTGGCGGACAAAAAAACTACGGGTGGCTTGACCGCAGTTTCGTCCGCAGCACGAAGTAAAACGCGATCAAAAATGTAACATGACCATTACGTAATAATAAAAAAGATGTTGTTTAACTAAATCATTTAGGTTCTCATTTTAACCCGATAAATTACTATCATATTGTACCGCAAATCTTTCTTGTTTTAACGATATTATTTCATATTTCGTTATAACGAGAAATCGGCAAATTGTATTTAATCAAAATAAGCTAATAAAATTTATTATGTTCAGTTATGTCAGTTTCTGTCTTCTAGCTTATTTCTGGAAGTGATCAAATAATTAGTTTCAAGTCATTTCTATGTTTTTATCATGTTCTTTCACTATTAAATTGCCATGTTATTTTATGCTTAACTAACGTAAAAGGAAACCATTTAATGGCTATAGCCGTGTCTGCAATTTATTTATTTACTTATTTATTGTAAGCAATAATAATTGTCATATACTTGAAGCAAGATAGATGAATTACCAGATCATTAAATGGAAAAGTTCACGGCAGCGTAATAGTTCATACGGTATTGGAAAGCCCCCCCAGCACACAACCCTCACCAGGATAACCTGGTGGCAGATTCGTACTATCATGTTCGGCGGGCAGTTTTATGAAATTAATAGTCATATACAAATATGGACGTCGAAATTAATGCAGAGCCCAAATGGGAATGTCTTAGTTGTTTCTGGAACAAAAACGGAGCTCTGGTGCGACTGGCTTCGGCTCTACAGGTCATTATTTGTCCAATGAAAGAGCTCCATCATTGCACACGTAGAGTCTGCTCAGTCACGTGTGAGTGACATTAAGCTCGACCAATCGTGTGGCGTCTCTTCTGATGCGCAACAAGACTGACGTTAAATTTATCGAATCAGCTTTCAGACAAGCGAGCTGTGCAGGAAGTCAGTTGTCCTGGGTGTCTGTGTTCGTTGTCATACGCGCAAGGTAAGACAGACAGTATGGCGGAAGAAGAGAGTGACCTGGAATCAGAAAGACTTAAAGAGGAATTGGAGAGTTTGTTGGACGCTACCAGAAATGACGAACCAGGGCTGAAAAGCAAAAATTACTGTTCTAGGTTTTGCGAGGTAAGCGAGGTGTTAAAAGCTTAATCTGACTGGACAAAGAGCCGTGGTTTTAAACGCTAGCTAGCTAGCTAATTCCCTTCCCCCAATATCCATGGTACGCTTAGCTAGGTAGCTAGTGGAGACTGTTTACTTTACTTCCCCGAGTGGCCACGTTAATGTAGCCATGCTTACCAAAGCACCCCGATGACATGTCTGATCACTGAGCTTGATGGCGGATGTTCGCTCGGCCGGACGGCGGCCGTTACGCGTCTCGTGCGGTTCGGAGCGTCTCGACCGTCGCTGTGTTTGGCGGGCGCCGTCTCGCGACGTGCGGCATTGTTTAATAACACTGTTTTCCCATTATATAACACCTTAATTTGATCCTGACAATACGACGGTGTAAAATGCTGTTTAAAGTACTTCCGATTTATTTGCGGCTGTTGACATTTAACTAGATGGATATTTACTTGGTGTTGATAGTTAATTCGGGGCTTTACAATTTCGTATTTAAAAATGTGGTGTTCATACGTTATATAGTTTCGAAGGGTCAGTTTTTGGTACCTACTAACGGATGGGGCAAAATTAAGGTTGCTGACCCATTTGACACGTTCTGCAGAAATTTGATGAGAATCTGTCTACGTTAATCCAAATGTTATTGTGTCCTAACACTGATTATTAAGTTATTGTCGGCCAGAAACGTCCTTTCAGGTTACTCATTGGAAGGTGTGTTTGGTGAGCTATTCCCTGTATGTTCATATAGGAAAAAAGAATTTGGCGTGGTTTGTAAATACTTACAATTTATAACCGGCATTGTTACGATGATCTCTTCCTGGCCTCGAAGTTCTGGAATACTGCTAATAAATACTGACTGTTTTAACTTTATATATGACTCCATACTGGGTAAGTGGTTGGAAGATGGATGGGTGTTCTGACCATGCTTAATATTCAGTAAAAAGGTCACACTTAAGTAGGTATGTTTTGCATGTGGGTTTCCCAAACAGCTGGTGGAAGAACATGCTGGACGATGGCAGGTGCCCTTACCTCAGCTGCAGGTGCTTCGGACGGCCCTCTGCTATTTCACCCATGGCACAGTCTCCTTCCCCAGCGACTGTGAGCATGTGCAGTATACCCTGGGCAGCCTTGCTCTGTATGTAAAACTCTTTCAGTCTCGTACTGTTAATTGTGTTCTTGTGCAGTATTTCTTAAATATTGGGGAGTTAGGTTGCACCTGATGATGTTTAGTGTCTATTACATTTTGGATGTTTGTTTTTATTCATCTAGACCTTTCAAAGAAATAATGTGTTAAAATCTTGTAGAATATCTGTAGGGATGCACCAATCCCACTTTTTCCGTGACACTACTGGTATCGATACCTGAGCTTTGAGTATTGCCGATACCAAGTACCGATCTGATACCAGTTTTTAATTAATAAGCTGTATGCTTTGCCTCTCCGTGTAGAAGAGATCATTCTTTTGTGTGTAAGGGAACATAAGGCTTAACTTCAACAAATTTCATGTATGTAACAACAGTTCAGTACATTTAGCCTGTACATACTGTGGAAACCACTTATAGTGATCATGTCTGTCTGGGTAAAATTGAGCATTATAACTTTTTTTCTTTGTATTTATGTCTGGACAAATTACCAACTTGTTGACATATATATATATTTATATATATATATATATATATATTGCATGACTACAAGGTGATAAAATGGACAGCGTCGCTATTTACTGAATTTTACAGACTTTCAAAATACAGTACAGCTTTTTCAAATTACTGTATTATACAAATAAAATTACTGAAATTGGTATAATTCAAATACGCTATAGTACAGTAGTCTACTGTACGTAAAATATAGGTTACTGTAATTTTGTTGTTGCCTCTCGGCTCATTTTTGGAAGTTTATCATTAGCTTTGAGTCGATGTTCGTCATTGAGAGAAAATGACTTTTTCCCTTTAGGTTTTCTGTGCATGCAGCATTAGCCACGGGTAGCTAGCCAGAAGCAGACAGGGGAATTATCATCAGGCGAAGCAAGCTTATCAAATTAAAGTAAAGTAAAAAGGCTGTCTAATGTAATGTTATACAAACACATATGCCCAGAGACAAACTTGTGAACTGGCTAGTGTGTGTGTGGTGTTTTTGTTTGTCGCAAAGTGTAAAAAATGCCTAAGAAATCAAATGTTCCATTGGTTCCAGGCTGTGACAATTTACTTACATTTTGCAAACATTTTTGGAGAAATTTTATAACTAGGTGCACCAGTGCGACTTGCAAATATGCCCCTCATTTATGCCCAAATATGTTCCCATAAAGCGGCTGACCACATCGTCATATATCACGTGAAACACCCAGAGAGAGCGAGAATTGCTGTGTCTGTGTATGTATGTGTGAATGAGGGAGATCATTGGAACTTGGTCTGATGCAGTTCCTCAGAGGCACTACTGACGAGGCGCTTACAGTCATAATTTTGCTGATTGCTTGACTACAAGCACCGGCGCTAACATCGAAGTTACATGGAAGTGCAGAAAAACAGATGATAGATGAAATTTTTTTGTACCTCAGTATGATTGAATACCTTTTTACTGCGTCTCCAGCCGGTGCCGGTATCGAAGTGTTGCAGCGCTTATTAATGTTACGGGATAACGTTACATCATTTTTTTTTATCCTGTGGAAAATGAAAGATCAATCTGTTGGCCAGATTTATTTATCAGTTATCAACATGTGGATCGTATATGTAAAAATCAGGGCTGTCAAGTTTGATGCATTGACCGTGAAACACACACTTTTCAACCATTTCACACACTCACACGTCACACCTTGTGTTTCTCATGCTGGGAAATAAGGGATAATGCCCTCCAAGGTGTCCCGTTATATAGAATCAATGTATGAGGCGCAGGTATAGGGAGTGGAGTTTTCCGCCGAGTCCATAGCTGTCTCGATTTGTACAGAGTTAATAGCCACCTCAGTCAGAAAATGGCATTTGTTGTTTCTGGCTAAATTCCAAAATAAGTTACATGTGATCCCGCTGCAAGTACGCTATTACATGGATGCGCACACATGCCGAGTGCAGACAAGGCGGAAGTGGCGGAGTAAGATCGATGAATGCGGCAGGTATTCTTGTTGTTAAAATTGATTTAAAAAGTATTGTTCAGTAATCTGTATTTAAATCAAGGTATCGTTCTGGTACTGGTATCAAAATTTTGAATGATGCCCAACCCTATTTTTGAGCCATATAAGCACTTCTTCACTATAACCGTGATCACTATAAGCGGTTTCCACGGTATGTATTTATTTACCTTGTTTGAAACCTTTCAAAGTTTTCAGCTCAATCATTTATATCTAAATTCCCAATTCTCAGCTTGAAAGGTCTTAACAGAGGAGCAAAACCTTGACTGTATATGCTGATTTATACTTCTGTGTTGAATCCTCACCCTAAGTATGGTGTAGCCGTGGACCCTATGCTGTAGCCTGATTTATACCTCCCCAGAAATTTTACTACACGTCGTGGCGATGCAGACCACGAGAACTGTGATTGGTCTGCTTGGTAGCGTTCCATTTTTTATAGGCACAAAGAAAGCGTACACTCAGGTGTACTTTTATTTGTGATTGGACCTGAAGCGTTGGTTTATATCTAACATTAAATAACTCAACTTATTTAATGCTAGATATAAATAACGCTTCGGTTTTGTTTTCTCTAGTGCAAATTATGAAAAAGATAAAATTTGTTATTTTTATCTGCTAGCATTACCAAACTCCATTTACTCTGCACTGTGGTGGGTCTTTTGATCAAATTGCTTGTGTTAAGGGGTATGCAGTCCCTTCCTCTTCTTGACACTTTTGCAGAATAGACCTTACAGGCTGACAAAATGCCTCAGCTTTCAGTTTTAACATAATGTTGCAATCAAGTGGTATCGGTCCTTGGTATCAGACAATTTTTATGAGTATATGAGCACAGTATCAGCCTGATACCCAGTGCCAGTATTAGTGCATCCCTAAATATCTCCTCAAATGAAAGTTCAGATACAGAAATGTGGGGTGAAGTGTGGTGCTAAGGCTTTTAAGTGCATGTTCATTTCATATGAAAAACTGAAGAAATGTAGGTTCATGTTTACATGTGTAGTTTTGTCCATGTAACCAGATCACATTGTGATAGAGGAAATCATTTCTCTTTAGGAGCTTTTTTGAACTTCTGCTGTTTTTCGACAAGGATGAATTCCTGGAGGACCCTTTAAAAGACATACTCGACTCTTTTCAGGTATTAAGCTCAAGTCTTGTACTGCTCAGAGTGTGATAAGTGTATATTAATCTGCTTTAAAGTGCACGTTTGCACTGGACAGACATCTCACTGAGGGTGTCCTCTACCTTTTATGTCCAGTGTTACCTGGGGTCCACCAATACTGTACTGAATACTCCATTTTCTTCACATTCTCTTGCAGAACTGCTTCTGGTAATGTGGTAGTCTCTCTTCTTTTATAGGACTGTTTTGCAAATCTGGTGAGATACAACAATGTTTACCTGTGGGTGGTGAACCAGATAATCCGAAATGGCGGTCCGTGGGAGAATTCAACATTGCAGGCCATCTTAAGGGAGTCTGTTCAGCTGCAGGATGAAGGTAGGGTGTAGATTACTTTGGGTGCTTCTCCACCTCACCAGGTACCGTTCTTTTGGTATGGTACTTTCATTACTTTCCCTTTCCCATTGACTTCCGTTTGAGTACCAGTACCAAAAGTTCCAATACCTAAAGTGCCAAATCAACTGAGGTACTTTTTTGGTACTTTGGGATGGGAGTTGAAACACTTCATTTGTCGATTGGTTATGCAAACAGCCTGCCTCTGAAACACAATACAAACGCCATCTTGAACAGTTGCCAACTCAGAAACCAATTAGTGTAATTAAATAAACTAATAATAATGGATGCATGGATAAATTGAGACCCAAGCTCAAATTGCGATCTGGTCGGAAGAATAAATACAGAACATGAAGCATGACAAGACACAAAGTATTTTGTATAAAATACTACGACAGCATGGTATAAGAAAATTTGCAAATATTGCGGTGTGATGTTTGTAATAAATATTGGGGTATTTTATAGAGGGAAAAAAAAAGGAGTCCAACATAAATTTCTCACAAACCTGTCTAGGAGTGGTTTAACAGCAAGGATGAAAATGATTATGATTGTCTTGGAGAATGCATGCAGTGCTTGTGCTAAAGTGGAGGTAAACTTTAAACTGATTTTTAAACATATGCTAGATAATCTTGAAAAGATATAATCAATAAAATTGCAAAACTTAAGTTTTTTTTCTATAATAGAGTAAAAATGTTTGTGCGCTATATCATCCATAAAGAATTGATGGTAAGAAAAAACCTGATCTTAATCTAGCCGACAGCAATGTAAGAATTGCATCTGCATAACACGCGATGATGGTATGAATATTGCTCATCGTCCAGCCCTATAGTACAGTGTTTCCCAACCCACTCCCCAGGGAGCCCTGACCAGTCCACGTTTTTGCTTCCTCTCAGCTCCCAGCGCACCTGTACCAGGTATTCGGTGTTCCCGATTGGCTGGGTGTTGGGAGGGAGCAAAAAAGTGGAATGTCTTTTTTGGACTGGGTTGGGAAACACTTCTGTAGTATACTACAGTCATTTTTCAAATTCGGTACAAAATACTCCACCTCACGCTGTAATGTCACGTAGTGGCGGTACCAGTTTTTACACTTTCTTGAAGTACCAAAAGTAAGGTACCTGGTGTGGTGGAAGAGTGCCCTTTGTCTCAGTCTGTGATGTGAAAAGTGTTTTTCTTTTTTTTACATTGATTTCTCTCTGATTTGACAGTCAGGAAATATTTGGACTCTGAAGAACCTGTTTTCTTTGAATTGCGGGTGCGCTACCTGCTGGCCTGTGATCGCATTCAGGAGGCTGTGGCCCTAGCAAAGAGTTGCACGCAGCATCCGGAGATGGGGAAGCACGTGTACTTTCACCAGGTCCACTTGACATGTCTATGGAAAACATCACTACTCGATCACCTTCAGAAAGAAGTAAGAAGAGAAATTAGAATGGTGATAAATAATAATGGATAAATAACTAAATTGAAAAATTTAACCCAACATTTACGTTCATATTGCTACTCTCTTCCTGATAAGCAAAACCGAAAATTAATGAATGATGGAATGAGGGGATTCATGTATTTGTTCATCCTTTGGGCTGTGTAGGACCACAGTCAAAGGCGTGATTCTTTAATCAGTGTTTTATAATGTTTGTTATCCAAGTCTGGGTACCCAAGTGACTGAAACATCTTTTATTGTTTTTGTTCTAATTTGTAATTGTCTCATGGGTGTTTCTAACCTCACAGATGGCTGTGATTGATGGGAGAGATGCTGTCGAAATACTCTGCAACACTGAAAAAGAGGAGAAGGATGATTTGCTCCTGGCTTTCAGCAAAGCTTTCCTCACTCAGCAGCTGCAGAATGGAGACATGTACTACACGTGGTCAGTAGCAAGAGTGGCCATTGATGTGGAATGTGATTCTGTCACTCATGTGTTTGGTTTTCGTATTGAGTTTATACAGGAAAAATGTGCAGTGCACTAACAGCCATTAGTTTTTTTTTTGCCGAAAATACGTGTATTCTGTTCAGGGACATTGCTAGTGATTTTGGGCCCCATTAAAGCATATCATATTGGCCCCCCAATCCAGACCAATCCAATTATGTTCCTAATTTTTTAGGGCCCCTGTCACTCAGGGGATTCTGTTACAGGAAACACCCAGCATGGAGTAAAAGACAAAATAGAAACTATTTTCCATTTAAATAAAAAAAGAGAACATTTGTTTACTGAAGTCATGAAATATAGAAACATACCTGTCCACATTTAAAACTTTTCTTAAATCTACAAAACTAGTTTATCAGCCCTGGCATTGAGAAACACTACAAAATAAAATGCTTCTCCACCATGCTTTTCAAACATTCTTTGAACTGTATTTAATACTTCTCTTGGTCCAACTTGTCTTTTAGCAAGACTTGGTAAAATATCTTCTGTACTGAAATTACTTTGTTGTTAATGGAACGAATGTATTTTATTAATTTTACAATTCATAACAATCTGGAGTTTATGCAAATTGCCATCATAAAACTGAGGCAGCAGACTGAAAATTAATATTTGTGTCATTCTCAAAACCTTTGGCCATGGCTGTATAATATTGAAATAGATGCTCATATGTAGAATATAATATGGAGAAAAGCTTGTCTATATCAATAGTTGTTGGGTAAGTCTTTATTTTGGGGATGGAAAATCCTGTTTTTGCAACGGAACCAAAACAGCTAAATTATAGTTTACCATCAACAACAATAGAATACAAAATTAGACACTTTGGTTGTAATTAAGAAATATTTTTAGACATTTTTGATAATGAAAAACAAAACAAAGTACTTGCACTTGAACTGATTGAACTGTAGTTTGTTTTTCTTAGCAAAACATGCATAAAAAAGTATTGGAACTTACTGCTAATGATATTACTACACCACTGTGCTTTTTAATGGTTCTTGGTACAAATTCAAAGGTTTTTGTGCTTTTATATAATGACGGTAGTCGGGGTAAATTTAATAAAACTTTAACAGCAAATTCAGAAAATGTTTCAATCCCATTTATTTTTTTGGCAGGTTGCTTTCTGGTCAGTGCAAATAAGGGCAGAACTTGAACTGCCAGCTGACATTGCTTTATGTGAGTGAATTTTAGGTAACTTGCTAACTTATTTCTCCTTCAGGGACCTCATTTTCATATGGAGCAAGCTTCACCTCAGGGCAAACCCTTCCAAAGAGAACTTTCTGGAAGAATGCTGTCAACTGACGCAACGTGTGACTAATGTCAAATCTATCTTTCCTTTTATGAAAGTCATCAGAGAAGAAGTAAGTGCTATTGATTCGTACTTGTGCACCATGTTTCTACAAACTATTTTCAGGTGGAAACACTCATACATGTGGCAGGATACATTTTACATCCATTATCCTCATTTACTTGCCCGCTGTTTTACGTCTTTTTTTCTTATTGGAGCGAAGCCATTAGGACGGCTTGGGCTTGAAAGCTGTCTTGCATATTTTTGGGTTAGGCTTTACCCATATAATTTGACTGATGCTTAGAACGTGGTTTCTGAAAAATGGACACTTCCCAAATATTGTCAGTGTTGTAAAATAACCTGTCTTACTAACACAAAATTACATACTCTTACTCTGGTTGTGACAGATTGATAAGACTTACTAGCCATAGGTGTCAAAGTAATGTGCAGTTTCTATTTGGCTAGCAATAAAAACTTGTGGCCATTTTCATGTCTTATTTCAGCCTTTACCTTTTTTTAGAACTTGCATTAATTTAATTTCTGTTCAGCGGCTGTTTTAGAACCCTGATAGTAACCCAGGTAATTGTTTCAGTCTCTGTCTTCTGTCTAATAGATGGGCAATGAAGGCTTGCAGTTCTGTGTGGACCTGTGTGCACGTGCCCTTCAGATTGACCTTCACCATGACACTGTCACCAAATCACTAATCTACAAGACCATTGCTTACTTGTTGCCCAATGATCTAGAGGTCTGCAGAGCTTGTGCCCTTCTGGTGTTCTTCTTGGAGCGTACTGTGGAGTCTTACAAGACTGTATACCTTCTCTACACTCACCCTGACCAGGAATATCATGTTGACTCCAGTTTAATAAAAAACCAGATTCGCTTTGAAATTCTTCAGATTTTAAAGAAGGGTTTGTTTTTTGATCCAGAGTTTTGGAACCTTATCACTTTGAGGACCAACTGCCTGAAGCTGATGAGTGAAAAAGTTATGAAAGCTGCTTTGAATGAAATTATTGAAGAGGATAAATGGATGCCACACTATTGTGTGAAAGAGCCATACAAATTGTATTCAGATGCTTCAGACAGCAATACAAATGAAGTAGTGAAACTACATAGAAAACATAGAAGCAAGCCTGAAGTCAGACTTGTTCCTGTTCCAGCTGAAGACACTGCACCACCTCCAGCAAAGAAAAGGGGCAGGAAACCTGGGTCACGTGTCCAGAATCTAGTTGGTGAATGCCAGTTAAGACGGTCTTTCAGGCGGCTGGACATGTCTCAAGAGAATTCCAACATTCATGGCAGCAGGGAACAAAGGCATCTTGCCAGACAGGTAGAAAAGAAAACCTTGAAATGCCGTGGCAGAAAACCACGCTGGCTGTTGCAAGACATGGCCAGACAGGCTGAGAACCGCATTTCTAGACGAAGCTATTTTGGGAAGAAAATACAGCATTTTCCCACAGAAAAATTGTCTGAATGTGCTACTGGCAAGACTAGCTTAGAAATAGAGACCCAAGAAGTCTTTTTGGAGAAAAAAGGTGATGAGGTGTCATCACATGTTGAAGTCCAGGGTGAAATGAATACAGTCTTCACTGAGCCTCAGGATCAGGCCGTGTCCATGTTGCCTGCACCTCTCCTAGAGGATGCACAAGCCATTCCTGTCCATGGAACATTGCTGGAATTTTCTCTTCCTGATAATGAGTTTATGGAGTCTTTCTCTGTGGACCATGATGTGGAACTTCCAGAGCACAGACATCATCAGCAAGACTGTACCCAGGAGAATATTTTGGGTATTCCAAAGGTTCCTATGGAACAGCTGCTTGCTAAGCCTTACATGACAGAAACAGATGTTCCATTGGAGGGGCTAAGTAAGGCTGAGTCACTTCCTTTGTCGACTGAGCTAAACTCTGAACTTTGTGAGGAATTAGCCATTGAATTGCATATTGCCACCATACAAGAACTGCACAACTATTCCAAAATTCTTGAAGAAACCTCAGAAGTTGGTCTTCAGTCACTGCCCGGAGCAGCATCTCCTATGCAAAAGGAAGATTTATATGATAAGTCAGGGCAGGACTATACGAAAGAGCATTCCTGTCAACGTTTAGTGGAAACAGAAGTTAGTTCACCTGTTCTGACAAGCATTGTTAATCCAGTTTTTGCAGCTAAAGTTTCCATAGTGGGATCTGAAATTCGTCATGATGTGATACACATTGATAAAACATGTGAGATTCCTTTGGAAGGGAATGTTTCAGATATTAATAGGAATATAATTCCAAATGGTGGTACTGGTGACCCGCAGATCATGGATAATGCTACTGATTACAGGGCTAGACCATATGAAAGCCAAACTAAAATTGCTGCTAGCACCGATGGTAGTTCTGACTTCCACAGTGTTTCCAGTGCTACAGATGCAGAACCACACAAGCCTTTAGCAGCCTTGTCAGCCTCATCCAGTTCTCCCACCAAAATGGGAAACTTAATTCTCAAGCATCGTTGCAAGGAATGTAACAAAGAGTTCAGAGGTGGCAATATAATGCGCCATGCAGTGGCTCATCTCCAGCGGGACAAGCTGAAGTGTATGTTCTGCGCAAAAGTATTTAGATCTCGTATTAAAGCAAAGAGCCATGTGACAGAGCACATTGAAAAAATGAAAAATGCCCCCGAGTGCAATCCAGATAATGATATCGGAACTACTAGTATTGAAGATATAGTTCTTCCATATAAAACATTTAATAATGAGGCTGATGATATGAATCATCCCCAACATTCAAACATTTCAAGAGGTAAAGTGAAAGCCAACGGATTTGTTGAAACTGGAAGTCAGCAAAGTGACAAGGGAGAGTACTGCTGTCCTGCAGATGGCTGCGATAAGACATTTGCCCGAGCAGAGTGGCCGCTGATCAGGCATGCCATTAAATTCCATGCTGATGATGTTAAAGTCCAGGAATACACCTTCTCCTTAAAGAAGGGAAACTGCCACTTCTGCAAGAGAAAGTTTCTCAGTTTGCCACATTACCAGGACCACATCAGAGGCCACAATCATCCACTCAAGCATGCTTGCCTCCATTGTGATTGTAAACAGCGGTTTAAGACCCAGGCGGAGCTCAAGAGTCACATGAAGAGCCATCAACCACTCCAAGCACAGTGTAGCTTTGCAGGCTGTCTGAGGCGCTTCAGTCACCTACGTCTATTATTTGAACATGAGCTGAAGCATTACCTGCCTACCAAAGCAAAAGATAAGACCCAAGACACGGTCTGGGTTGTCCGTGGGAAACGGGAAGAATGTCAAGATACCACTAACAGTGGCTTGGTTTGGCAAGAACCTACAAATTGTAAGAATGATAGGTTTGCAACCGCCAGCAAATATGTCACAGATTCCATGGCAATAAGCAATGAAAAGCAAGAGCTGCAGGCACAGAATGTAGAAGATATGCCTGTACTTGACGAAGGTGTCAGCTGTACAGAGGACAAGGCTGCTGACATACAACTTGTCAACGGTCATGATAAAAATGGGAGAGGGCTGGATGTCTCAGCTCAAACTGAGCACAAAACCGAGAGTCCCCAGGAAAGTGAACAAGAGAATAGACTAGGCAGCCAAAGTGTAGATGATAAAACCCAAACTGAAAGTACCGTGGGTCACCAGGAGCCTTGTCTGCCAGGCCAGAAAGCAGCCAAATCTGGAGAACAGTCTGGCTATGGGGGGACATCCAACAGACCGTTTTTGCGTCTGCCGCCCTCGGCCTACTTGGATGAGAAGTACATCAGCATGCCCAAGCGCAGGAAATCTTCAGCAGTTCCCAGTCTCTCTGTGCAGCAGAGCAGCCCAAGTGACAAAACCTCGAGGCAACGATGTGCAAAGTGCTTCCTCATCTTCAGTAGCGCAGAGGAGTTACAGAGTCACCTCTCCTCAAATCAGTGTACATCTCTGTTCGGCTTTGATTCAGATGAGGAAGGTGAGTCTGCTTGTATCCTTGTCTAGTGAAGCAAAGTGATTACTGGGTTTGTATGCTGGTATTAATTTAAGAACTGAAACTGTGGAATTAATGTTTGCATATGGAGGTACATTGTGGAGTTTCCATTCAGTTCTTGCTACACTCTGAAAATGTATATACAATTGATGAATATGGAGGTAGGTCTAGAACCTCTCCCAACAGGTGGTGGATACTATGCCTGAGATTCCAATCAGTCACAGGGCATGCTCAAACACACACACACACACACTGATTCATGTAGGATTTGGACTATGAAAGCCATGTAGATGTTGCATGAAAAAAACAACCCCAATCCTCACAAACATAGGAATCAAAACCTCAATACACAGTAATTAGGCATCTGAAATCTTAAGCATACGTATGTATATTATGTGTATAATATGAACAACCAGGCGTTATCGATTTTACTAATGGGTAGGTGAGTATTTTCTTTGTGTTATGAACATATAAGTGTAAAATGATATTTGGCTTGTTCATAATAGAAGGCATCGATATTAATGTGTTTTGTATATGTTAATTTACAGGTATGTGGTAAAATACAGCCAAACTGGAGGTGTACATGGTCAACATCTGGGTAGCAGGGGTACATGGTGATGTGCTGATTTGGTCCAAAAGGTAAGGTAATATCAGACTGCTTTCTAAGCAGATGTCCTCATGAAGACATTTGGCAGGACTTATGGGACTCCTGTTCTGTGAGATGGAGCAAATGTTCACTGTGAGAGCAGAAACACAAGGGGACACAGAAACTGCACCACTGCTGAAAGGTCCATAATACTTTGGAAAATTTGCATCCATTTTTTGACAATAATATGGAAGACACTAATGTTTTTGATGGCCTAACCTCGGCTTGTCAGGACACGTAAACTGTACTAAGTGCCTGGACCCAAATACTCAACCCCCTGCTATATTTTAACAACAGTTGCCAGCTTTGACAACTAGTATATATATTATGTAAAAATATTTTGGGCAGTTTTATACAAACCTTGTATTTTACTCTTTTTGTATTAATCTGAAAACAAGTACAGAGTCATGGTTATCTGCTATTCTGCAGTGGGTTGGTAATTATTCCAGAGGTCACTGACATTGAACTTTTTGTTATCTCTTTCTAGACTCTCTCGTTTGAAACTGTCATACAACCCGGTTTCCAAAAAGTTGGGACACTGTGTAAAATGTAAATAAAAACAGAATTCAATGATTTACAAATCATATAAACCAATATTCAATACTGAAACTGCTTTTATTGTTTCATGACAAATATATGTTCAATTTGAATTTGATGCCAGCAAGACATTTCAAAAAAGCTGGGATGGGGGAACAAAAGACTGGAATAGTTGTGTAATGCTCAAGCAAAACACCTGGTTGAATGTCTCCCATCGAATTAGGTTAATTAGCAACAGGTCAGTAAGATGATTGGGTATAAAAAGAGCCTCCCAGAGAGGCTGAGTCTTTGTGCAGTGAAGATGGGGAGAGGTTCACCACTCTGTGAAAGACTGCACAGGCAAGTAAGAATAATGCTCTTAAATGTAATATTGCAAAGAATTTGGGAATTTCATCATCTACGGTACATAATGTCATTAAAATATTCAGAGAATCTGGAGAAATCTCTCTACGCAAGGGACAAGTTCTAAAACAAATTTTGGATAGCCATAACCTTTGGGACCTAGGGCGGCGCTGCATTAAAAACAGATGCGATTCTAGTAGAAATCACTGCATGGTCTCAGGAACACTGCCAAAAACCATTGTCTGTGAACACTATTGTTTGTCACTGTATCCACAAATGCAAGCTGAAACTCTAGCATGCAAAGAAGAAACTATATCTAAACATCCTGAAATACCGCCGATTTCTCTGGGCCTGAGCTCATTTAAGATGGCCTGAGGCAAAATGGAAAACCGTTCTGTGGTCTGACGAATCAAAATTTCAAGTAATGTTTTGCGTGTATTACACCAGCATGGCACCATAGTAGAAGAGTCTGGGTGCTGGACTGGCCTGCCTGCAGATCTGTCACCCACTGAAAACATTTGGCCCATCATGAAACAAAAAATACGGCAAAGGAGACTCCAAACTGTTGAGCAGTTGAAATCCAATATCGGGTAAGAATGGGACAAGATTTCACTTTCAGAACTCTGGAGTGTTGTTAAAAGAAATGATGCAACTCCTGTCAACTTTTTTGAAACGTGTTGCTTGCATCAATGTTCAAATTGAGCATTTATTTGTTATAAAACAACAAAACTTCTCAGTTTCAATATTTCATGTCTGTTCTATTTTCAATGAAATGGGTTTTTAGGATTTTAGAGTCATTGATTCTGGACACGTAGTTTTTATTTACGTTTTACGCAGCGCCCCAATTTTTTGGAAACATAATTATATTTAGAAGTCTGTCAAACATGACTGTTGATCTGATGCTAGGAACTTTTGTTTCCTGTTGTACTTTCTAATAGTGCATGAGTGATAGGTGTGCTAGAGATGTGTGTCATGGACCCTCCCTTTCCCTTTTCTCTCCTATGAGGTCATTAGTATTGAAACATTCTTAAAGAATGGTAATGCACAAAGTGTGTCAGCCAGTGTTTTACAGACAGTAGCAACGGTATATTAAATGGGTCTAAACCAGTGATCACCAAATGGCGGACCGAACCACAATTGAGTCCTCGCATCCCAATTGATTGCACCCCCGCAAATTTTATTGTCGACAAAGTTTAACCCTTTTAAGGATGCAGTGGACATTGGCTTTGTGATGCTGGTGGAATTTGGCCCTCACAGAACAATAGTTGAGGTCTCCTGACCTAGACATTATCATGCTTCAGGTGCATTTGTAGATTATGCTTTTTCATAATAAATGCAATGTGTGTCTTGCACTTGACATACAACAAAAGGTTTCATTAAAGAACTTTGGCAGTTTTTTCCTGTAATACCTCTGATTGTACAGTAATACGTGAATTGGACAAAGACATAGATATCTCAATTTTTTTTTGCTGTTAATATCAATTTCATAACTGCATCTAAATACATTTGTCCAGTTCTTAGCTGATTTGCTTAAGCTGTCCAAACTACCAGATTTGATTTTCAGGTCCATTCTATTTACTATGCCTGTATCTGGCAAGGCTATGTTTTTAGAATAATTTAAAAATAAAAACAATTTATTGCTTTGTCATTTAATTCTTTTAAAGTTGTGTTTAAGGTTGCTGTGGAAATCAAGTTTAAGGGAACTGGCCATCTTGTCAAGATACTAATACTTTACTAGCATTTTTAATTTGTTCAGCATATCCCTTGTTAGGGAAATATCTGCTTTTTTTCCCGCAATAATCATTTAGGTGTAATGCAGATTGTGTTGACATTGTGACAGGACTCAATGGTGCTTATGAGCAGACTGGATCCCAATCCCCATGTCTAAAGTCCTTTTGCTTCTCACTTACATTGGTGTTCAGACAGGTCCTGTGGATCATGTTCCCAGGTTAAAACACTGTGGGCCACTGTGTCGGCCTCTGAGGTTAAAACACAGGAGTGGCCTATGTATACATATGTGCACTTGTGTGAGTTTGTGTATATAATTTTATTTATTTGTTTTGTATTATAAATGAATGGATGGATGATGTATTTTCTTACTGAGGAAAGTTGAATGCCTTTACCTGTTTGTAAGTTTTGCCTTTTGTAAACCAAAGGAGAGGAAGAATGCTTATAATTGCTGGATAACTTCAAGGAAGTCAAAAATGTGAACAGCACTTGTAATTGGCTGTACAATAAAAATTTATCCCACCCATGTGTCAGGATGGTTCCTCTGTAAGTAGTGCGTAGCAAAGTTGAACTTGGCCGATTTTATATGCTTCATTTACTTTTTTGAATCCTATGGAAATGGAATCGGGCTCGTGGGCTTATTACCGAAATGTCATTCAAAATATGTTTTGTTTCCTAATAAGCACTAAGCTGAGACTTATTAGTAGTTTCATTTTAGCATCATTTTAAAAGTATACTTGGTAATTTAACAAACAGTTTTGTGTTTTACTGCAGTCTCTTTAAAAGTTTTCTGCTACAGCTTCATTATATTTGTCAAATATGCAAACTGTGGTGCATAAAAATGCTGAGTCTTGGTTCACTTTAACAACAAAATAGCTGCATGTTTGACACAATGGAGGTATATTCCATCATTACAAGATGCATGTCTGAGTTCATGGGGTGTAATGTGTAGACCACCCCCCCCAGAATTTGTACCTTATTTTAAAATTAGTTTACTTATGAAGTGCTTTAACGGTACTGTTACTCTGCAGTTTAACCCCACCCCCCTTTATTTTATGTAGCCAGTCATATCAAGCCATGCTTACACTTTTCTCCCAACAGGTTCATTAACTAAAAAGTTAATGGGTACCAGTAATCATGGAAGTTTTGGCGGTAGTTGCGTAAACTAATTACAGTAGTATGTCCATGGTAGAGCATTGTTATGTCATGTCAGCTTTGTCTTCCTGAGCCTGTTGAAATGTCTGCATTCGAGAATATGATGTTTTATTTGAAGAAACAAAGAGGGTAAGTTAATTTTATCCTGTGGTTTTATCGTTTAATTTCAGCTTGGCTGGTTAGAGCTATGCATGTGCTATGAACGTTATACACTCTGCTAAGCTCTCAATCTGTGATAATGTTTAACATATTTTAGCTATCAACATAACTAGGGTAAACTACTTTATTTGCAGTTACCTAGCTAGCGAGGTAATTTATTATAAGCTATCGCTGCTGTTGTGCAAGTGAGACCCTCTATATTAACTGGTGCTGCGGTAGTAAAACATTAGTTTTGCCTCTCCAAGTGTCACCAGCAAGCTTGCCACCACAGAAGGTTTCCATCAGTGTTCTGTACAAAGAAAGCCAAGACCTTCAACACAGAACACAGCCCTGCCTGTCTCTGCAACATGTGAACGGCTTTTCAGTTGCATTGGACGATGGTTTTACACCTAATTGAGCCAGGCTGAACAGTACAAATTTTGAGAGTGCAGTTTGAAACAACTGCAAATTCATAATGTAGGCTCATTGTTGACCCATGCAGTAAACATAGATAAATTAGAGAACCTGCCAGATTATTTTCATATTTTTGATATGTATTCTTGTATATCTGAAGATGATATGATAATTTGGTGGTCTTGCTGAGCTTCCTTCTGGAGGTATGATTTTTTTTTAAAGAATGACCTGTTGTTGCAATACAAACATTTTGTGGTCCACGGTTCAGAATTGCTATATAGACTTATGTCAATAAGAAGAGCATAGATTAGTTCAAAATACACTGTGCAGAATTATTAGGCAAATACTATTCCTGGAGAGAATTTTTAGCAAAAGTTGGGCAAACATAAAAATGAATTCAGAAGTTTTCTTGTGTGGCAAGTACATTTATTTAGAGAGAAAATGTTACATTAGACTTTTGCAAACACAAAAGAAAAACGCTAGATTATCAGTATGCAGAATTATGCAATCAGAAACTAAGTGGATTTTCTCTCCACCATCAACATATATAATAATAAAAAAAAATTGTTATTCAGTATATATAAAGAATAACAAGCTATCAATCGTTCTATATAGCACACTTCACCAAGTTTAATGTCCATTATAGCTATCTTTCTTCTCAATGACCATCATGAGACTATTTCCCACTGAACCAATCAGATTTTTGATTTGATCCCATCCTATATTAGTGGAGCCAGCTAGGACCTTCCAGATGCTGCTCTGAGAAGGGTACTGCTTGCTACCTTGGTACATCTCACACTTTGGTAAGGCCCAGTAGTTCTCAATGGGGTTGAGTCAGGTGATGTAGGGGGGCAGGTCATAATTCAATCATGTTTCAAGCCTTTCTAGGCCAATCTATGAAATACTTTGATGCATGGGAAGGGGCATTGTCCTGCAGGAATATCATAACCTTTTAGAAAGCTGCTGACTTTTCTTGTGCCAGTTTTTGAAGAAGGTATCTTGTAAAAATTGCATGTAGCCCTTGTGGTTAATTTTTACACCATCTGTCTGAAAGAATTTACAGCCCACATCATCTCCTCCACTACCTTGTTGGTGCTTGAAAAGGATCTCCATCCATTGGCCCATCCATCTGCTCCATCAAGAGTCACTGTCATCTCATCTGTCCCCAAAACCTTTGTACCATCGGTCCTGAGAGCTTGGTCCGCATTGTCAGCAGTAAGTCAGACTCGTTTCCGGTGCGGGTTGGACTCTGCCAGGGCTGCCCTTTATCACCGATTCTGTGCATAACTTTTATCGACAGAATTTAAAGGCGCAGTCAGGGCATTGAGGGTGTCTGGTTTGGTGACCTCAGGATTAGGTCTCTGCTTTTTGCAGATGATATGGTTCTGTTGGCTTCATCGGACCATGACCTTTGGCTCTCACTGGAGCAGTTCGCAGCCGGCTGGGATGAAAATCAGCACCTCCAAATCCGAGACCATGGTCCTCAGCCGGAAAAGGGTGGAGTGCTCTCTCTGGGTCGGAGAGGGAGTCCTTCCCCAAGTGGAGGAGTTTAAGTTTCTTGGGGTCTTGTTCACGAGTGAGGGAAGGATGGAGCGGGAGATCGACAGGCGGATCAGTGCGGCGTCATGGTGAAGGAGCTGAGCCAAAAGGCAAAGCTCTCACTAGTAGATCTACATTCCTGCCGTCACCTATGGTCATGAGTTGTGGGCAGTGACCGAAAGAACGAGGTCGCAAATACAAGCGGCCGAAATGGGATTCCTCCCCAGAGTGGCTGGGCTCTCCCTTAGAGATAGGGTGAGAAGCTCGGTCATTCGGAAGAGACTCAGAGTAAAGCTGCTGCTCCTCCGCATCGAGAGGAGCCAGATGAGGTGGCTCGGGCATCTGGTCAAGATGCCTCCTGGACGCCTCCATGGTGAGGTGTTTCAGGCATGTGCCACTGGGAGGAGGTCCTGGGGAAGACCCAGGACACGCTGGAGAGACTATGTCTCTCGGCTGGCCTGGGAACACCTCGGGATTCCCCCGGAGGAGCTAGGCGAAGTGGACGGGGAGAGGGAAGTCTGGGTTTCCCTGCTTAGGCTGCTGCCCCCGCGACCCGACCCGGAAAAGCAGTAGTAAATGAATGGATGGATGGATGTTACCATTTTTACAGTCTAGTGCATAACAGAGGAACATGAAGAAAAATAAAATGACAGCAATGATTAAGTCAATTTAAGTCAGGGGTGTCAAACTCCATTCCTGGGGGGCCGGAGCCCTGTGTAGCTTAGCTCTTTCCCTGTTCCCACAGAAATTATTCAGCTCAAGAGCATAATTAGCACAAGGAGTTGAATCAGGTGTGTTAAATGAGGGAAAACCCAAAAATGTGCAGGGCTCCGGCCCCCCAGGACTGGAGTCTGACACCCCTGATTTAAGTGGTCAGTGCATATTTAATATTTCTGGAGAGGCATAAACAAATTGCTTATCATATGTAAATCAAGTTTATGCAAACAGTTATGTGTCTCAGTGGGTTAAATTCTATGTCTGTGATTGGAAGGTCCCCAGTTCAAATCCTGTGGTCAAAAACATGATGCCACTGAAGGCTCTTAATCCCAGATTTCTCTAGGGGTAATGTATGTGGCCTGGGGTGTAATGACACACTCTACTCACAATTCAATTCGATATATGATTCAGGGCTCACAGTTTAACATATTCAACAAAAATAAGACTGAAAACTAAAATCTCATAGTTCTTATTTATTCCTATTTAGTCATGTACATTTACAAAAGAAATTCAGTGTTTTCAAGCCATTTCTTTTTTTCTTGCAGTTTCTTCCTTATTCTTTAGACTCCAGTGCAAAATGCAAAAACAAAACCTTGAAGCAAAACTGAGATGGTGCCTATTGCGCCCTCTTGTGTTAATATTAAGAAATGATTTTGTGCCATTGTGCATTGTACACCCCTACAATGTGTATTCGCATCTTTTTGAATTGCTAAATATTGTACCACGGTGCATTGTTACACCCCTCGATGTAACCTCCAAACTTTCTTTTAACTGTGTATGTGATTCATGGACAGCAAGATGGGACAGGCAAAAACATACTTCATTATTTTCCCCATGAAAAATAATAAAATATCATCATCTTTTTTTCTATTTTAGAAAAAATTGCATCATATTTGAATTCCTGATGTTAAATGGAAATGAGGTAAACTCTGAACATTACAGTTAAGTAAATAATTTTATATATGTCATATACCGGTATATGTCACTTCATTTTTGTAACAAATCATAGATCTGTTAACAAGGGTCAGTGTTGCTGAGGTATGATCTGTCAAGCAAGTTTTAAAGGCACTGTTACGGGGAACTCGGTGAGTCTGATGTTCTGTAAAGTTCAAAGTGGGAGTCAGAGCCCTGTATTCAACATGCAACATACAAGTGGCAGGACATGCAAAATCGATCTACAGGCAAGACAAATGTGCTGTAGAGTAGGGCTGCTCATTACTACTCTTGGAGATCCAGACTGTGTCCAAATTCAGGGGTTGCATCCTTTGAAGGACCCGGTCTACAAAGACATGGCCTTTGTAAGTTATGTTCTTCAGAGATCGAACAGAAAGCTTTATCAAATGAGACAGTCTGGCTTATGGATAATTTCCTATTTATGTCACCAGCTGTCCCCACCCTTACCTTTGAGTCATGAAGTGCCTCTCCTATCACCTAGCTGGGACACACCCACTTTACCTCTCTGCAATGAATCTTAGGATATGCTGGGCAGCAAAGGACCCATCAGGTGGATCTTTCACGACTTGGCAAAAGAAGGACACATTTCCAGACCGCATTTGAAGGAGCCTTCGAAATGGGACAGCCTTATCGCACTGCTGTAATGCATTCGATCTTCAAATGCAGCCTTAGAAGGATGCAGCTCTTGAATTCGGACTCAGCCCTAAAGCTTAGGTGCAACGCTAATTTAGCCCACCTGATACAGATAATCAGGTCCTTCAGTAGCATTTCAGTATTAGAGCCAGCTATGCTGAAAAGAAGCTCTGCAGGATGGTAGATCTCCAGAAAGAGGAATGAGGAACTCTGCTCTAGAGACTATGCACTGACACTAGGCTCAGGCAGAACATTCCAGTTGCTTTCTAGGATGTGCTGTGAATGTGTATTTTGAGTGCACTGCTCCATATTTCAAACAAGTCTTGCTGAAAATCTAACACATGCTATTATCATTCTATACCCATTTTTTGTAAACTTGTTCTGCCCAGGTTTTTCTTCCATTGTAATGAATTAAAAGGGGCTTTTCTGTGTGAAAATTCCCATTCACGCAGGAACAGACTGGACGGTAGTAAAAAATTATAAATATGGTTTAAGAAACTGTCTCGTACAGATTATATTTTCAACCGATAGATTTTTGTACTGCATGCTACATGGGCAACCTAGCAGGTGCCTGTTAAAGTAGATGTGCACATTGGCCATGGCTGTATCTGTTGTCTGGAGTTTGACAAGGCAATGTGGTGTCAGGTCTCCAACATGCTGGTATCAGAAAACAACCATAGCTGACAAACAGTAATTATACAGAATAATAAAATGCCTAAATTAAAAATCAAATAAAAGCAATACAATAAACACATTAAAATACACCAGCATTACGCTGTCGTTTTAAATTACTGCATAGTTCATTTTCGTATTTCATTTAACTTCACCTCAGGACACATTATCAGAATGTAATCCAACAGCCAGCAGAACCTCTAATGTGTGTGTGTGTGTGTGTGTGTGTGACCTGGTATACCTATCCTTACGGGGACACAATGTCCCCATAACGTGATAAATATCCGTTTTT
>JAODKC010000001.1:35183878-35205487 GCA_026777985.1 Mormyrops attenuatus
TGGAATAGTCTTCCTGCTAGTGTAGCGCAAGCTAAAACCCTGGGTTCCTTTAAATCTGAGCTAGATAAGATTTTAACTTTGAGCTATTAGTTCAGTTCTCCCCAAACGAGCTTGATGGGCCGAATGGCCTCCTCTCGTTCGTAAATTTCTTATGTTCTCATGTTCACAATTGTTGTGTGAAAATTTGAAGGGTTACAATAAAAACCTTTTGATAATCTGTCTAAGAACCAAAGTGCTCCCATGCATTTTAAAGTGCCCATCCCCAGAGTATTCAAGCAAAAAACACCAATTAGAAACACCTGGTAGCTGAAAATACGCGTCTTTGTAAATAGAGAAAAATAATACAGGTCGGTATTTAAGTATTAATTAATTAATCAGAAGGACATTATAAAACAAAAATCGACTTACGACTGCAATCTATCGGCCCTTTATTTTATATGCAAAAATTATCATATGTATAATATGATATGATTTTTTTTAACCTTTTTATCACAAATTTAGTTCATTTTTTAGTTCATTATTGTTACACAAATGGATATGAATGTAAACTGTACTGTGAGTGCTGTGAACGGTAGCCTGAGCAAGGGATGAATATATGAGCATCTCGCGGGGATGCTCGCACTGCCAGCAGTTGAGGTGGAAACTGGGCGACACTCATGCTGCTAGATGCGGCGCAGTTGTGACCACAATTTTGCGGTCTCCGAATGGTCGTAAAGTTGATCAGTCATAAGTAACATAGGTCATAAGTCGATGATGACCTGTGGTATATTTTAATGATATAGCATTTTGCTATTTGTAAAAAAAAGAAAAGAAAAAATAGTTACTGGAAAAGCTATAGTGTTTTAAAAGTAGCTGCACTACTAATAAACTATCGAAGAAAATAGTTAAGTTCGTAGTGTGGCTAATTATAGTTAGTTACCACCCAAAACTGGTTTGAGATCATAACCACAAACTAAACATAGGTAGGGATAACTAGAAACAAGGGAAGAAAAAGTAGGACTTATACTAACAATATAATAACATATTAGCAAGGGAGAAACAAAACTAATAAAAGAAACAGTCCAGCCCATCATGGTTGGGTATCACAAATACTCAGCCACACGCTTAGCTCTTTCAGCCATGCAACAACCAAGGGGGGTAGGGGGAACACGCTATGGACTAAAATAAACCTGAGAAATAATGGGAAACAGGATGACCAGGGACACCCGCTGGCCAAACAGGGAAATGACACATGGACTCGGGCAGGACAGGGACCGATCCTGACAAGTTCTGATCTCAATGTGATTAAAAATCTTTGGAAAGACCTGAAATCTGCCACTGGGAAAAGAAGCCCTGTAAAAAGTCAAGTGTTAGAAGAAATTATAACTGAAGTGTAGCATGAAGTGCCAGCAGACAGGAGTGGGAAGCTTGGAGACAGCTAGTCATTGTAACCAAATGTCGTGCAACCAAATATCAAGGAAGGCTCCAAAATTAAATGTCCAAAATAATGTTCATATTCTGGTCATATAATGGTCATACTTTGTTAATTTTTGTGAAATCACTACATTTAATTTGAAAAGCCATATTTTTGTTAGTATGGATATTGATATGGAATGTGACCGTTGATTTATGTTTACCCATAAATTTACATGTACATTTTATTATGTTACTTAATTTAATGATTGGCATCTTGTTTTAGGTACCTGGGGTAGGACTGATTTCCCAAATTCATTCAGTTCAAATTCACAAGGTCCCAGGTCGATTCGATTTCTGATTCCATTCGATTCAATTGAATATTCATTGATCGTGATGCCCAAAAGTCATCTGTATAAATATGGCCCCATCCTAATGTTAATTAAATTCAGTTGGTGAACCACGCCACATGCAACAGTTTTTGTATATCATGGAAGCGTTAAGCACTGAAGTGGTAGTGAAGAAAGGGACAGCTCAGATATTGTGGATAAACAAGGTAAAAGAATGTCAGTGGTGTGGTGGAACTTTTCATAGTTTAAAGTCTGACACGTTTAAGGATATGCCAAATTTATACAGATTACTAACTTTTGGGCATCACAATATGCCTCTCATTAACATTTTAGGCATACTACTAATCTGCTTATCAAATTGTAGGCATAAGTAAATGTCTGTATAGTACCAGAAAGCCTTTTTTTTAGAAATTTTTATGCCTGTTATCTAAAGCCCTGTAATCACCTTGCACAACTCGTGGCAACACCGCCAACTTATTTGACATTCTCTTGGTAGATAATAACAAGTTCTGTTTGGCTATAGTTTATTTGCAGGTAAAATGTAACTTTTTTGTTCTCTATACATGTTTTTGAATCTGTTTTTGTATGGAAGATCTCATTGTGTGAGGCTGGCTACATGAGGCTAAAGGGGTTAAAGGTTCACGCATCCGCAGGAAAATCCATAGACTGTAAAAGACGCATATTAAAAAACCAATCTCTGGATTTTATGAATCGATATCAGATTATGCAAATGAAAATCAGTTTGAATCAGGAAATTGATTTTTTTAAACCCAGCCCTACTCTAATCCCCCTCATGTGACTTTGTACACTGATGAAATAAAAAAAAATGGATGCTGGTACCCTGTTTTCATTAACCTTTCTGTACCCCACTAACTAAACTGAACTGTCCTTTTCAGGCAGTTGAAAGTGGGATAATGCTACAATGCATTCTGTCACTCTTTTTCTGAAGAATTGCATCTTTTGTAGCATTCCGGAAATGAGGCATCCATTATAACACTGTTGTAAATGTGCCAAATTATTCTGAAGCAGATGGTGGCTGTAGCACTGGATTTGATTCCGTTTCATCTGGGCAGTCTTTTGAAATGAATTTGTATGTATTTTCCAAATGGCCATAAGATTGTATTCAGAGTAATCATTTGGGAATTCTACCTTGATTAAGAGCTTACTTGCTCTTTGTCTTCCGCTGTGATTATTTACCCATCGGACCGTGCCACAGCATCATATGCCTTTGTGTTTCCCACCTCAGGGATGAATATAGATTGTGCTAAAATCCAACATTATTGTAATTAACAAGTGCCACTTTGGTTCTTCCCACAGAAATATGCAAATGAGCTCTTTTACCACTCACACATGTCAAGTCATCAATTAAGATGTCATACTCCACAGTTGAATCTCTTTCATACTTCCCCAATTCAATTCAATTCAATTTTATTTGTATAGCGCATTTTCACAACATTCCTTTGTCTCAAAGTGCTTTACATTATCCCCGCCCAAAGCCCCCAGTGAGCAAGTCAGAGGCGACAGAGGCAAGGAAAAACTCCCTAGAAGGAAGAAAGCTTGGGAGGAACCACACTCAGAGGGGGAACCCATCCTCCAGGGACCGGCAGAGGAAGTCAAATGGGCAAAGTGGCAAAGTTCCAATTCACACTGTCCCAAATTTAACATTTGAGTCTCAAAGTAGGGGGCAGCCAGGTGCTGTTGCTGCTTCAGATGGCAGGAAAAAACAGCGGTACAGCGGCAGGGTATAGGAGAGACGTCAGAGGCAGAAAGGCGAGCAGGCCGGAAAGACGCCATAGGTAGTGGAGATGCTGCAGGCAGCAGGGGAGGTAGAATATCTTGATATTTGGGGTCTCCAGGCAGCACACCCCAGGAGGAGACTTAACTGGAAGCCAGTAAAGGGAGCACAGAACAGGGCTAATATGATCACATTTTTTAGTGTTTGTAAGAACTCTGGCTGCTGCATTTTGTACTAGCTAAAGTTTATGTAAGGGTCCAAATGGACAACCAGAAAATAGGGCATTACAGTAGTCCAGTCTAAAAGTTATAAAGCCATGTATTAGTTTTTCTGCCTCATGAAAGGAGAGCATCTTCTGAAGCTTGGCTATGTTCCGTAGATAATAGAATGCAGTTCTAATAATACTTATTATGTGAGCATCGAAACATAAATCTGAATCAACCAGGACACCGAGATCTCTGACCACTGTGTAAGGTTGGGTAGGAAGACCACCAAGGTTGAGGTCGTCAGACTTATTTCGAGCAGCCTTGGGACCAACTAATGGTACTTCTGGTTTTTCTGTGTTTAAGATATAGAATTTTTTTGCCATCCAACATGGATATCTAGTACACAGTGTTCTAACCGAGAAAGCTGTGATGCATCATCTGGTTTAATAAGTATATATATAACTGTGTATCATCAACATAACAATGAAACCCAACACCATGACTACTAATAATGTTACCAAGTGGCAGCATATACAAAGTGAACAGTAGTAGGCAGCAGTGATCCCTGTGCAATTGTGGCTTTGGAAATATGCACAGGGTTATTGTAGGTGACACCCGCTTTTTGATATTGCTCATGCCAACAAGCAGCGCTCAATATCACTGCTACAGAGTATGAGAGGATTTTTGCAGAGCTGATAGCATTTCATTGTTTCATGCCCTGCTGAAGTTATTTGAAATCCCCATATATGAAGAAAATCTATTGAGAGCTTTCAGATAATTCTGCTTAAGATTTATAGATGACTGTAGCTTCCGTGATGAAGTAGGTTTTCTTCATTTGTGCTTCCAAATCTTGTTTCATTTTATTTATCAATGATATTGAATTGTTCTTCCTTCAGGATTTAAATCCTACATAAAAAGCTCATCTCATTTGAACCTAAGGCATCTGAGTTCTTCTTTTAACTTTAACAGATGAGGTGGCCAAGTGGTCAAGGTTATGAACTGCTAATACATTGTTGGGTTCAAATCCTACCCTCATTGGGAAATCAATTCTTTTGGGGGCAGTGTGTGGCTTATTGGGTTAGGATGCTGTGCTTGTGATTGGATAGTTGCTGGGCCAAATCCCAGGTTCAACAATGTGATATCGCCCTTGGGCCCTCGAACAAGGTCCTTAACCCCCAATAGCTCTGGGGATTGTCTAACCCTGCTTTCTCAATTGTATGCCGCTTTTCAGAAAAGTGTCTGTTAAATGAATAAAATGTAAATGCAGATCAATGATTAACTTGTGCACCCTTGGATAAGCAGCTGCTGAGTCAATAACTTGAACCTGGATGGTAAATTGGATGATAAGGTGGGGAACCAGAACTTAAAAAAAAATCTGTGTTTTTCAAAGTAAAGTTTGTTGGGAGTTTATGCATGATTAACACCAACAGAACAGTAGTGGACTCCCTGTTCCTTTACAGTGACCTGCAAATCATTTGCAGAAGAGGGGTCTGGTCTCCTCCTTCACTCAGCCGTACCTTGTCAATGTATGAAAAATGTAGGGGGCAGAAAGAGTGCTATCAGTAAAACGAGGAGTGGAGGATGAGGGTGCGCTGTAGCCGGAGGCCCATGGCTCTGTAGCTCTTTCTCTCCCTCCCTCCTTCTCTGTTCAGCTGATAGCCTCAACCCTGTGCTCCAGGCTCCCTCCGAATGGGTGCTGACTCCTATCTGTTTTGATGTTTTGGTGGTTTCCTGATTGGTAACAGTTTCCTGCAGCCAAAAAATAAATTTGTCATAACGCTTGCCCCTGTGAAAACCAATCAAGCCAAATGGGCCATAACCACTTAGGGGCGATTATGAGAGAGAGGGAAATGGAAAGACATAATTAGGGTCCTTTACACTGCTGCTTACTGGAGTCTCAGACTTGGGAATGCTGGCCTGCTAAGTAACTATTTGCACGCAAACCAGTGATATTGATCCTCTGTTGTAACCGCTGTCCGGCGAGCAGGCAGGAAGCGGGGAATTACGAGACAGGCAAGCTGAGCTCCAAAATACGGATTTTAATAGGGGTACAACTGGTAGAACTAGACAACACAGTGCAAACATTAATGACAGACCTGGGGAAACAGACTTGAACGCAGATTGAAATACACAAGACTGAAGGCAGGAAACGCGGAACAGCTGGTAAATGGAAGGATTCCATATGAGGTTGACGAGGTGGGCGTGGCACATGAGAGGGCTGGACAGGTAGGTCATGACATCCACCTTAGTGTCAAGTGCTTCTATATAACTTTAAAAATTAAAAAGTTGAAACTCCCTAGTGGCTCTTGCCAGGCAGTTTGATTCAAATTTTATTATCCACAATGGTTCTATAATAAGCAAGGCCTGTCCTTTCAGATTAGCCATGCTTGGAGGGGCGGTATGTTCCCCAGCACCCCCTCCATCTTCGCCCTTAGCTTGAGGAAATGGAAACTCTTGCCACCAAGTATGGTAGTGGGAGGGAGGCAGGCAGAGCATGAACAGCCCACAAACTATAATAAAATAATCATCTGCCTGTTCCATAACTAATTTTTTCCTTGTAGATAAGTTCAACACCTGCACCGCATTCAGGTGGTCAGGTAATATCATATATGACCTTTGGTACCAGTCAATAAAACAATGTCTTATTTGTATCAAATAATAGTGTTCTTAAAAGGTTTCCATGAATTTGTGTGCTTGAGACTGTGGTGGGAGATTGTCTTTGGTAGTGTCCCTCAGGGAGTGCTTCATGGCACCAGGCTGCTCCTAGAGCTCTGTGACTCCAGTGTCTTGGATGAGAGCAGTATGCCAGCAGTATGCCAGTTGTCTCAGAGTTAAAGACCGCCTTGCAGAAAATGAATGGCATGCCGCAGCTGCGTTTTTACATGCAGCTGTAGCTGCTGCAAACTGACACAGTTTGTTCCAAGCTTTCTAGTGTTTCCACCTGGCAACATCTTGCAACAGAATAGTTTTACGAAGTAAAATCAAAGACTCACAGTGGTGGATGCTTGCTTAGTAAGGTTGTGATTGAGTGAGTATTTTGTTGATATTTGATAGTTGATATTTTGTTTGATCTCAAACTTAATATTGATAATGATTGATGTTTTCACACTTTATTAGCAGTATACACATAATTATCAAATACAACTTAGAAGCACAGTTATTTTAATCCACATTATAGGCTTTTGTTGTATGTAGTTATAGGATGTGATATTAATAGGGAAACTATCTACAGCACTGGCTGCTTGCTCATGATCTGGATTTACATTGTTCTGCTTCACACTGGCAATAGAGAGCTGGAGCCTATGGTACATATACACGTAGTTTACCAAATACTAGGAATTTCTACCTTGAAATATAGTGAAAACTATGATCTCCCCTGTTAAATCCGCTTTATTAAGTGTAGATAAAGCGGGAGAAGCAGGTTAGAGAGGGATTCTTAAGGCTTAACATGGGTTGTATATATGAGGGGGTGGGCAAGTGATATACATTTTTTTGAGCAAGATTATTATAGTTTGTGCCAGGAACTCTGGTCTGAGTGTATCATGAGCTGCAGTACTACTAGGTTGTTCAGCCGCAACAATTTGTCACATGTGTCTGGAATAGTTTGCCACCAAAAAGACATCCAGTCAATGGCTCACTGACGAGATAGCTAACCCAAATACTCCAGGTCAGGGCCTGTATTATTTACAAAGCATCTTAAGGCTAAAAGTAGCTCCTAACTTGCCGATTTAGGAGAAAACCTTAAAAATAATGGATGTGTCAGTCCTAAATGTAGGACTCCTAATTTTTTTTTAACAAAGAGCAATTCACAAAGCCCCTTAGCGCTAAAAGTAGCACCTAAGTCTGGGAGAACTAAAAAGTTGTCCAGAGGACTCCTAAGTCACTAAGACCAATTCACAAACAGTCGCAAAATGGCTGCTGCTAAAACACGTCGCAATGTCTTGGAAGCATTAAATGACACCAAATTACTTAAAAGATACCCCTCAGCCGGGAGGGAATAATGATTGTTGTGTAGCTTGTGAGGAATACAATAACATCTCCAGTGAACCAAAACAACCCAATCATTTACGGTGGAAACCGCTTATAGTAATCACTGCTGCCTGGGTGAAATTGATCACTATAAGGGGATGATAATTATAATCATTTTGTTTAATTTTCTTTATGACTCAGGCAGATAAATATACAAATGTAATTACATGCATATTAGGTAATAAAACAGACAACATCAGTATTTACTGAATTTTATTAACATTCAAAATTCATTAGAGCTGTTTCAAATGCTTTTCAAATTACAGAACTGTACAAATTAAATTACTGAACTGTGTATAATTAAAATATGCTATAATATACTACTGTACTGTACATAAAATACAGCTTATTGTAATTTTGCTGTTGCATCTCGTTGGCTTCTTTTTGGCAGTTTATCTTAAGTTTAGATGAATCTGTATTTGACTATGAGAGTAAATGTTATCTGTGCACACAGCATTAGCCTCATGTAGCTAGCCAGAAGCCGACAGGTTACCACAAGGCAAAGTAGGGCTATCAAAGTAAAGTAAAAAACATATATATTAACATGACCCACAATATGGCTTATAGACAGAGGGAACTTTATTACAAACAAAACACTTTACTTAAGACCATGACATATAATACTGCGTTCACAAAACTAAAAATTGCGAAAGAGTTGTATATATATATGTGTGTGTGTGTGTGTGTTTGTGTGTGTGTGTGATAAAGGCAGCCCTGGCAGGAACAACTTACTTCTGGCAATGCGAACCAAACTCTCGCTTCGTTTGCATAGGGATCTAATGGCCTGCAACAACAGACCCCGTACCCCATACTCCTGGAGCACCCCCCACAGGACCCCCCGAGGGACACGGTTGTATGCCTTTTCCAAGTTCACAAAACTCATGTAGACTCATATAGACTGGTTGGGCAAACTCCCATGAACCCTCCAGTATCCTTGTGAGGGTAAAGAGATTTCAGAGAATTCTGTTCACAACTTTCATGGACAGAATTTCTAGGCATAGACAAAGAACAGTGGGGGTCCGGTTCGGGACCTCAGGATTGCGTCTTCGCTTTTTGCAGATGATGTGGTCCAGTTAAGAGGCACTGGTAGAGACAACACATACACACACGTTTGTATTCATATATTTGTGGAGACTCTCCATTCATTTCTATGGGAAAAACCCAAACCCCAGCAATGACAACCTTAATCCCGTCCCGGCCCTAACCTTACGCATAAGTAACCAAACAAAACACAAGTCTTTTGGCATTTTTAGTTTTGTGAATGCAATATTATTTGTCTTGGTCTTAGGTAAGGTACTACCGCAAGTACTTTGTAAGACAGGAGTAAGATATATTAGTCTTCTTATTATTTTTTCTAGTATATTATCAAATGATTATTAACAGTTTATTAATAGTGAAAGAGTGGTGTTACCATCTTGGCTTTTATCTTACTTCTGTCTTAGTTGCTTTATTTTCTTCAATGCATCTTAGCTGGATATTATAGTGAACAATTCAGGCATAGGGTTTAACTTATCCAGAACCTATGATTGTGTACTTTGTCATTAGGCTGCATTCTTAATTTCACAAAAGCTATTAGATCCTATGGAATCTTGTATTTTAATAAACATATGATAAATATTATAATTGTATCATGTTTGTTATTAATGTATATTAAAGCTGCTAAGGTATTTTAGAATGTTAAGGTATACTGGTAATTATTCAAAGGGACATGAATAATAAGTATAAGAAGTACATGTCTACTTAATGCATTAATTAACCAGTAACAAGGTGTTTGTTAAGTACTGATCCCATGTTCATTCATCATTAATAAATCTTGACTTCATGTATTTCATGGAGAAACCTATATTAGTTCATGATTTGTTCTTCAGTAGATGAATGAGTTAAAAGTATTTTTGTCCCATCAAGTGAAGCCAAAACTGTTAACTAATATAATGCCTGAATGGAATACATGAACTGTCATGATTGATTAATGATGACAAGCATGGGATCAGTACATAACTAACACTTAGTTACTGGTTAATTAATGCATTAAGTAAGCATGGACTACTACATTACTCATGTCCCCTCAAGTAAAGTGTGACCGGTATACTTGGTGTATATGAATGTTCTGTGAATGCATTATGAAGGCACACTGAATGTTTTATGAATACATAATGATTGCATTATGAAGATGCAGTTAATGTTAAACATTACCCATTACAATGATGGTTGTTTCTATATTAATACTTCGTCAACATTTGAATTAGCATTGGGGTTGGGAATTAGAATTGTACACTTTAGTAAAATTGGTAACAGTTCACTTAAGGTCAAGTCTTTTAATTTAGAAACACATTCATAATGCATTATAAAGATCAGGTAAGGAGCATATAAAGCATTCATAAAGCATTCATAATGCATAAAACACATTACTACAATATATGTTTTTTGATAAATATTTATATAATTTATATAAATATGTATAGTTATATTTGCAATGCTTTATGAATGCGTTATTATTTGTTATGAATATGTTTATAAATTACTAAAAACATGGCCTGAAGTAAAGTTTTACCAAAATAAAGATTCATCTATGTATCTGTACAGTAGTGCGTGCAATAATACAGCAGCATAGTTAGACAGCCATGATGAATAAATAGTAAGAGTGCTCTTTTAGCAAACAATGTTATAGAACTTTATTATAGGATGTTGTGGACATACCTGAGTAATCGTTACATCCCTTTTAGTGACATTTTAGCCTATAACGCGCTGCATGCATGAGGCTCCTTCATATTTAAAGAACTAGTGTATTGAGGGAATTTCTGGTAAGCTTCATTGCTCTGCTTGAATCATGTAAGGGTCTGTAGGAGACCATGAGCTGAACTACACACCTATTATGTGCCAGGGGCTCACATTGCCTCACGCAACCTAAGCAACAATGTTCACATGCCCGCTAGAACAATCTGACCTACTTCCAAATGATTATCTAAGCAATAATCAAACAGGCACAGGAAATATTATAACTCTCCCATTCCAGTATGATTAATCATGGCTATGGGTATTTATTTTATATATATAAGCTTTAAGAACCAAGAACTGTTGACAGTTGTTCGTGATCTTAAATGTGACATCGGTGGAACCACAGTTGTGGTGTGACAGTGTTCAGTATTGTGTATGTATGACTGTGCATGCAAGTTTTAAATGCATCATGGATACTCAAAGATAACATAACGAAGTTAAAAAAAACTACACATTTAAAATGCGCTGCAGAATGTTAATAGAATAAAATAACAGCCAGCTGCTGTTTAAAGTATGCATGATTTAAAAAAACACTGGCAAGAGAAAATGCAGAGCTGTCTATTTCATCTTATACAGCAAATCAGCAAATACTGTAGCTTGTCATTTCACAACATGCAAGTCTTTGACACATATCTTACTTGGAATGAAATAAAATTAATCCTGAATGCTGCCCCTTTAAGGCAATTATTTTCTTACAAATATATGAGCAGAATATAACACATCGAAGAAGGACTTTTTGATGTCATTTTGCAGGCTTTACGTACCCAGGACATACCAAGGGAATTAACAATTTAGATGCTTTGGAATGAGTCTGTTTTAAGAGGCAAAAGAAATGACAGGCTTGTTGCAGACCTAGAGCAGTAGTACAAAATAAAAACAAATACTATATACTTAAAGACTAATTGCATTAAATGTTTTATTATATTAGTTTTTTTAGTTAAAGTTATTGGATGACAATATTAGAATGGGGTTGCATCCATTTTAAATGAAATCGGAATTAAATGCCTGAATACTTACTTGCCTGACAGGACCTGAAAACATGACTTTAATGACAGCATACCTCATTGAAAATGCTATTTCTAAGCAGAAGAAATAGAAAAAAAGAAACGCTGATGGATTCATGGCCTATCCTTTTCTTTGCAAACCCAAATACTATGAGCTACACAGAATGAGACCTTGCCTCATGTGCTGTCATCTAAATCCTATAATTAAGGTCAGGCTGCAGATTCCGGGCTCTCACGTGGAGGCTTCCACACAATAGCAACAGATCTTCGTGGGATGTCAACAACAATGAAGGGCAGTGCAGCATGCTTTATTTATTTATTTATTTTTAAATAGTGAAGCCTGTGCTTCACCCGGTTTGGGTTTGGGCATTCTCCCGTCTTGCCAAAATCCACCTTCAGTGTTTTAGAGCATACCCAGTGTCCTTCAAAGCCGTCCTCATCTGTCATTCATCGTTTATCAGACTGGCCACAGAACATTTAACATGGGGGGGAAAATGTTGTATTTGTTTTTTGGACTCAGTTGTCTGAAGGGTTGGCTTCATTTGTTTGGCTATAGAAGATAAATCCTCCAGTCCAGGTAATAAATCCCTTCCTTAATTATGCAGTAGGACAAGAAAAAAACTTATTCTTTAAGACATTGTGCAATAACGTATAAGAGAGCTTGTTACCTTTACAGATAGAGATGTTATCTCCACAGAGCTTTTCCAGAGCTGCTTCTAAATAAAACCTTGCCCATTTTCCCCCCTTCTACCTATTTGATGGCTGTCTTGTGGATCCTTGCCTGCTTTAATAGAGACGTAACGCTGATTGACCGTCGCCCTGGTGTGTTGCTGCAGACTGCCGTTTCCTAGAGCTTAATGGGGGAGAAGCTGTTTCTTAATGCAGCGACGATGACAGGGGTGCGTGACCCACTAGAGAGACATTAGTGTCACAGCACTGGAACAAACCATTTCTGACATTGCTCCCCTGGGGGTTCACGAGAGGGCATGGGCCATTTTGGCAGCTCACTGGTACACCTGGGGGCGCTGTTTGGAATCCTTTATTTTTTTGGGCACATTAATCTGCTGCTGTCACTTGTGACCTCAGCTTCTGTTGGATTATCACACTCAATAACGTCTACATAATTGCTGGCCTGGCTAAGACAGTGGTCTGTGTATATATACAACTGAGCTGGATTACAGTGATTACCCTTTGTACCATAATAATAGAATGATAACATTAACATATTACTGTCTGGCCTTTCATTAGCTGAATTTTAGGTGAACTGCCTCAATAAAAATGGAGAGATATGTGTAATAGTATAATTTAATTTTGACATTTGACATGATGGTGTATAATTTACAAGTCAGTGTTTTAAATATCTGGACGCCTTTATTGCATAAGCAGTTGGAAGATGGAAGGGTGGATGTTTTAAATAAATTAAGAGTAAAATAAATAGTATAATATACATATTACACTTTTTAATTCTGTTTATAATTATGCACCTTACGCTTTATAACAGTGGCACGTGTAATTGTGCAGTATTTATGTAATTGTATTTAATAGTTTGGTTTTTTATTATATTTATCTTTCTTAATTGTTAATTGCATATTTAAAGAATGCAAGATCAGACAGCTGAAATATGAATAAATCTAAGTATAAATCTTTTACCTTTAAAGAACAAAATAAAAATGAATACAATATAATAGAATGCAAAATTCACACTACATTTTATTTATTTAGCAGATATTTTTATCCAAGTAAGGAAAATGGCACAATTCAAACAATTACAAAATAACTACAGAAAAATTGACTATTACTTTTCTTATTTATGTTTTTGAAGCTTTCTTCTAGTGTAACAGTTTTCAGTAATGAATATAAGCTTGCTTACTGTTGTGGCTAAGTGTAACCGTCTACAGCCGTGAGCTCTAACAGGAACAGTATAATTCAAATTTCAATCAGGAATGGACTGGAGTCTTTTTAAACACAGTATCTCTGCAGGATTTTATTGCTAATAGACTTTATTCTATAAAATTTACTTTCTAGATCACATTGAATTTCCCTTGCCAGACAGTGTGAAAGGTCACAGTTTTCATCTGAATTGGCCTTTTACGTCTTCAATATAATGTGATGAACATAATGAACCCATACTTCATTCCATGGTCTATTAGTAGGTTTTTCTACACCACAGATACCACTTTTGACATTTTTGTAAATATGTTTAAATTGCTGTTAGGAACATTTGGGCTAGATATTTCTCTTCTTGCCCCCACACTGCTGTGAAATTCTTGTGAATTTCACACTACAACTGATCTGTCAATAGATTCAGATGCTTGTTGTATGTCAAAGAAGTGCCTATTTGCTGACCAGTGAGTTTTTGGACTTGTTAATCGCACATCGGAAGTCACATTTTGTTTTTTTTTTCTGCCAGAACACCCAATATGAAGTATGAAATATGAAACACTCAGCCGACTTCCTGATCTGATAGAATGCTTACATTACTGGTTATGTGGCCCCAGAGATTCATCCAATTTGACTTTTTCTTTCTTGTTTTGCTCCTCTCCGTCACAAGTCAGTGATCGGGTTAATAGTCTGAAGAAAAAGCTATCTTGTCCGGGTAAACTTTGCTTTCATCTTAACCAGACACCCCCCGCTCCCATCCACCGAGATGTCAAGCAGTGAAATTGGAAGAAACCACTCTAATGATCCATCCAATTTATCTGGCTGAGCAGCTGCTGCCAGGAGGCCTGGCCAGAATGAGTGACAGCCAGCCCCTTCACACAGGAAGACCGTGCCGATTCACTTCCAGTGCCTCTCTGGCTGGTCAGAGCACCACAGAGTAAGGCGGGCATGGCCAGTTTCCCCCCACAACATCCAGATCCATGCTGGCAGTGCCACGGAGAGGCGGGGGCAGCCTGGATTAGACCCCCCATCTGCTGGGCTCTTGGCCATGAGCCCACAGTGAGTGCCACAGCTTGGCTCTGCTTAACAATACAGCTGCCAGTTTAATTGGGCAGTGAGACAGATAGCTTCTTCTTATGCTTATCTTCTTTATTTCATAATATCTTAATCACAAAGTCTTGTTTACCTGGAAGGATGTTTTCATGGCAGACGAGAGCTTTGTATAGTTTTTTAAATAAACAAAGTGTTTTTGCAATCTGCAGCTGGTCACATGCTCTTGAGCCGAATGTAGTAGCAGGCTGGTCGTACTTTTGGTAAAGCAGTTTATAACCATGTAATTGTTTAATTAATATATACATTAGTTTGCATTTTTATCTATCAAACAAGATTTATATACTAAGATTTAAAAAATCTTATCAAATTTTTTAAAATCAATATTTACAATGCTGATCTAGGATAAGTCCTTAATTCCAGCTTATATTATGTAATAAATCTTAAGTGATAATAAATTACAATTAATAACAACAAAATAATCACTGAAGCCTAGTATATACAATTTTATCACGTGAAAAATATTTAACGTATTTTTACAGCAAATACTTATTAATTTCTAAATGTTCCAATTTCTTTACAGAGTCTTGTTAAGATCTACAGTAAAGCAAATTCAGAATCTTTGATAAATTTAGCATGGGGGAACTAATTCCCCTTTTGAACTTGAACTTCTTGAACTTGAACTTAAAACAGTCACATGAATGGGAACGTGATCTGATTATCCATCCTTTACTCAAACTCGTATTGGATAAATGGATGGATGGATAAACCAAAATAATTTATATCATCAGTTCATTTCAATTTACTCTATGTTTTTGCCAAAAGGAATCCCACTAACATTGTCTGAATCTGTAAAATTGATACTAACTTGACTGACTTTATAGTTTGTTCCTTAAAGTTATTGGATTTGCCTATTATAATGCGTTTCTCTTCATACTTAATATTTTTCTGATTAAACTTCTTTGGTTTAGAACACAATTCAATTAATTATGAACTAATACGCCAATGAATTAGTTTAGCATAATGTAGTTTTCAAGTTATGTACTTAGTAAAACAATAGAAAAACAATAAATAAGATCTAACATGAGAAATATTAGTTCATGTAATTAAAATACAAAATGTTTCTTTGTTTATTCTAAATAGATTTGATAAATTCCCTCTCTTGATGAGTCCCAATTCATCAGGGCACATTGTGACTCACAGGCGATAAAATAGCTTTTGTTCATCGTCACATTGTGATGGATGAGTATTCTCTTGACCCTCCTCTGCACTATTTTCACCCATATTTCACTTGTTTTGTTTTTGGGAGGTAGTGTGGTCCTCCAGAAGGTGGTCATTGCGGCTATGTCATGCTGACTTGCCTGGTTTACAGTGAGTATTCCTGTTGTCACCTGACAGTCAGTTTCTCTGCTCTGCTCATTCTTTAGTGCTGGCAGTCTATATCACCAAAGACTGATTTTGCTCCTTCTGTGTTTTAAAACAGAGGCCTTTAAAGTTCTATAATACTGAAAACATAATTGGCATAATATTATTAAAAACTAGTGAGCTGTAAAAATTCAAAACCAGCTACAACTTTGTTATATCATATTAGTGCTTTATTTAATATTTTCTCATGCATATCTCTTTTTTCACAGAATTGATGTATTATTCAGCCATTTTCAGATAGTCTTATATTTTGCAAGAGAAATCAAAGTTCCCTTTAAACTGAATTTTCACTTTTTCTGTTAATCTTAATCTACCTACTTTTTGAGGCTTGAATGTCAGTGCCTCATTGCCTCCCTCCGTTGCATTGCTGAGAATGGTAAAGAAGCAGAAAGCTCACAGTCTGACTGAAGCAGGTGTCATCTAAGTCTACTTCAAAAGTCTGCTATTCATCACAGAGGGATGTTCTGACCACTAGTGATGGTCGAACTGGACGAAATATCCTCTCATTTCAGATCATCAGTGACATCTTCCTGCTGAGCTATGGTGTAGAAGATGTTAATAAAAAAGTTTCATGCTAAAAGTCCTTTAGCTGTTCAGCAGTGCCATTGACGGCTGACTGATAAGAGACTTGTGCTTGTGTCATGTTACCATATACTAAAATGGAATCCATATTGCCTCAGATGGTCCATTCGTAACTTTATTTGTTTTCTGCTGGTGTGATGACTTCTGCTTTATGTCTATTACATAAATTCTAAGTCGAATTTTGACTAATTGTATTTGGTAAAGGAGACTGTCAACATCACTACCTTTTGGAAAAGAAATCTGAGTGACTTGTTAATTTAGCTTTAACAACAGAGAACTAATGCATTACTGTTACACTACGTTGATAAAGAAAATATTTTTAGTTTTCATTTGACAGTGTCCCTGGGATGGGTAAATAATTTCTTGACCCTCATCAGACTCTGAATCTGTTTCACTGTTTTACTTCTTTACTTTAACACTTTTCTGCATTAAATATGCATTAAATAGGCATTTTCTTATTAGGGAAGTGATCCTGCATTCTAATGGAGATTTGTCTAGAATATTAGTCTTAAATTTCCATTCAAACAAGTCAGAGGTTTTTTTTTAATTCATAGAGGGGCTGATTGACTAAATCTTTTGTTTCTCGTTCCTAAACCTCGGCCAGATGGGGTCAGTAAAGTCTCATACCACCAGTCTGCTTGTCTTGAGAGCTTATGCTCCTTGTATGTAGGGCAGGTGCTGCACTCTTGCCTGGGCCTTTGTGGAAGTTGGCTGCCTTTCAGCTGTCTTTTTCTCAAGCCAGCCCTGGCTTTTGATGGGTGACCTAGAACTTCAAAAGCCTCTTGAAAACACACAACAAAGTGCACATATACTGTATTGTCTGATTATTTGTGAATATGTATGTCTGTATGTCTTTTGAGAGAAGTTCTGTTTTCTGTTTGCAGTGCATTGCCTTGAAATCTCCAGCTCCTGAATTTACATGATCTTTAAATACTTTACTTTTTCTCATTTTTCCTGATAACTTAAAGAGAGAACTTAAAACCATTTGGTTGGACAGTACTGGAGGCCTATCTAGCAGCAAACTGAAAATAATCCAAATTTATAGTGTTTTGAATAGCACAGTAGCTGTTTGAATAGCAACCTTTTCAGCGATTAGTGAGACATGATGCACATTCACAAAAATGCACATTAATAGACTGCAGTTGTATTATCATTTACACTATATAAATGTGAAATTCTTTTGTTCATTTTTGTCCATTTTTTTCCTTTAAATACTATTCTAGTAATTGAAATTCAGGGAAATCCTGGGAAAAGTGCAGTAGAGAAGCTTTGAAGTTTTCCACTAACTGTTTCATCATGGTGGAACATCGTCCAACATTCCACTGTAGTTCAATACTCCATTGATGTCATCATTAACATCATTGACAGTCCAAAGAGCTGTGACCTAATTTGGCAGAACCTGTTATCCCGAAAAGGCTCATCTGTGCATATAGAGATTGCTTAAGTGAATATTTAAATTGATCTCATTATTTATTCTTACTAATTGTGTATTTTGAGCATTTCTGTTGAATTCATCCCTCTGCATCAATACTTAACTTTTAAATGTGTAAATAGGTTCAAATGCACATATTTGCAGCTGTTGGAACCAAGCCCTGCATGTTTACTCATTATTTACTATTTCTGTATTTTGTTGTTTGCTATATGACACTACAAGCAGCAGGCCAAGTCATATTCCATGTAAGTGTGAACTTACATAACATTAATGGTGATTAAAAAGTATATACCATACATAATCCACTTCACTCATGTGGCCGAACCACATCCGGTCATCAGACTCCCTCTCCACCTTTAAGAAATGCCTCAAGACCCGTCTGCTCCTCAATTCCTCTACTAGCCTGAGGCCTCTTTACATTCCCTGAATGTTCTGATGCTCCACTTCTGGCTATTGAATAGTCTTGAATAATATTATTACGTTCTTGGATTGCTGTGAGGTTGTTGAGTAACTCCTGCCCCAATATTGCTTACACTTGTGCCTGGGCATTCATTGAAAGTTCAGTTAGCTCCACTTATGCCTAGTGGGCTCCTTTACCACACATATGCTATTTGCCTCACTTGTACATAACTTAAAACAAGAGCATCTGATAAATATGTAAATGTACATCACTGTTGTGAAATAATATGATATAGCTTCCCTTTCAGCTAAGCTAAGGATCATGAACTCTCAGGGTGGGAGTATGGAGGAAGCACATGGTAAGCAGTCAGATTCCTGCTTTTGGTCACATCCATTGCTGCCCATCATTCATTTGAAGCACAGCCATTGCTCTGAGCTTTTATCAGTAGGAAACCTCTGACAGAGTCTTGTTGAAGTCGATAAACCGTGAGTCATTAAAGATGGGTGCACTTGTACTGTAGTATTAGTAATCCTGTGATGCAGATTTCTTTAGTGTGAATCCTGCCTCTTTGTACAGACTGTGTGGCTCCTTTACAATGGTTTCTGTTTGGTCTGGTTCCGGTGAATGCTTTGAATTAAAACGAAAGCTTTAAACCTGGTACTGGTACAGATTAGTGGTGACGAGTGACGATGAGAGAGCAGCGAATTGTGAGGTGAGCCAGGGGCCTTGGGTGAAGATCTACTTGGGGTGGTGGTGCGTTGTTGGAATGCTCTTTTTCCTCCCTTCTCCTTTTAGTTTTCCTCGAGTCATCGTGTGAGGGCTTAATGCTTCTCATCTCCTATTACAGTGGCTGTTTAGCCAAAGACATTTCCGCCACCCCCCAGAAAACACTAAATGAAGGTCTTAAATATCCCTCATCCTTGATCAGTTGCACCAAAAAGAAAGTGACTAATACTGATGTAAAAATGAAAAATACCTGGCTACCTGTGCGGTTTTCATTACTGCATGTAAAAATGAAATCCACAGGGTCACCACCTCTGTGTGTCGATCAATCCATCAGGCTGATTCTGGGTTGTACTGGACACCATCGATTCCCCTGAATATAGGTTTTAGTTAACGGGCGTAAAAACTTGTCTGGATGCCAGCCTTTCGGTATGAAATTTTCTTACATCCACAATTTGATAAGCAGATTTGTAGTATGCCTAAAATATTAATTTTGGCATATTGCGATGTCCAAAAGTTAGTAATCTGTTTAAATTCATCTCTGTGTTTAATAAACATGTCAGAATTTATACTGCAAAAAGTACTGCCACAACACCTTTAACTCTTTAAAAAGATGTTTTTATACAGGCCGAATTTACACAGATTACTAACTTTGGGGTGTTACAATTGATATTGAATCAGATCGAATGGAATCGGAAATTGATTCAGTTTGGGACCTTGTAAATTGGGATTGAATCGAACTGGAAAATCAGTGGTGATACCCAACCATAATTCTTATATGGTTCTTACATATGCATGGTATTTGTTGGACATGGTAGATGATAAATCTGAACGTTCTCGCAGCACCTGAGGATTACACTCAAAGTGATGGACTGTGCACTTTCAAGTCAAATGGAGTTTTGGAAGTCCTCAGTGAGCCTTTAATATTCCCTTTAAATTAAAGATTAGTGTGAATAACAGCATTGCCATCTAGACTTTTTCCTGGAAACCACAAGAGGTTTCAGTGCTTGTTGATGTCACAGCTTTTCAATAGTTTGAAGTTATTATCTCTGGTTCTGCTGCAACAGGAGTCTAAGAGCCCAATTTTAATGATCTAATGTGCAGGGTATGAAGTACATGGCGCAAGTTCTTTTAGGGCGTGGCCAATCTAATTTTGCTAGTTTGACGGCGAGAATATGGTTAACATAGGAACATATAACATTTACAAACGAGCTTGGGAAAACGGGTTTTAGCTTGCACTACACTAACAGGAAGACTATTCCATACTTTAACTACACGCTGTGTAAAGAAGTGCTTTCTCAAATCCAGTTTGAAATGTTCTTCCGCTAATTTCCACCTCTGGCCACGAGTTCTAGTAATTAAAGTAATATTGAAGTAGCCATTTGGCTGAACAGCATCCAGACCTGTTAGAATCTTATATACCTGGATCATGTTCCCCCTTAGTCTCCTTCTCTCGAGGCTGAATAGATTCAGCTCAGTTAACGTCTCCTCATAAGACATTCCTCTAAGACCAGGAATCATTCTTGTAGCCCTACGCTGCACCCTTTCTAAGGCAACAATGTCCTTTTTAAGGTATGGTGACGAAACCTGCACACAATATTCTAGGTGGGGTCTTACCAAGGAATTATATAATCGTAGCATCACCTCCCTTGACTAAAACTCCACACACCTAGACATGTAACCCAACATACTATAGGCCATTTTTATTGCTTCCCCACACTGGCAAGAGTGGGACATGGAAGCATCAACCTGCACACCAAGGTCTTTCTCATAATCAGCTACCTTTATTTCAATGGAACCCATAAAATATCTGTACTTTATATTTCTGCTCCCTCCCTGTTTTATCTACATTAAATTTCATCTGCCAGGTATCAGCCCAGTCGCTAATTAAATCAAGATCCTGTTGTAGCCTCTGTGCTGCTAGTTCAGTATCTGCTACACCACCCACCTTGGTGTCGTCAGGAAATTATCCAGGTTATTGCATGCATTGGTGTCAATATCATTAATGTAAATTAGGAACAATAGTGGTCCTAAAATTCAACCCTGCAGTACCCCACTATGGGCGTTTTTCCACCGCACCAGGTGCCGTACTTTCGGTCCCACCCCAAAGTACCGAAGTACCAAAGAAGTATCCCAACTGGTTTGGCACTTTCGGTACTGGTACTCAACCGGAAGTCAATGGATAAGCGAAAGTACCGAACTTTTTGCAGTGGAAAAGCACCCTATGAACGCAGGCCCACTGTGACATTGTGCTTCTAATAACCACCCGCTGCTTCCTGTCTGTTAACCAGTTTTCGATACAAGCTGCTACAGTTCCTAAAATCCCTGTAGCTTTGAACTTATGCAAGAGCCGTTTGTGAGGGACAACATCAAAGGCCTTCTGGAAATCTAAGTAGATCACATCATAGGCCTTTTTGTGATCAATTTCTCCTGTAGCTTCCTCAAAGAACTCAAGTAGACAGGATCTACCTCTCTTAAATCCATGTTGGCCATCCATCAGAATGTTATTTGAATCCAGGTAATCTACCATTTTCACTTGGATTATAGCTAACATAAGAACATAAGAAATTTACAAACGAGAGGAGGCCATTCGGCCCATCAAGCTCGTTTGGGGAGAACCTAACT
>JAODKC010000001.1:35219950-35237575 GCA_026777985.1 Mormyrops attenuatus
TAATGATATAGTATGATGCGATTCCATATTAGATTCTTGATGAATGTGGGTTGTTGTTATTCAGCCTGGTTCTATGTACCCCTTTTTAACTTTGAGCACCCGCCCCTTCAAACATCTCTGCATGGCCCTGGACCACTCCATATTTTAGAATAAATTTACATTCTTAAATCCAGGTTTATTTTGAGTTCTGCTGGCTGAAGACTACGCTGAGCATCAGGATCCTTCAAAGTTCAAAATGTCTAAGAGCAGTACACAAGAATAAAGTAAAGCAGGAGACACTGGGAACGACCAGAAACCAGATGGGTAAAGGGCAGAAGCAACTTTCTAATACCAGAGATGACGACTCTCATGAATCGTAGGATGAAATCTAGTGACCTTCAAAAAGAATGGGAAACATTAAGTTCAGGTGTGAAGGGCACTACTAGGTCAGTTCGTATCAGGCTCCTAAAAGCAGCACTAAAATCCCATCAAGCACAGAAGAAGCCCTTCATTAACGAGAAACGGAGAAGAACCAGGCTGCAGTTTGCAAAAAAATACACACATCATTCACAGGCGCACTCCCATAAACTGAGAAATGAGTGAAACAAAAACTGTGCTGAGGTCTCTTAATTTTTTCCATGGCTGTACAGTATATGTGTGTGTGTGTGTGTCTGTGTGTCACACCAGATGATGTGTCCCAGCTGTACTACACAGCTGGTGCTGGAGGGCTAAAGTTTTCCTTATGTTATGTTAACCACAGAGAAAATGCTAGTTGGTAAGGCTGCTCAAAGTAATTTTGACACCCTCAACCTCGGTGGTCTTCCTATTCAGCTTAAAACAGTGATCAGAGATCTTTGTGTCCTGGTTGATTCAGATCTATGTTTCAATGCTCAGATAATAAGTATTACTAGAACTGCATTGTAAAACCATCTGCAGAACATAGCCAAGCTTCAGAAGATGCTCTCCTTCCATGATGCATCAAAAACAATAAATGCCTTTATAACTTCCAGGCTTGTCTACTGTAATGCTCCATTTTTTGGTTGTCCATCTGGCCTTACATAAACTTCAGCTGGTACAAAATTCAACAGCCAGAGTTCTGACAAACACTAAAAAATGTGATCATATTAGCCCTGTTCTATGCTCCCTTCACTGGCTTCCAGTTGAGTCTCAGATTGATTAGAAAATACTGCTATTAACTTATAAAGTACCTAATGGCCTTACATCAGAACATCCTACAGATCTACTGGCCACTTACAACCCTCCTTGCCTGCTTCGATCTCAAAGAGCAGAATGTCTATTAGTACCTAGTAGGGGTATGAATTGGCAGTGACCCCCCTGTCAATGTTATATTGAAATGTTTGATATGTATGACAATTTGTAAAGAGATTTTGCTGAAGGGCATTTCACATCCACATTTGTAAAGACAGGGGATGTAACGGTACATGTATTCATCAGGTTTCATTCAGCATTTTCAATTCGGAATGTGCGAGGAAACAAATTAATACATTTACTGACATGGGTGAAACCTAAATTTACAAGTAGAGTTTCAACATGAAAAACATGCAAAATCTGGCTTTTCGTTGGTTACAGCTAGTGCTAGAGAAGTCAAAGACCCTACCACATCACTTAAATCAGTAATTTGGGAACATTTTGGCTTCCCAGTAAATTACACCAACACCAGAGGGAGAGAGTAGTTGATAAGATTAAGAGTGTCTGTCAGCTGTATTATACCAAACTTCAATATTTTTCTGCATACACATCCAACATGCTAAAGGTCCACGACACCCCTCACACTGGGATATGTTTCCCTCGGACGTGCTACTGAAGTGGTGGCACAAGGGTTTATTAACTAAACTGAAAATGTGGGAAAACACTCTGAAGACTTGGGCAACAGGGGAAGACAGGATGACCAGCGACATCTGCTGGCCAAATGGGGAGGAGAACATGAAAGACAGACGGGTGCTGACCCTGACAAACTCATTTTAGACCAAGTATGTGCTTTTGCCAGGAAATACAAACCGGGTTAAAAAAATAACTGATGCTAAGTTCACACTGCATGATTTTAATAATAATAATAGATAAGTCATTGATCACTGTGGGGAAACTTGTCTTTATGCCTCCCCCAACTTGCTCTTTGTACAGTAAGCTGGCTGTGAAGGGCAGCCACCTGTTGTGGCGCCCAGGGAGCTGGGGGTTAAGGACCTTACTCAAGGACCTACTTTATTTGTTACTATTTCTGTTAATTCTGTAAAACTACTGAAGAAACTACTAAAGAAACCACTAAAGGAACAAGTAATGAATAACACAAGTGAAGTACGTTAATGAATCGTGATGTCATGACCAGCTGCGGACATGACGAGCAGGGAAGCACTGGAGTCCAGGAAACGGGGAAATTCGGGGTTCAGGGGAGAAACAGCACAAACGGGAAGGATTGGCAGCAATGGTGAACAGACGTCAATGACAAGACTAGGGAGACAGACTGAACGCGGACTGAAATACAAGAGACAAATCAGAAATAACATGGGACAGCTGGTTACATTGGGAGTCCACACGAGAGGAGATGGGCGTGGCACACGAAGGAATTAGACGATCGGGCGTGATACGTGATCTTTTATCCCAATTAGCTACTGTATTTATTTACATGATTTGTACTTCAGTACTAACTGCGTTAATGCTAAGTATTTCTGCCCCTTCAAGTGAAGTGTTACCGGATAATGTAAACCTCTTTGAGACAATGTAATGTTGTGAAAACGCACCATACAAATATAATTGAATTGAACTGAGTCGAATTTAATTAAATTGAATTGAATTTTATATATGAGATCTTAGGAAAAAAAAACCTTTGTAATTTGAGAACTGAAGATCTTGGGTACTGACATGTGATTTAGGGATTAGGGCCAGATATGCTGGTAGAAGTGCAGCAAATGTAAGCTGCAGCAGCATCTAACTTAAGCAGCTCATCAAGGTCAGGCACTTCATGCAGCTACTAGGGCTAGTAAAGACTGTCAGACCATTACAAGGATTGGTTATACATACCAGGCAGTTTCCTTCCATCCATCCATCCATCCATCCATCCATCCAGGTGTATAGTTTTGCATCTGCATGGTATCACCCTGTATGGTAAATTGGTCCATCACAGGATACATGGTTAGGGTACACCAGTTCGTTACAAGATATACACGCTCATTCATTATGTGTAGTTTAGAGGTGCCAATTAGCCCAATCCCATGCCTTTGAACGAACATAATGTATATGTATTGGTATATTAAGTTTTGAATTGAATGTACAGATCTTTGATATGGGCTCAGGCTGATTGTATTAGGATTAGCCATGTCCAACAGGTTGAACGTTTCTTTTCAGACTCCACTCGGGTTCAAAAGCGCCAAGAGAACAGTGTAGTACAGTGGGCTTAATTTCTGACCTAAGTCTGTGGAAGACTTTCTGGATTCCTAAAATAACCTTAGTGGAAAAACAATGTTACAAGGAATGTTCTGTTGAGATCATTTATGCCCCCAGCTGAGGCAACTGAATGTATTTTGTATTGCCATGGAGAAACCTGTAACTCAGATGTCATGCAATTGAAGTGAGGATGGACATCCAGTTATTATCTGTCTCTCGCCAGTAATGTTGGTCTACTGAAACATGTTAAATCTCTTTTGATTTTCACACTATAGATAATATTTGATAACACAACAAATAAAATACAAAATATATTATAGTAAAAAATAATTATTATGGTAAAAAATAATTATTAATTATAGTAGTTATTTGTGTGAAATAATCGTAGAAAGTACAATTTACTGTACAGTGCCCCTATAACATTTGTGACAAAGACACAATGTTCTTTGATTTACCCCTGCACTCCACAGTTTTAAATTTCCAATCAAACAATTGACTCATGTTTAAGGTGCATATTCTACACATTAATTTAGGAGTATTTGCATACATTTAACTTTCACCATGTACAATTACAGCACTTTTTATTCATAGTCCCCCCATTTCAGAACACCATAATAAGTCTGCGATCCATAGACATCATCAGGTGCTGAGTATCTTCTCCGGTGACGCTCTGCAGGGTTCTACTGCAGCTATCTTCAGCTGCTGCTTGTTATGGTGGCTTGTCCCCTGAAGTTTTCTCTTCAGCATATGGAAGGCATGCTCAATAGAAATTGTTTCTATACATTTCAGAATCCATTGTGCTGCTGGCATCAGCAGTTACATGATAGATGAAAATAAGTGCTCCAGTACCTGTACCCTAAATGCCCAGGCCAACACCCCCATCACCACATTTCACAGATGAGCCAGTATGTTTTAGATCTTTGGCAGTTACTTTTCATCTCCACATTTTGCTCTTGCCATCACTCTGACACTGAGTAATCTTTCTCTCTGTCCACAAGACCTTTTTTCCAGAATTCTGATGGCTCTTCTTAGTACTATTTGGCAGACTGTAATCTGGTCATCCTGTTTCTGTGGTTAACTAGTGGTTTGTATCTTGCAGTGTAGCCTCTGTCTTTTGTTCGTAGAGTGTGCAGATAGTAGCCACTGACAAATCCACATCTGCCTCCTGAAGACTGTTTCTGATCAGTTGAACGGGTTTTGGGGGATTTTTCTTTACTATGATGTGGACTCTACTGTCACCAGCAGTGAAGGTCTTCGTTGACCTACCAGTGCCTTTGTGATTACTGAGTTCACCAGAACGTTCTTTCTTCTTCATGATGTTCCAAACAATTGATATTGGTAATCCTACCTATTGTCCAATGTCTCTTATGGTTTTATTATTGTTTTTCAGTATCATGTTTTTCAGCAACATCAGCTTCTTTGACTTTTATAGGCACAACTCTGGTCTTCATGTTGAACAGCGGCAACTAGGTGATTGAAATCTTTCAAGCAAGCTTAGGTATCTTATTATTGCAATAATTAAGCAATTAAACACACCCGGGTAATTGGAAACACCTGTGAAGCCAAATGTCTCAAACATTATGGTGCCCTGAAATGGGGGTAGACTATTTGTAAAAGGTTCTGCAACTTCTACACAGTGAAACTGAACTGTATGGAAATAGCGCCCATCCATCCAGCAACCACTTACCCTATTAAGGCTTGCAGGTGGTCCAGAGCCTGTCCTGGAGCAAGGCAGGAAACAACCCTGGATGGAGTGCCAACCCATTTCAGGGTTCACTCACACAGCATTCATTCACTCAGGCACACCTATAGGCGATTTGGTAGTTCCAATTAACCTCAGTATGTTTTTGGACTGTTGGGGGAAACCAGAGTTCCTGCAGGAAACCCTATGACGACATGGGGAGAACATGCAAACTCCACACACGGAGCCATGGTGAAGACTTGAACCCAGGTCTCATAGGTATGAGGCAACAGTGCTAACCACTAGGTGACCGTGCTGCCCCATGCATGCAAATACCCTTAAAGTGTAAAATGTGCACTTTACTCGCATGTGTGCTTTACTCACAAGTGAGCACAGGGGCAAATCAAGGAAAATATGTCTTTGTCCCAAATATTATTGAGGACACTGTACATATTACTGTAAAATGTAACCCACTGCAATACTGGGGGTTGGGAGGGGGCATACTACATTTGTGATCCCAGATTTTATACCTGTTCCTTTGTTGTTATACTTGCATAAAGCAATAGAATAGCTCACAGTTCAGGTTGCTGAATGTGGGCATTTCACCATTGGCAGTCAAATGGTCCCTGGTACCCCAACCCTGCTTCTGTGCTTCTGCCCTGGCAGCATGCAGAAAGAGAGCTTGTGTCTACATGACGTTGCGGACTGCAGCATTAAAGCCTCTCTTTTAAGCAGCTCTAAGTCCCAACAAGAGACGGAGCAGCCCCCTCCTCGACCCTTGGCCGCGAGTTGATCCCTGCGCTGTACCGAATAACACTGTCAGCAAGCTACGAGTCTGCCGTTACTAAATCAGCCCATCTCCTCTGCTGCCATTGCTAATCAGAGCTCCTCACTTTTTCATCCCCTTTATTCTCCTTGATTAAAAATCCTGTCTTAATTTTGAGCGAATAATTGTTCTGCTTCACAGTCATCTGCAAACTGCTTTTATGGTTGCTGAAATATGCGGTATCTTGGCAGATTACTTCAATCACCTGGCAAACACCAAAAGATCACATGAATAGATAGATATATATTTTAAGACATAAATATTATTTTCCGCTTGTCATTTAATTATGGTACAGTAATGCACTCCAAAGCTTGATGTTTGGTTTCATCTGTCCAGAGTGCATATAAGTGATAAGTCCAAGTCAACAGGAAGTGCCTCACAATGACTGACTGCTGCATGGGATGGTTTCTTCCCCACAAAGACTCTCCATTTTCTGTGGTTACAGTTCAACCCATCTGCAGCCTTACAGGATCATCTGCAAACAATTTATCTGGGAGTTAAGTGCCAGTAATCTCATATCTCTCGAGCCGATCTACAGACAGCAAAGTAATTCATTCTATATGTTATTAAGTAGGCAACTGTCCAGAGCCTGTAATCCAGCCTATTAAGACAACAATCAGGAAGACTGTTATACAAGGTTTCATAATTACTTAAATGAGTAAATCTGGGGCATTCTTCCTCCTTATTTTAGATCTGAAGATGTTAGAGTTTTTTAAAAAATGTGATTCTGCTGCGCTATGCTTCATTGTGTTATATGTTCCAAAGGAATTAACAAGTATAGTGAAATACAGAGGTATGAATTATCATTATCCCTTTTAGCAATAGATCCTGAACTAATTTGAGATTTAACCATAAGACTGACTAGACTGTCAGAATTTCCATATTTCTACATGCCAGCTATTGATTGAAAATGCACAAATACATTAAAATGATTAAATGTTTTTTGTACTGGTGAAAGAGAAATACAGTTAGCATAATATATTTATACATTAATGCTGCCATTTTTTCACCTCGTTTGTAGTTGTGGTTAATTGGCTGCCCATCTAAAGTAGATCTACTGGGTTAATGGAATGTGAGGCCTCCTCCGGAGCTGCCAGAATTACTTAGATGCCTCCCAGGGGAGGCATATCACCAGCATCTTGGTGCTAAGTTATTTCCATTTATATTACTTGAATCATGTCATTTGCGTGATGAAGAGATTTGCATGGCTTATCCTTCGCTCTTCACACAAGATCTTATCTCAACAGGAAACGGTGCCCCGCTGCACTGAACAGCTGGGCATGAAGCCTTTTTCTACTGCAGTTTTTCCCATGTTTTTATTCATTTTTTCCCTCTGGCCTCGTTGGTTTCACACTGCTCATTATCCAAGCAGGAATATGTCAAACTCATTGCTTTATTTGGATCATAGGGTTGAGCTGTTAAAGGCGTGTTTTCATCATTTCCTTTGTTAACCAATGGGATCATTGCCGACAAGAGCAAACCACACGTTATCATTTAAGTAATTTTTCAAGCAAAGTTTTTACACTGACATATTCACAACAGCACACTGAAACGATGCAACAAAAAATCCTAACTAAAAAGACGCAAAACTGATGCAGTTTTTGTCACTGTATGCAGAGGATGCTGCAGCTCACAGTACATAAGAGAGAAAGGAGGATTTGTACCTTGAACTGAACAAACTGTGCTTCTCCATTGTTACTAAGCATGCATTAGTTGTATTCTTACTGTAAACTTACAGTCTTTAGATGTACATGTAATGGTCTTTAATATTTACAATAAACTCTCAGTGGGTTGTCCTGTTAAATGGTTTCTTAGTTTCTACTTGACCTCAAAATTTACATTTAACGTACCCTGAAAATTTAGTGTCTGAGCCGAGGAAAACTCCAAGGCAACCAGAACATGTAGGCTCAAATCCTTCATGATAATGTGATTTTCATTTGCCAGATAAGGATGTGTCATTGAATGTCTTATTTTTGGACACTAAGCACTGCTCATACTGTAGCTTATGCCTTGAACATAAACGAATCCAGGATGCATTATTACCTGATGCTTTTAGACACGAAGGCACTGTCACTTCTAGTATTGCCTCTGAAAATACTTCTGTGGAGAATATAGTTATTCTTCATGCACTTGTCTTCCTTTTTTCAATATGGCCAAAAAAAAAACACTATTTATGATGTCATACCTTATGATGTCATTTATGATGTCATACCTTATGTTTTGCATAACTTAAATTTTTCTTTAGAGATTTTCCTTTCACAGAGAACCACCTGGTCCAGTTTTTAAACTATGATGAATAACGAACTCAGAATTATTTTAAAAATCCCGATTGACTGGTGAGGCCGTCTTCTTTACCCGGTACCTTTCCAAGGAGCCTTGGCACACTTGGAAATATTTGAGCCCCACAGACAGATACAATTTACTTTTGCAAAAATAATATATAACACACCATGCATAAAAATACATGCAAAAATGACAGAGATATTAGCACACAATTTACACTGATAGAGACGCAAATGTGGTGATAGAAAACAGCATACTGGAGACAGAATAAACATTTGTTTAAAATTTTTATGTGATATGTACAAGAAACCAATGTGAAACACAAATCAATACATCAGATGAACACAAATAAGTGTGCCAAATTTGTGGATGAATCTGTGATTCATTAATTCAAGAACCTTTGTGTGAAAATACTCAACACAGAATTTTTCCTTCAGTCCATTTCCTAAACCATTTTCTAATGAAGTATAAGCTGTGTCTGGGAGATATAATTAGCACATTTTGAAACTACCATTCTTGCAAATTGATTATAAACACTTTTACCTAGGCACCCGCTTCGCGTTAATCTTTCATGTTGATCATAAGTTATAGTACTGTCACTATTTTATCTCTCCTATCTTCTTTTACGATTTTCATTGTCTACATCTATAGATCATAGGCTGCTATTAAACCACTGTGGTAGGCTTGGCTCCACTGAATTTCCTTTTTTTCCAGAAATTTGTACACCCTATTGCATAGATGTACAGTGGTTTCTATTGTGGTTGGTGTCATGTGCTTTTCAGGCAGCACAGGATTGTTGCCTCTGTTTTCTGTTAGCTGCATGCTCTGGGGGGGGTGACACATGGTCACATGCTGGGAGCCATTACAGTCCTGTAGTCCAAAGATGACCAATGTATTTTTTACATGAAGACACATACCGTGCAAGACTTATAACGTTACAGTACATTTTTCTTCCTCTAGATTTATCCAGGCATGATTAGCAGTAGGTTAGACATTAACTATCCATTTCCCTGTTAAATAATCCTGAACTGGTGGCCCATTAAGGCTCAGTGAAACATGGGGAAGCAGCTGAAATGCCCCTCAGCACCTATATCCACCGTCGTGCTGAGAGTTTGAATAGTATTAGTGCTGCAAACAACATTTTTCATCTCTTGAAAAAATAAGCAGTGAAAGACTTCATTGCCCACTGCTCTGGAAAAGGAGCTGCCTGACAGTTATCTAAAATATTTGGATGTGTTTAGATTTCTCAACACAGATTTATCTAATGCCTACCAAATGTGCTTTTTGAGACTAGTTCCCAACCGGTATGATCGTTTTGTCTATCTTTATTCTCAGAAAATGCCAGCCTGCCATTGGCTGAGCTAATGCAGTGTGATAATTGCTTAGCTCTTAACAAAACAGGATGGTGTTTTTGCACAGTGACCCCATGCAGCACGGTGAAATGGGTCCGTGTCAACTGGAATGCACTGCAACCTTAGGCAAGTGCCTTTTAAAATTCATTTAGACACACGCATATGGGTATGGTCTCCTTTGACCATTAGAATAATAAGAAGAACTAGCAGAGAAGGGATATATATGTACTATATGTACTAAATTTGTTTGGCGCCATACATCTGATCTTTTATCTGCATGTTCAATAATCATGTTAAGTTAGCAATGCTACTAATCATGTTCTTACTGCTAATCATGTTCTGAAAGCATTTTTTTACATAATGCCCAAACCTAGACCATTGCAGGTTTCTTTGAGCTATGTAATGGAGTGGTAATCAAAAGGATTTGGGTACAAATCCCAGTCACAGAAGTGAGTGTACTTGTTTCCTTCACTGAGTATCAGGCTTTATAAATAGTTCACTTTAAGCTATGCAAGTTGCTCCAAATAAGCCCTTGCTAAGCAAATATGTAACAACAAGAGATGAGAAGTAAAGAAGCACTTTTATTATAGAAACATGTGCTCTCTATTCCTGTTTTAACCAGGCAAGCATTTTTGAGAATTCAGAGTTTTTGCCTTGCTTGCAAGCTCTTTCCATGGATGTGTACACTGGCTGATGGTGTTCGAATGGCTAGGGCTCTATTTATAAGTTAATCCAGCTATTTATACTGTTTAACCAATTTGATCAAGCCATCTGACAATTTATAATAATCATTCAAATATCTCAAAAAGATGAAAATCTTGGGTCACGTTAAATTATTATTCATTCATTTCATTTACATGCCATGTTTAGAAAATTCTTGGATGTATTATATATGAATGAATTCCTTTTAAATGAGTGGCTTTCCAGTGTTTTTAATGCAGTTTACTTGATCTTTGTTTTATGTCCGATGCTTAAACTTAACTGCAAAGATATGTTCTGTTCTGTTCTGTTCTGTTCTATGTTCTCTTTGGTTCCATATTGGTTGAGAATCCGGCTTTTGACAGCAGCGCACAGAATTGCCAGTATATTTTTCCTAGGATTTTCCTGACGTGCCACATTCATGAATCTCACACACAACACATACTCAAAGATTCACAGTATTCTCAGTAATAATGCTAGTTTAGCAGGTGTTCTGTTGTTTAGGATTATCAACTTCGGTTTAATAATATAATTACTAATGGCAAAACAAATGCTTTACCAGCCTATGTTCGGGATGCCGTTTCGCTCTCAGTCTTTAAATCTCGACTGAAGACCCATTACTTCAGTTTAGCTTATTACCCGCGACCTAACACACCGCAACTATGGCTTCTGGTGCTCCTGTTCATGTCATTTTTACCTACTATGCTTGTCCATTTATATGTCAACGCATGTTCTGACCATCCAAGCTCTCTGCCTTCCCACATGTCCGGATGGTGCACCCTCTGAGCTGGAGTCCTGGTTCCACGGAGGGGTGACATCACGAATGGGACCTACGTATTGTGTCAGGCCAGTGTGGAGAACAAACTTATGGATGGAATTTGTCTTGATCATTAATCACAGCTTATACCTACCTTTTAGCAAGCATGTCCACTCTTTTCTGTTTTCAGTAATGTTAGTATGCCCAGGGGGGGTTGGGCAGCCAGTTGACCTTGGACCCCCAGAGATTTTTTTCTCCTTACTTGGGAGTTTTTGGTTCATCTTTCTTTGTCATTTGGCTTTCTTCATTTAATTTCTTTCCTTCCTTTTTCTCGTTCTGTGTTACTCTCTCTACTTCTGTTTCATGTATCACAACACACACATGTAAAGTGCTTTGGGACGACTGTTGTGAAAGGTGCTATATAAAAATAAATTGAACTGAATTGAATTCTGTTGTATTTCTTAATTTTATTTTATTTTCCTTCATCTTTATGTGATTCAAGTTAATGCACAAACACACAGTGAAATAAAATTCAGTCTCACTTTTGTTTTTTCTGTAATTCATAAGCAGAGGACAGTCAGAATGGCCAATGCTGGCCAGCAGGTGGCGCAGTGGTTTTAGAACTGTGAAACAAATCTGCTGTTTCACAAAAGTACTTGATTAGTATTGACCTGAATAAAATTATTAAAATTAAGTTTTGTGAATTGCATCGGATATGCACCTAGTTTCTGCCAGCAAGCAGAATACTGTAATGACAGAATTCTTAAAAAGGGTGTCACTGCCTTGTCTCCCATCGTCCACTTTTCCTTCTGTTGGCAGAGCGATTTAGGAGAGTAAACACAATTCCAACATCTGAAGCCCAAGTTCTTGAACAAAGCTAGCTACACTCTTTTGGATTCTGCTTGTCAGTTTGCTGGCAGTCTTCAACATCCATTTACAACACCCTTCATAAATGTGTCAGTCAGAGTTTACCGTGGAATGTGCTCGTGACTGTAAGTCCTGGGGAAACTATGCCAAAGATGTATATGTGCAGCTTATTAAAATGGAATGCACATGTCTCTGAAGTCACCCTAAATACGGCGTTACGATAGGATGCTCAGTTATTCTGCTACAGCCTTCATTCCCTCACTTATCATGTTAGCCTTTCCAATTCAGCACAAAACTTTTGCGTCAGCAAAGTTTTAAACCCACAGATAAACATGACCAGTGTTCTCTGTATATTGTCAGTAAAAGGATCCATAGTACTGGCCTAAGAATATATTTATATGAAAAATGCCACTAGGGACGGAATCATTCCCTTGAGACAAGTCAAGCAACAGTGACATGAAACCAAGAACGGAGAACTATTACGATAGAGAGGAGCAAAGGAAGGTATCTGCCGACCAGTGGAATGACTTTCATCTCCCTGGGAGTTACTGGGCCCAGTCAAGTATGGCACAACTGTCCAAAGCTTGTGAAATACTGGTTCTGGTCCAATTTTCCTTATATAAAAATAAATCCAGATGCAGCAACCTTCTATCTTAAATCTTTACTTGTTCTGTTAGTTGGTGACCAGTGAAATATGCATACTGAATTTGTCAAAGCTTGAAGAACCTTTGTGTAGAAACTTTGGTCTCTGTCTATGACTGGAGTATCTAAGAAAGGTCTTATAATAGGCTAGTGATGGGAGTCAAAACCAGTGGTTGACAGGATAACTAAGACAAAGGGCTCTCCCATGAAAAGTGAAAGCAACAGCTATGGGTCTGGTCAAAGTACCCTCAGAACCGTGTTCCTGAAGAATGTGTCTACAGCATGACACAGCCTTGTTATAATCCTGGTCAATTTGATGTGATTTCTCTCTACCTTGAATTGGATGTCAGACTTCACTATGTAGCCGTTACTTTGGCTGTTTTTCTTTCATTAACTAGAGCTAGGTGATCCATGGAAAAACGGCTAGTACCGCCATCTTGAAATGTGATATCCTAATCCACAGCACAATATATAGGAAGAAATAAATGAACTCCGTAGCACTGAGGGAAAGTGACGTGTTGTCCTGGAATGGCAGGTTGCACTACGCTTTAGCACAGTGATAACATTCCAACCTTGAGGGAAACAATTATGAACACTTACCTTCAAGTATATAGTGGTCATTATAGCAATAAGTAGTCGACCCTGGGGGCTCTGGATCTAACAGCGGATGACAGAATGCTGAGAAAAGAGGAACTGGGAGTTTCTGCTGAGACAAAAACCTTCCAGGTTATGGTTTTGTTTAGTCTATGTCACTTACTGGAGAATGAAAATGGAGAGCCCAGGATAACACAAAGCATTTGGCATCATCCCTTACTGATTTAGAGGATCCAGAACTATACTTAGCTAAAACAGAAGTATTCTTCCAAAATAGCTCTTAGACTAAGAATTGCATTGTGTTAAATCATCTAACTAATTCATTCCTTTTCATATTTAAGTATATGAGAAAACAATGGATTGTTCCACCTAGTGGTTGGTCTGAACACTCCCTACATGTCAAGTCGAGAAATACTGGACTCCAGTACCAATTACTAGAAAGAGATTGCCTGTTTGTATTTCCCAGCTGGTGCTTTTTTGGAGCTGAGAGCGCACCTATTGTATGTCGCTAACATGGCAGTTAACCTCTCTGTACAGACAGTGTGTTTGAGAAGCATTTGCTTGTGTGTGTGAACAATAGGACTGCACAATTTCACATCACGATAATATGGTGCATGTGCAATAAACACCAGGGCTTCAGATGACAGGCATAAACATTTGTCTGGATGCCAGCTTTTTGGTACTATACAGCAGCATTGCCAGCTCTCACTGGCATGACAATCATGCTTTCTGACTCTCACGCAAGAACAAGAAACCTTACGGCAAATCTATATTATTCCATCATAAACCTTAGCTACATCATAAGCGTTGGGGTAGTATGCAAACACCACAAATTATTTACAAGATAATTAACTGTTACATACAGGTAAATGAGTGCACAGACTTGTCTCCAATTGAAAATCTCATGCCAACCAGCTGACAAAAGCTTGGAGCCCTAATAAGAACATAAGGGATTTACAAACGAGAGGAGACCATTCGGCCCATCAAGCTTGTCTGGGGAGAACTGAACTAATAGCTCAGAGTTGATAAAATCTAATCTAGCTCTGATTTAAAGGATATTTACTTACACCCACAATTGGTAAACAGATTAGTAGTATGCCTGTCACGCCCACACGGAAGTGACATGACAGCTGTGGACAATCTCCCAAGGGGCGCTCCGCTACTTAAGGCGGAGAATACCCAGCGAAGATCGCGAAGTATTGTTGCCATGATCTGGAACCTTGCTAAGCTTATCTCTGTCTTGTGTCTTCCCTGCCTGCCCTCCCTCCGGTGTCCTGCCCTGCTGTCTTGCCCGTCCTGCCTGTCTCGATCTCCCTGCCTGCCTGCCCGATCCTGCCTGCCTGCCCCGTCTGACGCCCTCGACCCGGCTTCCTCGTTCACCCCTCCCCCTCATCGCTTCGTCCTGTCACTACGTGTAGGACTGACTCTCTTGGCTGCCAGACCCTTGCCTGTGACCCGACCTCTCTTCCTGCGCGTCCCTCTAGTTCTGTCTGCCTTCGGGCTAGTGAATAAACCTGTTCTCTCCCGCAGTATGGGGTCCCTCTCCTTCCTTCACTCCGCACATCACAATGCCTAAAATATTAATGACAGGTGTATTGTGACACCCAAAAATTAGTAATCAGTATAAATTCAGAGTATCCTTATGTTTAATAATTGTGTCGGACTTTAATCACTACTCAAAAGCTGCTGAGCTCTCCTTCCTTCACCCCCACTTCAGTGCTTATCACTTCCCCGATATACCAAAACAGCAGTACTGTAGGTGCTGTGCTTCGCTAACTGAATTTAATAAACATAAGGATACACCAAATATATACAGATTACTAAGCCTCTCATTAATATTTTAATCGAAGTACTAATCTGCTTACCATATTGTGAGCATAAGTAAAAATCTGTATAGTATCGAAAAGGCGGTGTCTGGACAAAGGCTTACACCTGTCATCTAAAGCCTTGGTGATTATTGAGCATTCCCTATGTAATTGTGATCCTATCATAATGTGATATCATGCAGCCCTAGTGAACATGGTGCCAGGTTGGCCCTTCTGAAATTCCTTTAATTAATAGGCTCATTACTTTTCAATCTAACCTCATTCAACTTCTCAGGGGACTGAAAGAGATGTGACTGCCCAAAGAATACTGCCCCTGGATGGGTAGTAATGCTTCACTTCAGCTGCGTAATTCATGTTCCCGTAACCAGGAGCGAAAACAAAAGGGTACACGGTGGAGATGGTGCATATTTAATTGTGGATGGCCCTACCAAAAAAGCTCTGAAAGGCCAATATCTCCCCGCCCTCATTGCCTTTCTTGTGTCACTGGCCATTGATGAGATGCAGCCTGATCTGCATGCAGGGCACAAGGGAAATTGCCTGGTCCCTAAGGCACACATTGGACAAGGAATGGGGGACAATAGGAGTCTGTATCTGTAGGCTTGTGAATCATATCACACTCCTGTCCTTTATTTCTAGTAATACATCAGGAGCAGTTTGATTAAAATGTGAATTGTAGACAGTTATTTTATTTTGACATTAGGTTGATTTCTGTTTAAAATTTGATTATTTAATTGTCCTACATAGTCCAGTTTTATTTATTCATCTATCTACCCTAAACGGAATCAACAAATGACTCAATGTATGAGCTCAAAAGTACTATCTATTTTCATAAAAATATCATGTAAGATGATATAAGGATAAGTCTCTCATGTCACTCTAACCTATTTTTGCTACCATTCAATCCCTATGTACACTTTATTGGATCTTTCAGGATGCAGTTTGGAAGAACTGGATCTTAATTATCATAGTTCTGTTTTATTTCAAATACGAAAAAATCACTCTTAATATGGACAGGCAGCAGCATCAATGTGTTTGTCAGGTTTGCCATGAAAACTGTCTCCAATCTCCATTTTAAATGCACGAATGTCAGTATTGACTTTTTGTAGGCATGGAAATGAGAGGTGATTTCCTTGTACCAGGAACCGGATAGCTTCTATACACAAAGATTAGCCTTGTGATGATTTTTATTTTTTGTCTCGTTTGGCCTATACTGAATGAACGAAACCTATTTCTGTTGTAAAAAAGGACTGCAATACTTCTGTCACCCTGCAGAGGTTTCAGTCCAGCTTTTTTACTTGAACATTAAAGTCAATTCAGTATTGGAAAAAAAATGCCTCATTAAAACTGAAGCACAGTAATAATTGACTGAGGGTAGTTACACCCTTGAGGTGATTTTTTTGAAGGAGTGGGATGAGTGAGCATGAGAGGTGAAATACATGAATCTTTTCCAGCAATGATACAATACTGTTCCATCATCATACTTCATACTGCACACCCCCTCCTTACCCACTTGCACAGTTACAAGCATAATCAACCTCCACATTCAGCTCCCCCAGATAACTGCTAAAAGACTAAATTACCTTCCTCGTCCCTTCTCCTATAGAATAAATACTGTGTTTCAAGCTGTCCAATGATGCTGAAAGGGATGAAAACCAGAGATTTATCATATTTTTCTAGAGCTGAACAAAAGGCTGTAAAGCTTGCTCACAAAAGGGCTCTTCTCTTGCGTTTTACACAGCAGACCTCATTCCTGGCCATACCCTCCAGCACTTAGGTCTAAATTCGTGAAATGCTCTAAGGGTGTCAAATTGTTCCTTTGAGGATGTATTGCCATTCATCTAGTGTAAGTGACTACATTACCTATTGATGCTTTAACCCTATATTAAAAGCAATGCATTATAAATCGGCCATTAATGACAGCAGTCAATCTAAGAACACAGAAGACTTGTTTTGTCAAAGAATAATCTCTTCCCGATGCAAAGGTTACTTTTCTGATTCTTTCACGTTCTACTATTTGCATCTCTCACTGTCTCAGAAGGATATCGCATCGGATGCCCTTAAAAATGAGCATCCAGTATGCCTCAGGATGGGGGTTGATGGTTAAATCTGTTTCTATAGGGAAGTGCGTGTTTATTATAACACAGACCAGGATTTAGATTCAAAAACATTCATGCATGAATATTCACATCCATTTTACTTTCACTTTTCGTTTCTTGTTTATCCTCTTCGTATTTAATAGCTGTTATGGAAATAAAAATATTCCTTCAGTCCTTCAGTGAGCTGAAAACAGTGGTATATCATGAACTGTGCCATCTCACCCCATGCAGGTGTACAGTACCTATTGCCTGTATCTCTGGCTCGGCTGCTACAATATGAGTCCAAGCAATTGGGAGTGAATGTCAGTAGCCCGAATGAGTCCCCCTTGGTAAATTTTTTAATGGGGAGACGATTGTTGTCGTATTGAAAAAAGACACTTGGTACATCAAAGGAGAGGCACTTTTACACATTCAGGTGAAACAGGCAGGTGCTCAGCCACCCCCAACCCCCTCCCCCTGCATGTGCCTTTGTTGCCTCTTACCGTCTGATTTGAATTTTAATAAAATATGTGGCCCCCGCCCGGTTTTGGTCGGGGTGGTTCGGCGCGGGCGAAGCCAGGGCGCCCACCAGGTCGGAGTGCACAGGGTGCGTAATTGAAGAAGGAACAAGTGAATTAAAGTGCA